>CAWUFW010014598.1:0-405753 GCA_963921515.1 Calotriton arnoldi
CCTTGTACTTCGTTCAGTTACGTGTACTCCTGCCACAAGGGCCAGTGGGTCAGGGTGTTTCTACCCTGCCCCTTTTTATTTAAAAAAATATTTTTCTGTCACAAGATGGCTGCCAAGACTTCCTGGTTTGAATGTTGGCAGCCAATCAGATCTCAGCACGAGATCAGGAGGGGTCGCGGATCCACTGCTTCCCTCTATATACAACTGGAAATCTCTTTAAATAACTCCAAAACTACTGAACGGATTTACACCATTTAACAAAAAGGTCACTTTCTGGACCAATCTGCCAAATTTGGTGTAATACCGTAGTTTAAAATTTCCTATGGAAATTAACATGGGGAAAATGCGTTTTGGGACCTCCCTTTTTCTCTGCCCCCACTTGACGGATCACTCCGAAAACATTCAAGACAGCAGTTGAAATGAGCGTCAAACTAGTTTTGAGAATTTTGCGAAGATTCGTCAAATGACGTCAAAGTTAGTGGCAAATCAAAAAACGCTCTTCCTATGGTAACTGCATCCTAACTTCACTACCTACTGGCAACCGCCAGTAGGTAATATATATTTCTATATGTATATAAATATATAAATTTATGTATATATATATATATATATTTATATATTATCTACTGGCGGTCGCCAGTAGATAGTTATAGGTAGGACCTATTACCCATAGGAAATCCGCGACATTCTATTTAAAATAACTCTTGCGCCGGTTGACGAATCTTCGCGAACGTTTTCAACTTGTTGGGGCGCTCCGCTCCGCTCCTACCCTGAAAGTCTCGGGTTGATTCGTCAAGCGGGGGCCGAGAAAAAAGGGGGGTCCCAAAACGCGTTTTCCCCATTCATTTTTCCATAGGAACCTTTAGTCGCAGCTACAGCCCGAACTACTGAACGGAATTACACCAAATTTGGCAAAGAGGTAGCCCTTGGTTCAGACTGGTGCCTTTTGCTTAAATGGTGTAAATCCGTTCAGTAGTTCCTGAGAAAATCAAAAGTAAAGTCACATATATATCTATGGCCGAGTAGGGTCCGCGTACCCTCAGCGCACCCTGCGCGCACCGTCCCGATCACGAGCTGCATGCTAATTGGCTGTCAGCTGGCTGTCAACACTCCAAACCAGGAAGTGTTGGCAGCCATTTTGTCCCCTCGGTAGAACCGAGGCACAAAAACAAGTGCGCAAAATGCACAAAGGGGGCAGGGTAGAAACACCCTGACCCCCTAGGTCTGCTCAGGGGGTCTCACAAGGACCCCCTGGGCAGAAAAAAGCATTTTTTTAAAAAAATCGGCGGGATGCGCTTAGGGTGCGCAAATCCCGCCAAAAATAAAAATCGAAGCGCGGTCTCCCGCGCTCGATAGTAATTGCCCCGGGTGGGCCAAGTCCCGGGGGCATGGTTGGGGGGTTTAAATTTAATGTGGGGGCCTCTAAGGCCCCCAAGCCCCGGGGACCGCCACCCCCGGGGCTTCTTTTTTTTAAAATTTTTGACCTGTGTGGGGGGGCTCCAGCCCCCCACACGCCCTGGGGACCGCCACCTCCCCGGGGCACTAAAGATTTGAATATGGGGGTTCGTTACGGACCCCCAAAGCCCCCGGGGACCACCACCTCCCCGGGGCTGTGCACTGGATGGGAGGGGGGCCCCTCCTGGAGCCCTTGATGGCCCTGGGGACCGCCACCCCCCAGGGCCGGCTCCTGCAGTGTCCCGGGTGCCTACCCCCGGGACACTGTAGTTTGCTATGACAGGACGGGAGCCTCGCGGCTCCCGTCCTGTCATAGCAAACTTGGTTTGCATTTTGAAAGAGAGAGCAGGAAACCTGCTCTCTCTTTCAAAATGCAACCCAATTGCTTTTCCACATGGGGAGCAGCATGTTAGCTGCTCCCCATGTGGAAAAGCAATGCCGGCTCCGTAGGACACGGGGAGCCGGCTGGGACTGTGGGGGGATTGGGGACCCCCCCACAGTCCCCAACCAGAGGCCAGGCCCCGGGGGATGGGGTCCCCGGGGCCATAAGTGGCCAGGGAGGGGGGCCACGCAGCCCCCCTACCCAAATTTAAATTTTTTTTTAAAAAAAGGGCAAGGCCGGCCCCGGGGGATGGGGTCCCCGGGGCCTTAAATGGCCTGAGGAGGGGGGCCACGCAGCCCCCCTCCAAATTAAAAAAAATAAAAATTGAGGGCATGCCCCGGGGGATGGGGTCCCCGGGGCCAATACAGGCCCAGGGAAGGGGGGCCACGCGGCCCCCTTCCCGTTTTTTTTTTTTTTTTAATTTAAAAATAAAATAAAATGCTCAGGCCCCGGGGGATGGGGTCCCCGGGGCCAAAAGTGGCCAAGGTGAGGGGGGGCCACGCAGCCCCCCTCCCAATCAAAAAAAAAAAAAAAAAGACCGGCATCGTGCCGGAGGCCCCGCCCCCCTCCCTGCAGCAGTCTGCAAACGCGCCCCCTGGCGCGTTTTGAGAAGGGGAAGTAATTCCCCTTGAATACTGGGGGTCCCTGGGGCAAACTAGCCCACCAGGAACCTCCAGTATGCGCCAGGGGCTGCGTTGCAGAGAGGTGTACAGAGGCCACGCCCCTTTTACACCTCTCTGCAACGCAGCTCTGTGGCGCTTTTTGGAAGTACATGGTGGGCTAGTTGGACTCCAGGGACCCTCAGGATTCAAGGGGACTTAATCCCCCAACTTAAAACGCGCCACGGGCGCGTTTGCACAGTGGTGAAGGGAGGGGCGGGGCTTCAGGTGACATGTGTGCAAACAGGCCCTGTGGCGTGTTTTAAGATGGGGAATTAAATCCCCTTCAATCCTGAGGGTCCCTGGGGCCAACTAGCCCAACAGGTACGTCCAGAAAGCGCCACAGAGCTGCGTTGCAGAGAGGTGTAAAAAGGGGTGTGGCCTCTGTACACGTATCTGCAACGCAGCCCCCTGGCGCATACTGGAGGTTCCTGGTGGGCTAGTTGGCCCCCAGGGACCCTCATGATTCAAGATGACTTAATCCCCCAACTTAAAACGCGCCACGGGGCGCGTTTGCACAGATGTCACCTCAGGCCCGCCCCTCCCTTCACCATTGTGCAAATATTCCTCTAAAATCAGCCGAACTACGAATTCCGATTTACTCACCTGTTATCAGGAGAGAACCCAGTGCTGCATCTTTTAGCCCAGCACTGATCCTGAAAAGTAATTTTAACCGTACTTACCAGTAACTTGAATTTCCTTCCATAGGATATCATTGCCTGCTTTTTGCTGAAAAAGTTTCTAAGTGTCGATTTTGAAACATACAAATATTCCTCTAAAATCAGCCGAACTACGAATTCCGATTTACTCACCTGTTATCAGGAGAGACCTCAGTGCTGCATCTTTCAGCCCAGTACTGATCCTGAAAAGTAATTTTAACCGTACTTTACCAGTAACTTGAATTTCCTTCCATAGGATATCATTGACTGGTTTCACTTGGAAATTCTTCTGGTCGATTTTTGAAACTTTATAATATTCCTCTAAAATCAGCCGAAATACAAATTCCGATTTACTCACCTGTTATCAGGAGAGACCTCAGTGCTGCATCTTTCAGCCCAGTACTGGTCCTGAAAAGTAATTCTAACCGTACTTACCAGTAACTTGAATTTCCTTCCATAGGCTAACATTGACTGGTTTCACTTGGAAATTCTTCTAAGTGTGCAGTTTTGGAACTTTATAATATTCCTCTAAAATCAGCCGAAATACGGATTCCGATTTACTCACCTGTTATCAGGAGAGACCTCAGTGCTGCATCTTTCAGCCCAGTACTGATCCTGAAAAGTAATTTTAACTGTACTTACCAGCAACTTGAATTTCCTTCCATAGGCTAACATTGACTGGTTTCACTTGGAAATTCTTCTAAGTGTGGAGTTTTGGAACTTTATAATATTCCTCTAAAATCAACCGAACTACGAATTCCGATTTACTCACCTGTTATCAGGAGAGAACCCAGTGCTGCATCTTTTAGCCCAGCACTGACCCTGAAAAGTAATTCTAACCGTACTTACCAGTAACTTATATTTCCTTCCATAGGAATCCATTGTCTGGTTTTCAGCAGAAAAGTTTCAAAGTGTCGATTTTCACAAATTACAAATATTCCTTAAAAATCGCCTGTATGACTTAAACGCATTCTTTCAACTGTTTACAGGAGATGCACCAGTGCTGGATCCAGGATCCAACACTGAGTAAGAAAAAGTAACGATAACACTACTTACCTGCTAAGTGAATTTCCTCCCATAGGATAACATTGGTGATTCTATGTGAAAAAGTTTCTAAGTGTCAACTTTTAAAATACAATAATATTCCTTAAAAATCACTACTGTAACCAAAACGCTTTTACTCAACTGTTTACAGGAGATGTCCCAGGACTGAATCTAGGATCCAGTCCTGTGGTTAGAAAAGTAATCCATAAAGTAACTAATTGCATTTAACTAGAAATTCACATTCAGCTCAATGTTGCATTGTGTTTGAAATTGTGTTGCCCATTGCAACAACTGTAACTACTGTACTTAAAACTCTATTGCCTATTTGCAAACTATTTAAACTAAAGTAATTCATTCAGAGAAAGTATATTTTGTAATGTAATGTATAATGTAATTACAATGTAATTTAATAAATAAAATATCTAAAAATAAATAGTTTTAAAAAATGTAGTAAATCAGTATCAAAAAATAAATATAACAATTAATACATTTAAAAATTGTCATTTACAAAACCTTTGAAATTCACTGAAAAAACCATATGTTTTAGGGGCGTTATAGTTAGAAATTAGCATTTAAAAAACCTTTGAAATTCACTGAAAAAACCATAGGTTTCAGACACGTTATAGTTAGAAATTAGCATTTAAAAACCTTTGAAATTCACTGAAAAAACCATAGGTTTTAGGGACAGTTATAGTTAGTTGGACATTTCACTCATACAAAACCCGTGAAATTCCCCGTTATAGTTAGTTCAGCTAACTATAACTCGCGCCCGCAATGCACTGCTGATGACGTCACATATTACATCACTCATGACATGGTCAGTGACATCACTGATGACATCACTGATGACATCTCAAATGACATCACTGATGACATCACTGATGACATCATCCATGTGATAATCTGATGCACCTCCTCACACCCTAATATAACCTTTGATACACCCACTCTAAATTACAGACTGCCATTCGCAAAACCATAGACACTCCAACACCAATAACTACATACCCACTCACTGATTCTTAGGTCTACACACACACATCCACTCACTCACCCGTACAGTCACTCATACTTATGGTCACTCAGTACAGGACTATCATATGCACTCTTACTCCTATATAGACACTCAAACACCGCCACTCATCTATAGAGGTACTCACACACCTAGTCAGTCATGCAAATAATTAAACACAATGCCATTTACTCACCTATACAGTTATACACACACCAGCTCACTTAATCATACAAATACTAGCACATTGTTACGCTCTTATACAATCACTGATACAAGCACACACTCATCCATACAGCCACTATCACAATCATTCACTCTCGCTAATAGCTATTTATATACTCCAACACACATATATACTGCCTTTCACATATGTAGTTACTCACACATGTACCACTGGGACATACATTCACTCACTAACACACTCTTACACACACTTACCCACCCATACAGTCTATCACAGATGCACTCTTGAAACCATCCACCCTGTGAATCACCCACTCACACATCTATGCACAGAGTCGCACACACCCCTCCCACACAAACACTCAGGCACCCATACAGATACTCAGACAACCATTCAATAACTCATATACACACTCATGTAGCTATTCACAAACACATGCAGCCACTTACACAGCAACAGACAGACGGATACAGGCATTCACCCAGTTTAGTCACTAACCCATGCATTCAGTAAGATACGTTAAATCACTCACTTATAGAGTCAGTCACGCACCTATAAATCATCCATACATACACTTATACACCCACTCATTCTTCAATACGTCTTTTCCTATATATATTAAAAATATTTAAACTTTACAGAAACACACAGTCACTGCATGATGTCAACAGTGATGTCATTTGAGATGTCATCAGTGATGTCATCAGTGATGTCACTGACCATGTCATGAGTGATGTAATATGTGACGTCATCAGCAGTGCATTGCGGGCGCGAGTTATAGTTAGCTGAACTAACTATAACGGGGAATTTCACGGGTTTTGTACAAGTGAAATGTCCAACTAACTATAACTGTCCCTAAAACCTATGGTTTTTTCAGTGAATTTCAAAGGTTTTTTAAATGCTAATTTCTAACTATAACGTGTCTGAAACCTATGGTTTTTTTCAGTGAATATATATATATATATATATATATATTCACTGAAAAACCATAGGTTTCAGGGACTATAACTCGCGCCCCCGCAATGCACTGCTGATGATGTCATCAGTGATGTCATTTGAGATGTCATCAGTGATGTCATCAGTGATGTCACTGACCATGTCATGAATGATGTAATATGTGACGTCATCAGCAGTGCATTGCGAGGCGCGAGTTATAGTTAGCTCAACTAACTATAACGGCCGAATTTCCCTGGTTTTGTACGAGTGAAATGTCCAACTAACTATAACGTCCCTGAAACCTATGGTTTTTTCAGTGAATTTCTATGGTTTTTTAAATGCTAATTTCTAACTATAACGTCCCTGAAACCTATGGTTTTTTCAGTGAATTTCAATGGTTTTTTAAATGCTAATTTCTAACTATAACGTCCCTGAAACCTATGGTTTTTTCAGTGAATTTCAAAAGATTTTTAAATGCTAATTTCTAACTATAACGTCCCTGAAACCTATGGTTTTTTCAGTGAATTTCTAAGGTTTTTTAAATGATAATTTCTAACTATGCCTACAGAGGTAGGACATGTGAAGAAAGAGGAAGAAAGGCACATAAAGAAGCAAGAGAAATGCAGAAAGAGGCAACAGAAGTCCAGAAAGACAAAGAAAAGTGCAGGAAGAAGCAATAGATATGCAGAAAGAACCCACAGAGGTGCAGAAAAAGGCCTTGTTGCAAAGTCATCCTGTGCCCCCAACTTTTTACTGACTGCTACTGGTGGTAACTGACTGACTAACCAGGCCCGGAGCCAGTGCTATGCTGAAAGACACTTAGAATACAGTGAAACCACCTACATACACTAGGGTACACTATGGGTTGGGGTACCCCTGTGATTGGCATGACCTCCCCTGTAAGGCCCTAGTACATAATAGGGCAGGGGGATTAAAACTACCTCTAACTCAGAGGTGCAGAAAGAGGCAAGAGAAGTGCATAAACAGGCAGGAAAGGTGCAGAAACAGGAAACAGGGGTGCAGAAAAAGACAAGTGAGGTGCAGAAAGAAGTAAGAGCAGTGCAGAAAGAACCAACAGAGGTACAAAAAGAGGCAAGAGGGGTGCAGAAAGAAGGAAGAGAAGTGCAGAAAGAGGCAAGAGAAATGCTGAAAGAAGCAATAGAGGTTTAAAAAGAAGCAAGATAAGTGCAGAAAGAGGCAAGTGAAGTGCAGAAAGAAGCAAGAGCAGTGCAGAAAGAACCAACAGAGTTGCAAAAAGAGGCAAGAGGGGTAAAGAAAGAGGTAGGAGAGGTGCACAAAGAGGCAAGAGAGGTACAGAAAGAGGCAGGAGGGGTGCAAAAAGAAGGAAGAGAAGTGCAGAAAGAGGCAAGAGAATTGCTGAAAGAAGCAACAGATGTGTAGAAAGAAGCAAGAGAAGTGCAGAAAGAGGCAAGTGAGGTGCAGAAAGAAGCAAGAGCAGTGCAGAAAGAACCAACAGAGGTGCTGAAAGAGGCACAAGGGGTGCAGAAAGAAGGAAGAGAAGTGCAGAAAGAAGCAACAGAGGTGCTGAAAGAGGCACGAAGGGTGCAGAAAGAGGCAAGAAAAGTGCAGAAAGAAGCAACAGAGGTACAGAAAGAGGCAAGAGTGGTGCAGAAAAAGGGAAGAGAGGTATAGAAAGAGGCATGAGAGTTGCATAAATAGGGAAGAGGGGTGCAGAAAGAGGCAGGAGGGGTGCAGAAAGAGGCAGGAGGGGTGCAGAAAGAGGCAGGAGGGGTGCAGAAAGAAGCAACAGAGGTGCAGAAACAAGCAAGAGAAGTGCAGAAAGAAGCAACCGAGGTTTAGAAAGAAGCAAGAGAAGTGCAGAAAGAGGCAAGTGAGGTGCAGAAAGAAGCAAGAGCAGTGCAGAAAGAACCAACAGAGGTGCTGAAAGAGGCAACAGAGGTGCAGAAGGAGTCACGAGGTGTGCAGAAAGAAGGAAGAGGAGTGCAGAAAGAAGCAACAGAGGTGCTAAAAGAGGCACGAAGTGTGCAGAAAGAGGCAAGAGAAGTGCTGAAAGAAGCAACAGAGGTACAAAAAGAGGCAAGAGTGGTGCAGAAAGAGGGAAGAGAGGTGTAGAAAGAGGCTAGAGAGTTGTACAAAGAGGGAAGACAGGTGCAGAAAGAGGCAAGAGGGGTGCAGAAACAGGTAAGAGAACTTCAGAAAGAGGCAAGTGAATTGCTGAAAGAAGCAACAGAGGTGCTGAAAGAAGCAAGAAAAGTGCAGAAAGAGGCAACTGAGATGAAGAAACAGTCAAGAAAGGTACAGAAAGAGGGAAGACGAATGCAGAAAGAGACAACAGGGGTGCAGAAAGAAGCAAGACAGGTGCAGATAGAAGCATAGAAAGTGCAGAATGAAGCAACAGGGGTGCAGAAAGAGGCAAGAGAAGTGTAGAAAGGAGCAAGTGACGTGCAGAAAGAGCCAACAGAGGTGCAAAAAGAGGCAAGAGAGGCATAGAAACAGGCAAGAGAAGTGCACAAAGATGCAAGAGAATTGCTGAAAGAAGCAACAGAGGTGTAGAAAGAAGCAAGAACAGTGCAGAAAGAGGCAAGTGAGATGCAAAAACAGGCAGGAAAGGTACAGAAAGAGGGAAGACGAGTGCAGAAAGAGACAACAGGGGTGCAGAAAGAAGCATGGAAAGTGCAGAATGAAGCAACAGGGGTGCAGAAAGAGGCAAGAGAAGTGCATAAAGAACCAACAGAGGTGCAGAAGGAGGCAAGAGAACTCTAGAAAGAGGCAAGAGAGTTGCAGAAACAGGCAAAAGAGGTACAGAAAGAGGGAACAGAGGTGCAGACAGAGGCAAGAGAGGTGCAGAAACAGGTAAATGGGGTGCAGAACGAGGCAGGAGGGGTGCAGAAATGTGCAAGAGAGGTGCAGA
Organism: Calotriton arnoldi; assembly: GCA_963921515.1. NCBI lineage: Eukaryota > Metazoa > Chordata > Amphibia > Caudata > Salamandridae > Calotriton > Calotriton arnoldi. The sequence goes on from CAWUFW010014598.1 coordinate 9,228, forward strand.
AAGAACAAGATAAGTGCAAAAGAACCAACAGAGGTGCAAAAAGAGGCAAGTGAGGTACAGAAGGAGGCAAGAGAACTGCAGAAAGAGGCAAGAGAATTGCAGAAACAGGCAAAAGAGGTACAGAAAGAGGGAACAGGTGGGCAGACTGAGGCAAGAGAGGTGCAGAAAGAGGGAAGAAGGGTGCAGAAAAACGCAAGAGGGATGAAGAAATTTGGAACAGAGGTGCAGGAAGAAGCCAGAGCAGTGCAGAAAGAACCAACAGAGGTGCAGAAAGAGGCAAGAGGGGTACAGAAAGAAGCAAGTGAAGTGCAGAACAAAGCAAAAGAGGTGCAGAAAGAACCAACAGAGGTGGAAAAAGAGGCAAGAGGGGTGCAGAAAGTGGTAGGAGAGGTGCACAAAGATGCAAGAGGGGTACAGAAAGAGACAGGAGGGGTGCAGAAAGAGGAAGAGAACTGCAGAAAGAAGCAACAGAGGTGCTGAAAGAGGCACGAAGGGTGCAGAAAAAGACAAGACAGGTGAAGAAAGAAGGAACAGAGGTACAGAAAGAAGCAAGAGTGGTGTAGAAAGAGGGAAGAAAGGTGTAGAAAGAGGCAAGAGAGTTGCACAAAGAGGGAAGAAGGGTGCAGAAACAGGCAAAAAATGTGCAGAAAGAAGCAAGTGAGGTGCAGAAAGAGGCAAGAGAGTTACAGAAAGAGGCAAGTGAAGTGCAGAAGGAGGCAAGTGAACTGCAGAAAGAGGCAATAGAGGTGCAGAAAGAGGCAAGTGACGTGCAGAAAGATGCAAGATAAGTGCAGAAAGAAGCAACAGAAGTGCAGAAAGAGGGAAGAGGGGTGGAGAAAGAGGCAAGAGGGGTGCAGAAAGAAGCAAGACAGGTGCAGAAAGAAACAAAAGAAGTGCAGAAAGAAGGAATAGAGGTGCAGAAATAGGCAAAAAGGGTGCAGAAAGACGTAAGAGGGGTACAGAAAGAAGCAAATGAGGTACAGAAAGAGACAACAGACGTGCAGAAAGAGGGAAGAGAGGTGCAGAAAGTACAAGAGATTTGCAGAATGAGGTCAAGAGAAGTGCAGAAAAAGAAACAAACGTGCAGAAAGAAGCAACAGAAATGTAGGAAGAGGCAAGAGAGGCGCAGAGGGAAGCAAGAGTGGCTTGCACACCATTAGTACCAATTTAACACCCACATTTAGCAATAAGTAACAGGTGACCATTCTAGGTTTGCAAAGGGCCTTCTTCCACCACGCTGTAACACTTGTCGCTGCATTTTTGGTAACGTTTGAGCCGTTTGAGCTAGAAACAAGGCTTTTTTTGTTCAAATCTGCAGATTAGGGTGCAGATGATGAATTATGTGGCTAATGCAGAAAATGTATAATTGTGCGAAAGTCGGTGCAGCCAAACAGTCACATAATTCCAGTGGCCCTGTTCATACCTCTGACTAGGTCCACAAGTGCTCCTCAGTGATTCCATCTTTTTTTGTCTCACTGAGTTCATAGTTGAGCTTTTATGGAAATGAGGAAGACTAAACCTGAGGTTACCACTCCACAACACAGACTACCATACCACATAATTACTCTCCATAACACATAATACCACTGTACATAATTCCTATACACTAAATACCACATACTTTCTATCCACATAATTTCACTGCACACAACGTACATCCACTCCACTCCAAAAAACATTAGTAAAAAACTTTTGCAAATAGCTCTAATTCTCGCAAATGCGAAACCTATTACATTGCAAACACTTCTTTAACTAGTAGTCGCATTTGCAGAGTGGTGGAGAAAGGGTGCTTGACCTCTGACCAGCGCTCAGGAATTCCGCTGCGTAGGGCTTACAGGAGATACCAGTAGGGCTTCTTGGCCCCAAAGTCCCTCAGGAGTAAATTGGACTTCATCCCCATCCCGTAGTCTGCCAGGAGGCGCGTTTGCAGAGTGGTGGAGAAAGGGGCGCATGGCCTCCGAAGATGTCTTGGCAATCCCACTGTGTGGGACTTACTGGAGGTAACAAGAGGGGTAGTTTGCCCCCAAGGACATCCTTGGGGGCCAACTACCCCTCCTATTACCTCCAGTAAGTCCCACACAGTAGGATTGCTAAGTTCTCAGAGCAGACCACGCCCCCTTTGCCCACCACTCTACAAACACGCTCCTTGGCGCGCTCTTGTATGGGGATTGAAGTCCTCTACACTGCTGGGGGTCCTTTAGGGGCCAACTAGCCTACCTCTTACCTCCAGTATGCCCCACATAGTGGGATTGCAGAGAGGTGGACAAAGGCCATGCCCCCTTTCTCCACCACTCTGCAAACGCGCCCCCTGGCACGTTATAAGTTGGGGGATTAAGTCCCCTTGAATACTGAGGGTCCCTGGGGGCCAACTAGCCCACCAGGTATCTCCAGTAAGTGCCACACAGCTGGATTGCAGAGAGGTGGTCCGAGGCCACGCCCCCTTTTTACACCACTCTGCAAACGCGCCTCTTGGTGCACTGCTGCTCCGGGGATGAAGTCCACTTGTGTCCTGAGGTCCTCAGGACACAAGAAGACCTCATCGCCCCACCAGCAGTGCGCCAAGAGGCACGCTTGCAGAGTGGTGTAAAAAGGGGGCATGGCCTCGGACCACCTCTCTGCAATCCAGCTGTGTGGCGCTTACTGGAGGTATCTGGTGGGCTAGTTGGCCCCCAGGGACCCTCAGTATTCAAGGAGAATTAATTCCCCAACTAACAACGTGCCAGGGGGCGCGTTTGTAGAGTGGTGGAGAAAGGGCGCGTGGCCTTCGGCGAGATGCCAGCTTTTTTTAAAATATATTTTTTAACAAGGGGGGCTGTGTGGCCCCCCTTCTTTTACATTTTTGGGGCCCTGGGGACCCCATCCCCCAGGGCCTGACCCCTTTTTATAAAAAATGTTTTTAAAAAAATTGGAAAGGGGCGCGTGGCCCCCCTCCTGAGGCCAATTTTGGCCCCGGAGACCCCATCCCCCGGGGCATGGCCAGACTTTTTAAAAATGTAATTATTAAATTATTTGGACGGGGGCCGCGTGGCCCCCCTCCTCAGGCCAATTATGGCCCGGGGACCCCATCCCCCGGGGCCGGCGTTTCCATTTTTTAATTTATGTTTTTTATTAGGGGGGCCGTGTGGCCCCCCCTGCGCCACTTATGGCCCTGGGGACCCCATCCCCCGGGGTTTGGCCTCACCGTTGGGGACCGTGGGGGGAGCCCCAATGCCCCCATGGTCCTGCCGGTTCCCTGCCTCCTGCGGGAGTCGGCATTGCCTTTGCACAAGGGGAGCTGCTGACATGCAGCTCCCCTTGTGCAAAAGCAATTCTGCTTTGGTTTTTGGAAGCGAGAGCAGGTTTCCTGCTCTCGCTTCCAAAAACCAAAGCAGTGTTTGCTATGGCAGGGCGGGAGGCGTGCTCCCGCCCTGCCATAGCAAATAGCAATGTCCCGGTGGTGGGCACCCCTGGACATTGCAGGAGCCGGCCCTGGGGGGTGGCGGTCCCCAGGGCCATCGAGGGCTCCCTTCATTTACATAGCCCCGGGGAGGTGGTGGTCCCCAGGGCCGGGGGTCCGTAACGGACCCCCATATTACCATAATCTATGATCCGGGGAGGTGGCGGTCCCCGGGGCTTGGGGGGCCCATGAGGCCCCCCACCCTAATTTTAAGAAAGCCCCGGAGAGGTGGCAGTCCCCAGGGCTGGGGGGGCCGCGAGGCCCCCCCACCCTTATTTCATTATCCCCCGGGAAGTGGCGGTCCCCGGGGCTGCGGGGGGCCGCTTGCCCCCCACACATCATAAATGAAGCCCCGGGGAGGTGGCGGTCCCCAGGGCTGCGGGGGCCCCTGCGGGCCCCCGCAACATAAATTGGCATGCCCCCAGGACCTGGCCCACCCGGGGGCTTAAATACAGCTCCCGCGCTTTTTTTTTTTTATTTTGTCGGCCGGATTCGCGCACCCAGAGCGAATTTGGCTGATTTAAAAAAAAAAAATGCTTTCTTTGGCCCTGGGGGTCCTTTTGGGACCCCCTGAGCAGGCCTAGGGGGTCAGGGTGTTTGTACCCTGCCCCCTTTTCTTGTTTTTCACATTTTTTTTTACTCTTTTCTTGTGACTCGGTTACTGAGTCACAAGATGGCTACCAACACTTCCTGGTTTGGAGTGTTGGCAGCCAATTAGAGTGAAGCTCGTGCCCGGGAGGGCTCTCCTCGGTGCTCAGATATCGATATTTTTCTTTTTTTAATTTCTCAGGAACTACTGAACGGATTTACACCATTTAAAAAAAGGTTGCTTTCTGGACCAATACCTACCTTTTTGCCAAATTTGGTGTAATTCCGTTCAGCACTTCGGGCTGTAGCCTGTTCCAATTTTTCCTATGGAAATTAACATTGGGGAAAACGTGTTTTGGGACCCCCCTTTTTTCTCAGCCCCCGCTTGACGAATCACGCCGAAACTTTCAAGACAGAACCTGACCCAAGTGAACCTTTTTTCTGGAAAATTTCGCAAAGATATTGGCAAAAGAAAAAACGCTTTTTGAATAGAAACAAGGTCCTAACTATAACTACCTACTGGCGACCGCCAGTAGGTAATACATACATATATAGATATGCATATTCAAGGTGATCTGTTGGATTTCAGGGGGAGGCACCCACTTGTAGTTGATGCTGGCAGGAAAAGCAGACTGTGCTTTTCAGAATATTCTAAACGAGAAGAAACAGTCACCACACTCCAGGGATACAGGTTTCAACGTTTCTTTGCTATCAAACAGCTTTACCAGCGTGTTTCGACCTTCGCCGTCTTTTTCACTGTGGTGGGCATTATCTTTAGGTCTATTATATACAATTAATCCCATGTTACCTCTAATTTGGCATTATGTGCATTGAAGTTTTAACAATTTAAATCATTCAAACACCATGTCATGATCAAAAGTAAGCAAAAAAATCATGATATAGCCTGAGTTAATATCACTGTGAGTTAATTCTATCAAATAACTTGATTACTTTCAATTTTCCAAATAAATTGTCACACTCTAAGAGAGACATTCCAATTGGTTCAACATAAATAAAGATTGTTATATATATATCCTTTTGTTATATCAATTCCATGTGATAGCTATCAAGAACAAATGTAATAAGCAAACATCCCCAGTGGTACAGGAAATAGTGTTTAATCACTGACTAAGTGGCTTGAGACTATCCAATCCACAGTAGCCATATAACAACATTGTGAATCTCAGTGTAGGACTTCTGTTGATTGTAGTTTTAATGGCAATAAAATCATATGGATATGTAAAAGGTAGTAACAAGTTGTTCTATTGGAAATGAAGTCAATCAGATTCATAAGTGTACATGCAATTCTTCATCATTATTTAATCCAATCGGTTGTTTGGTTTTTAGACTTATGATATATCAGATTTCAAGTTTTCTGGGTTGCTTGATTCTGTCACCACCCCTCTCATGTTCTGTCACCAAGTCAATGCCATAGTATGTTAATGTTTTCCAATTAGTATCATACTGCTTCAATTGATGTTTAGGAAATGCATTGGTGGTATCTTTCATTTTAACATCTTTTATGTGTTCAACATTTCATTTTTCGGATGGTGCTTCTTACATATCTGAGCCCACATTCACATTCAATAAAGTAAACCACAAATTGGGATTTACAAGTTATCAAATGTTTAATTGGTATAGGTTGACTGTCACCAGCTTCATTCTTGTTCAATTTTTTTCAGTTTTGCAGGCTTATAGCAGTGGCATTTTACAATCATTTTCAGGATTTACCCAACCACTTTTCTTAGGAAAATTGGTGAAATGGCTTTTCAACAGTATGTCTATTAATAAAGAAGGTCTCTTTTAAGTGATGTTTGGTGTATAACCGACTCTGTCTCTTATATCAGGATACTTTTTTATTAGATACCAATGTTTCTTGAAGATCCTATTGAAGTCTGAACTTTCCTTGCTGTAGCCTGAAATTAGTCTTATAGGAAGTACATCTGTATCTGTGCAGTTTGACTCATGTTTAGTAATTAGAGTTTGCATTTGTGTTTTGCTTTTCATTCACTCCAGACCTCTTTTGTCGTCTTTCTATTTATATCCACTGCTGATAAGTCGCTTACAAACTACCTTACACTCTAGCCAATTCAGTATCATTTGAACAAATTCTCTTTATTCTTAATGGCTCACCATATGTTTATTTATTTATTTATTAAGGAGTTTTATATAGCGCTTGCCGGACCCGGGGGTATTGGAGCGCTTTACAGCAGTTTTTTGTAAGAGTCATACAATAGAGCAGTGTTATACATATTGGTTCGGAAGTCCAAGTGTGCGGTGCAGCATTGAGGTAGTACGTGAGTCCTGAGATAACCTCATTGAGTGCACGTTGTCTTGGGTTGAACCTCTTAGAGGGAGGGAGGAACAGGAAGGGGTCAAAGGGCAAGGATGAGGTAGGTCTTTGTGATATGATGTCAGGGAGCAACGGCGAGCAGGGATTTGCGTTAAGGCGGCGGCTATCCATTCGGGAGGGAGCGGTTGAGGAAGAGGACTTTTGGGATGCTCTTCATTAATTGTTTGGGATGAAAACTTTTCCGTGTAAAATACTGTTGGTAAATGTTGGGTTTCTGAATACAGTAGTTTTAATCATGTTGCTCTGTATGTACACTGTTACATCGAGGGCATCTATTCGATCTTTGCTGGTTATATGTGTAAATCACAGTCATCGCATAGTCATTACTGTTCACGATGTTGTAGTAATCCATGAATTCCTGCTGAGTACCATGCCATATAATGAACAAGTCATCAATGTACCTTGTCACCAAGATAATTTTCTCTAAATATTGTTCATTTTGTGGTCCCCATGCATCTCCTTTTCCCCACAAGCCCATGATGAAATTAACATAACAGGGAGAACATGAAATGCACATGGCAGTTCTGCACTTTTGGTAATACAGTGTTAATACAGTGTTGAATTGAACAGAAACATTTTGTTGTTTAGATATAATTCTATCATTCTCAATAACATTGGAGAGTGTTGGAGTTCCCCCATATTTCCCTGTTTTATGAAATAGGCACATGCTTGTAATCCCATGGTGTGCTGAGTGGAGGTGTATAATGATAATGAAATAATGATAATGATACTACATCAATGGTTACAAGAAGACAGTCAGCATTCCAATTAGCTAATATTCTGAGAAAATCTCCTGTACCTCTTATGTACGAGCTTAGGGCCCGATTACGAGTTTGGTGTGCCTGGAGCGGCGTGCTGTGCTGCCGCCCCATTCCAGAACTGCCAAACTGGGCTGCCTGCCTGATTATGAATATTTTTGTAGTCTGGCAGGTGGTCCATTGGCATTCCCACAGCAGTTCCTTTCAAAAAGGTACCACAATGGGAATGTTAAAGCCCGTTCATGCACGGCATGGACTGTTAAGTCCATGATGTGCACGAAAGGGGGTGCATGCACACCCAGGGGCCACACCATGTGCCCCCCTGCATGCGTTCTGTGTGTTTAAGGCAACAGAGGGGCATGTAAGGTTCACTTTGTTTCCTCACCACCAGCATTTTCATGGTGGGCTCACCGCCATGAAACTGCTGGTGGGGCGGAAACTCGCAATATGCTTGGCAGTGGCGCTGCAGCACCGCAAAGCATATTGCGGCCTCAAACCCACCAAGGGATTGCGGTTCCCTGGCAGTGGCAGCGGTCTCACAATGGTCCGATCGCCATAGCCATAATATGTCGGTCAGACCACTGGTGCGGTGGTCCCCGACCGCCACCACACCTCCAGCAAGGGTTTGGCAGTCCCATGGACTACTGAACTCGTAATCAGGCCCTTAGTGTTTTGACTATTGGTGCCAAGTACTGACCTACATATATTGATATTCTCTCATACACTGAGACTCAGAAAATTTAACTATCGCTGAGACTATCGGTGTTCCAGGAGGACAGTTCAATGATTTATGTATTTTTGAAAGGAAATAAATTGTTGGCATCACTGGATATGGAACACTTAGGTATTTGTATTCATCGTAATTCATTAATGATTAATTTTTTAGGTATGTTTGTAGCTTTGTCAATTTGATTCTGATCCAATTTTGTATAGCTCATTTTATCATTTATTTAGCGCATTGCTTCTTTGATATAATCATCTTTATTAAGGAGGACCATAATGCCCCCTTTGTCCTCTGTTTGGTGATTATTTTATCATTCTTCATAAGGTTATTTGAGACAGCTCTCTCACTGATGCTTAAGTTTTCTTTATTTTCTGATTGTTGTCGATTTCTTAAGTTGTCTGAGGACCCGATTACAAGTTTGGCAGTTTTGGAGCGGGCCGCCATGCCACCACCCTGTTCCAGGACCACCAAATCTGTGTGTGTGCTGCCCAACAGAATATTACTTTTTCAGTCACTGGTGGGTGGTTCTTTGGCGTTCCCACGGCGGTGCCTATGAAATAGGCAACGCAATGGGAATGTCAAAAGCGGTACCCATATGGCATGGACTGGTGCAGTCCATGCTGTGCAGGTACTGGGTTGCATGCACACAGGTGGGCACAACATGTGCCCCCTTGCATGCATCCCATGGTCCAGAGGCAACAGGACCCCCTCTGTTTCCCCTCTACCACGGTTTTCATGGAGGAGGAACCGCCATAAAAACCGTGGCAGAGAGAAAACTCGTAATATGCTTGGTGGGACCGCGGAGGACCTGCCAGCCAGTTTGAAGCTTCAAGACCTCTGCGCCACCGGTAATTGGGCGGTCGGACCATCGGTGCTGTGGTGGCACACCGTGAGTCTGGTGGTCCTTGGACAGCAGACTTACAATCAGGCCCTAAATCTGCAGTAACTAAGTCATGGAAAATATCTAATTTAATCCATGGGATAGTGTGGTGCAGAAGTAGGACTTCTTCTTTAAACCCATTGGTGTCTATTTTTATTGATTGCAAGTTCCATTTAGTATCTCCATTTCTGTCATTTCATCATCTTCAGTTCCATACATTAAATCAAGCAGATTCTTTAGATCAGGAATTTGCTCAATAGTTATATCATCATACTAACATACTTATCATTAGGTAGTGTTTCTTTTGGGTATGGACCAGTTTGTTTGATAGCAAAGAATTTGGCCAATTTAAGCTTTCCTATGAATTTAAAGTGTGTCTCAGGGCAGAATGGTAATCTTCTGCTTAACACACTTTGTTTATCTGCTGTAAGTGTGTGTGAGGATAAGTTGACTATTAAATTTGTTTCGTTTGATCTTTCTTTTTCCAATATTATTTTCGGTAGTAAAGAGGATGTAACTATTGTTGACTATTAATGATGCAGATACATTGTTGACATTGACGGAATTATGTGATGATGAGAAGGTTCAGAGGGATCCATGCTTAAATTTGATAGATCTGGGGGCTGAAGTAGATATGAGCTGTCCAAGTGGATTTAAATCAGCCTCCACCTTCACGCCTAACATGCCCTATGACTTGATAGATACCTTTTAAAATGTTGTTTTTCGTGATTTTAAGAAATTGAGGATGGAAAGGAAAATATCCTGGTTCAATTGAATATGGAGCCAAATGAAGACCACGAAGAATCCAAAGAATGAATCTGAATTGGTAATCAGAGCCTCTCATAAAGGAGGTACATAGTGATCTTAACGAAATCTATGTATGTAGAGGAAGGAAAGAGACAACTGAGTGAATTAGACTGCTATATGACAGTAAGCAGGAATGAGATGATGTCTACCAATAAAGAATTTGGAGATTTACTGGTGGACTGGCAGGAGAAAGGAAGACATTTCAGTTTCAATGGTGTGAACACCCAGGGACTCCCATTCCATACCTATTTTCAGAAATGCACAAGAACCCTGTAAACCCACGAGGGAGACCAATGTTTTCTGCTATTTGAAGTCTCTTGGAAAATGGATCTTGATACATCGATTTTTTTCAACGTCCATTTGTTTATACACAGCCTTTTTATATCAAGGTTACACAGGAGTTTTTAACCTGCATTGAAGGTATTGTATGGGAGAAGGAGTTTCTCCTAATAACTTTGCATATGAGCAGTCTATAAACAAGCATCAAAAATGAGCAAGGGATTGGAGCTTGCAGGAATGTTTTAAGGAAAAGGTCATTATCATATCGCCTTCATAATGAGATGATATTAGAGACGCTGTATTTCTGTCTGACCCATAACTATTTCTTGTTTGATGATATATTGTACAAACAGACACTGGGGACTGTCTGGGCACCTGCTTTGCTCCCAGAGACACCAATTTATTGATGGGTTGGTAGGAAAATCCAGTCTTTGGATTAAACGTCATGTTCCTGAAACATGTGGAACTATGGGTAAGATTTTTGGATGATATTTTTACCATTTGAATGGCACATTTAATCAGATTGAGAAACCTGTTAAGTCATTGAATAGGAATGAGTGGAATTTACAATTTGTGGTTAATATCAGTAATAAGTGTGGAATTATTGGATACAACAGCTGAAGTCTGTGAGAATAACCTTAGAACAAGTTTATTTAGAAAACCCACAGCAGGAAATAGTTTATTACATGCCAAACTTGGACATCCCCAGAATCTGCTACACAGTATGCTATATGGGGAACTTATAAGAGCTAAGAGAAACTGCAGTACTGATGACGGATTTCAGAAAGAGCAACAAACAATGATATCTAGATTGAAGGAGAGAAGGAACTCCAGGAAAGTACTGGATCAGGCAGCGTTGAAGGTGAGCAGGATCAAAAGGGATGAACTCCTCATGAATAGGATAGAAGAGTGAAAAGAAGAGAATGAGATAAGATTCATAACTATCTACAATACAGGAGCTAATGACATCCCTAGGATACTAAGAAAACACTGGACAATTTTACAGATGTATCCAGTAGTTGCTGATATAATTCATTTGGAAAGAGGCCTTCTCTGAGAGATAGACTGAGTAGGAATTATGTAGTGAACAAACCAAGTAGCACATTTCCAAGAGAAAAGGATTTATTAGATGTAGAAATTGTAAAGCTTGCAAATTTAGCAGTGACAGGACTCAGATTGATACCGCTGTGGGTCAGTAAAAACTCATCAATAAATCTGTGGCTAGGACATTGGACTATGTGATTTACATCTTAGTCTGCCCATGTAGGAAACAGTATGTCTGCAGCATGATACACCCAGTAAAGAAAAGAGTGAAGGAGCATATGAGGGCATTACAGAAGACAGACAGACATAATATCCGATGGCTAGACATTTTCGGGAGCATCACAAAAGTGAAAGAGACTTATTAAATTTCTATGCGATTGATAGGGTTCCTCCATGCAAGAGAGGTGGCAATTCAAAGTTGATACTTAGAGGAGCTGAATCAAAATGGATAATTGAACTGGAAACTGAAGGACTGCAAGGCCTCAATATTGAAAAGAAATTAAGAATACATTTAGCAACGAAATAGAATTGACCTGTCTCTAGGTAATTTAATCTGCTTAACTGGTTATGAGAAAATTAAATTTGCTTAATGTTGTTAATCATGCTTTTAACAGTTATCATTTTTACACAGGGAGCTGGGGAACTGATTGAGATTTCAGAACACGTTGGAAAGGAAGACTAGAATTCACAGAAAGCTAAGATTTATATGTTTGGTTATTTTTACATTGATTGTTTGAGTATGTGTATAATTTGCCCAATGGGCTATATCAGGACTTTCTGATCCACAGAAGCCCACGACAACTTCAGAGCCGCCACCAACGCCCACCATCAACTCATCAGAGAAACGAGGAAAAAAGCGATTGAAGACAGAATCTCCACCCACGCGCACAACAGCAAGGAACTCTTCAGCATCATCAAGGAGTTCGCCCAACCCACTAGCGAGTCTACCGACATCCCTCCCTCACAAGACCTCTGCGACAAACTCAGCACCTTTTTCCACCACAAAATCAAGAGCATCTACGACAACTTCGACGAAGACAACCAACACACTGAACCCTCACCAACCACCCCCGACACCCGGAAACCAGCGATTGACGACTGGACAGCCCTCACCACGGAAGACACACTGAAGACAATGAAGTCAATCCACTCAGGGGCCCCCACGGACCCCTGCCCCCACCACATCTTCAACAGAGCCACCGACACCATCGCACCCATGCTCCGCCACACCATCAACCGCTCCCTGGCGACTGCCTCGTTCCCTCCTAAAGAAACCCTCAGCGGACCCCACCGACCTCAAAAACTACAGACCCATCTCCCTGCTCCCGTACCCAGCGAAAGTCATCGAGAAAGCCATCAACAGCCAACTCGCCACATTCATTGAAGAACACAACATCCTCGACTCCTCCCAATCCGGCTTCAGAAAAAACCACAGTACGGAAACTGCCCTCCTCGCTGCAACCGACGACATCCGCACCCTTCTGGACAAAGGAGAAACAGTAGCCCTCATCCTCCTCGACCTATCAGCGGCGTTCGACACAGTCTCCCACCGCACCCTAATATGCAGACTCTACGACGCAGGAATCCAGGACAAGGCCCTCGACTGGATCCGCTCCTTCCTCTCCGGCAGGACGCAGCGGGTCAGACTCCCCCCTTTTCTCTCGGACCCCACACCTACCACCTGCGGAGTCCCCCAGGGCTCCTCCCTCAGCCCGACGCTCTTCAACGTCTACATGGCTCCACTCGCCCCCATCGTCAGAACCTATGGACTCAACATCGTGTCATACGCAGACGAAACCCAGCTCATCCTCTCCCTATCCAACGAGCCCAACACCGCCAGACGCAACTTTCGAGAAGGCATGGAAGCCGTCGCCAAATGGATGAAAAACAGCTGCCTACAACTAAACACCAACAAAACAGAAGTACTCATCATGGGTCCAAACCCCGATGCCTGGAGCGACACCTGGTGGCCCCCCGCCCTCGGAAACCCGCCAACCCCCACGGACCACGCACGCAACCTGGGAATCATCCTGGACTCTGAGCTCAAAATGGACCGCCAGATCAACTCCGTCTCGTCTTCCTGCTTCCACACCCTCCGCCTCCTTCGTAAGACCTTCAAATGGATCCCCCTCGAGCACCGAAAGACCGTCACTCACGCCCTGGTCACCAGCAGACTCGACTACGGCAACGCACTCTACGCCGGAATAAACAAAAACCTCACCCGCAAGCTACAGAACATCCAGAACGCCGCCGCAAGACTGGTCCTCAACCTGCCAAAACACTGCCACATCTCCCAGCACCTGCGCACACTCCACTGGCTCCCTGTCAAGGCGAGAATCACCTTCAAGATGCTCACCCACGCACACAAGGCCCTCCACGGCACCGGACCAGCATACCTGAACAGCCGACTCAAATTCCACGCACCCCAAAGGACCCTACGATCAGCCCAGCTCTCCTACGCCGTGGTCCCCCGCACCAGAAAGACCAGATCGGGAGGCCGCTCCTTCTCCTTCCTCACGGCCAAAGCGTGGAACGCCCTTCCGCTCCACCTCAGACAGACAACATCGCTCCCCATCTTCGCAAGAAACCTCAAAACCTGGCTTTTCGACAGACCCCCTCCTTGATGGATGGAACCTGCACCCCCAGCGCCTTGAGACCCTTACGGGTGAGTAGTCGCGCTTTAACAAACGCCTGATTGATTGATTGATCTGTAATATAATATCATGGGCATGTGTGATGGGAATTAGTGATTAATCTCTATTTAATCAGCTGGAACCATTAATGATCTGAGGACTTGAGTTTCAGTAATGTGCAAGCTTATTTCTCTTTTTCCACTATTTTAATACTTCACATGATAATTTTATCTAATATGACACATCACCTATCAATGATGCAGTATAATTGGGGCACACAGGGCGATGTTATATTTGCTTGTGACATAGCAACAGGCATGGTCTGTCTTGTTTATGTAGATATATTTGTTATGGTTAGTTTCTCTGTCATTATGATAATGAAATGTAAAAAGAATGAATTGTATTTGGTATATGGAGACATGCATGTGGCTCAGTGATGTTTTACTAATTCACTTTATGTTTCTGATGACTTTTGGACAAAATATATTTTTAAAAATATCACGAGTCAGAGATATCATAAATTAGATATTGTGACACACAAATATAGTGATGCATAAATATCGTTGATAAGAATATCATTTTTTGAGGTCAATAATATAATTGTAGATAATATCAATGTTTATAATATAATTTTCATTAATATAGTGTTTACAAATATTGTTTTTTAATCATTTAAATGTGTTTTAGTTTATATAATTTTATATGCTTCAATAAATGTTATTCATTGATTTTAAAATATAACGTGTAGTTTCAAGTGATTTAGAAAATGTTATTGTTTTAATAGTAATTTACAGTGTTGTAGCGAGTTGTTGGGTTTATATTTAAATATATGATTGATAGTTATTATGTAATTTCTGTAATACTGATTCATTTTTGTTATAAGTTATTTGCATGCTCTTAGCTTATTAGGGGTATAGGGTGGGGAATTAATTGCATAATATTTAACTAACAATTTATCATTAGTTGTTAATTCATTATTTAATTGATTTTTAATTAGGTAAAATATGGAATACTGATTTTTTAAATTATATTAAAGTTTTGAGCTGCTAGGTTTGTTGTGGTATAGGGTGGGAAGGTAATTAAGCAATAATTATTTACATGTTAATTATTATTTGCAAATTAATTATTTAATAGGATTTTAATTATTTAAATTGTGGAATACTTATATAATTTAATGTTACAATAGTTGCAAGATGCTAGGTGTATAGGTGTCTAGAGTGGGAAGTTAATTAAAAATAATTAATTAACAGTTATTTATTAATTGTTAATTAATTATTATATTTATATTCAATAATTAAGTCATGGACTAGTTATTGTTATTAGTTGGTTTTTGTGTGGAGGCTGCTAGGTTTGTAGGGGTACAGGGTGGCAAGTTAATTATTAATAAAGAAGTATGAATTCTTTATAAATTGATAGTTAATTTTTTTATTCAATAATAATTATGTAAATTGATGACTTGTTTTTAGTTTTTATTATATATATGGCTATATTTAAATAAATATATATATATATATATATATATATATATATGTTTCTGGGTTAGGGCTCCTTCTGCCTTCCCCCGCCCTCTGCAGAGGATCGCAGAAAGTTGACGGAGCACGCCAAACGTCCGAATTCTTACAAAAGTACAATAAGGCGATCACTCAGAGGTCTGCATACACCAGTGGTTGATTTATTCCCGGTTACGCGTTTCGCCTGCACAGCAAGCTTGGTCACACAGTGATTCAGGGGAAAAGACAGTCAATACATACGAAATGTGAAAATCAAAGAAGGACCAGAAGGTAGTGGCCTTCCTACAACCAAAGTGGCATCCATTTTGTAATGTGTTGTTGTTGCACATAACTATAAATCAAAATGAACTTAAAGGGTGTATTCTGGCATCCATACAATTCCAAAGTGGGTCATGGGTCCTGCCCGTGCATAAAAGTTAAATCACTTTTTTCAACAAAAAGACTAGGTGCGGCAAGAAGTACATATTACATTAAAGACCCAACAAAATGCGGCAGCCATATTATAACGTAGAGTTTTCATCATAGTATATACAGTTAGACATTAATATCCTGCAATTGCAATATTCTCTGTATAAATTCTACTTTTTACCACACATAACGTCAATGGTGACATCTATTTACAATCCTGGTGATTTCCCTATTTAAAATTGAAATTTAATAGTAAATTAGAATACTTTCACTCGGCACAGTGCCTAATTTTACCCTCTAATAGAGCCGTGTTGTATAGTAAGGTACCATAATGTATCCCTACTAATAATGTAGAGTCCGAAAAAAAGAAAACCTGCGATAGACTATTTTGGCAGAAAGTGTCCATATGAACCATCTACCGACACCTAGCCTTTACATTTCACCATGTATTCCGCCTTCCCCATTCCATCAACACTACATCCAGTAGTCCACCAAGGAACAATTAAAAGTTATGTATATGTGAAAAATAATAAAGTTTTGTAGTTAAACATAAGACTGAAGAGAAAAAGATAAACAAGTCTCTTATCTGTCTAGTCGAGCCCTCCACCATAACGATAGAAGAAAAGGGTAGGGGTGGGTTTCAGTAGAGATGTTTCTTAGATTCTGCCCCTTCCTTTTCTCCTGTATAAAAAAAGGAGAGAAAAGAAACCATTAAAATCCATGAATATTCTCATACTAAAGATTAAAACTTCTTTCAAAAGCCGAAACAAAAATTGCCAGGTGTGCAGTATTCACCATAAAGACATATATCACAACAGGAAGAATTATACTATTCATTATTCATGTAGATGAATACTTATTTCTTCATCTTGATTCAGCCCTTCCGGGTTTTTTGTTTGGAGGTTAATTATATGCCAAAATTCCTTTTTACGCAATTGAAGGACTCTATTGCCCCCTCTCTGTGTGTGTTCGATCTGTTCTATAGCGAAGAACGTAAGAAGGGAACTATTAGAGAGATGGTACTCAGTGAAGTGTCTGGCCACCGGGTAATGGACATCCTTGTTCGTAATTGCCCTCATATGTTCCAGCACCCTTTTCTTTGTGGCTAAGGTGGTACTACCCACATATCTTTTCTTGCATGGGCATTCAAGAATATAGATTGTAAATATTGTGCCACATGTTAGAAATTGTTTTATTGTTCTTTCTCCTGTTGGGGTAGAGTAACTTTTCCTCATAGAACTATTCCTACAAGCCTTACAATGGCCGCAGGGAAAGAAGCCTTGGAGGTTAATCTGTGTGTTCCTGCTAGTGTTGGTGATGTCCCCTTTCACTAAGAGATCTCTGAGATTTCTCCCTTTCCTGTAGGTAATCTGTGGTCTCTCCTGTACGGTGTTACCTATAATAGGGTCACTGGTTAAAATATTCCAGTTTCGGGTCAATATTTTAGAAATTGCCTTCGACTCCTTATTATACGTGAGAATCACTCTGGTTGTGGTATCTTCCTCGGTGTTAGTTTTGTCTCTCAGTGTGTCCTCCCTTTCAACCTTTTTGCTCAATTTAGGACCCAATCCGGATACCCTCTTTCTCTAAATCTTGTCATCATGTTCTCCTGTTCGTTTAAAAAACTTTCTTGTGTACTGCAATTCCTTCTCGCTCTCAGTAGTTCACCAAATGGAATACTCCATTTAAGTGTTTCAGGGTGACTGCTGAGAGCGTGCAGGAGGCTATTTCCTGCTGTTGGCTTCCTGTGGAGTCTAGTAGTCATCCTGTTGTCTAAGACCTCTACCACTACATCCAGGAATTCGATCTGTTTATTGCTGATGGTGTAAGTCAGCTTAAGATTAAAGGTATTGTTGTTTAATTCTTTGATCATGTCAATGGCACTTTCCTCACTGCCTTTCCATACCACAAAAAGGTCGTCAATAAACCTATACCATTTTATCACCTTATCGTGGGCGGGGTCTTGCCTGAATTTTCTGAGAACTTCCTCCTCCCATACCCCCAGAAAAAGATTAGCAAAACTGGGGGCAAAGCAAGTACCCATCGCAGTTCCGAGGATTTGCTTAAACATTATACCATTGAATAGAAACATATTGTTAAGGAGACAAAATTTCATGAGTATTAATAAAATTTCAGTATGCTCCAGGTAACAGATTTCTCGTGTGTTAAGAAAGTATTGACAACACCGAACCCCCAGTGAGTGGTCAATAATGGAGTGCAGGTAAAGATAGTGCACGTTAAGTACCACTTTCTACCTTCAATATTGATAACGGACATTTTTAAGAGATCGTGCTGACAAGTAGAGCACGCGGTTAATGTATACATATTTCGACACTTTCAGCAGCAGGAACCTCACAAGTGGTGAGGGGAGGTGCGTGCACCAGGACATCTCCAGTTAGACACGCAGTCCACATTTTCTTTGCATACAGGTGTGCAGGCAGAAAGAATATCACAAAGATGGAAGAAGAATCAGAGAGGAGGGCAGCTGCCCTGAGTCTCTTTGCCAGAGCGCCCAACAAAGGACAAGTAAGAATAGAAAGTAAACCTAAAGATACCACCTTACAAGATAAACTCAGAAGACTTGAGAAGATCAAGAAATCAGAAACATCTAAATGGTGGGAAGCGATCTCACTTCAAGAGTACATAGAAAAAGATATGATACCTAGAGGACTACGCATATATATTACTCCCTCGTACGAATCTCCCAATCCCAGGATGCTTGAAGAATGGTCAGAGAACTCAGCAAAGAGCTCCAAACAAATGCTTACCATCCTGGTGAAGTATGCTTGGGAGGATAGGGCCTCACTCTTACAAGAATTGAAAACATTGGAAGAAGAACTTAAGAATCACAAAGAACAAGAGTTAATAAAAAAAATTGTAGATGACCTCAAACTGAGATTGAAAACTTACGAAGAAGATATCAAAGCACGTAAGCAGCGCAAACTCCATCGCGACTGCATAGATTATGAGAGTGGCCGTATACTAACCTATTCACAAAAATATGATCATTTGTACGAAAAATTGTCAATGGGAGAACTCCTGGAAAGTGAGACAGAGAACATAAGCGGAACGGACTCCATAGCAAGTAGTGATGCTGAAGTGGAAGAACGTCAAGTACAAACTCCAAATACATCAAGGGAGCACGGACAAAGAATCCAAACGACTTTTTTAGACGAATTCCGGGTCCTGAGGACAAGGAGGGAAATACCGCAGACTGTCCAACCGCCGTAAACGCGAGGGAGAGGACGTGGAAAAGGCAGGGGACGAGGAAGAAACCAGGAAGGAACTGGAGAAGAAGAAAGTTCCAACGACAGAGAGAACAAAAGAGGCAGAGGACGAGGAAATCGGCTTATGGGAACAAGACAAATGGGCCAGAAGAATCGGAAATGATGGAAGACGATATGGTAAATAGAACTATCATAAACTTATCATATAGACCTCTCTCTATGTTTGAAAAACGAACTCTCTGTCTAGGACTCACCTTTTGTCCGACCAATTCTTTTAATTATCCTGAGACAAGAATAGATATGTTTAAATTTGTGAGGAAGGTGAAACTTAAAAAATGGCACAGTTTAAAATGTACCCCAGTTATTCCGGAAGAAAGACCGGAAATTGATCACAATACGTTTCTCAGTATTAAAGACAGGGAAACACTTACAATCATGCAGGACTTATGTCGAGAATCAGGTCTTGATGACTTTGAGGAACAAACTAGTCCCTGAACAGACTGTCCTGCCAATACTAAGTTTAGACCGAAATCCGTCTTCCTACCACTCATGCCACATGATAACATCGATGCCTTCCATGAGACTGTGACCAAAGATCTTATAAAATTCCGAAAATGCCAATGCAATAGGAATACAGATTCCACTAACTTTACCAGAAAACAATGGCAATTTATCAACTCCCTGAAGGAAGATGATAACATCATCGTACGTCCCGCCGACAAAGGTGGTAACATTGTACTATGGGATAGGGCAGCTTACATTGCTGAGGCTACCAAACAACTAACAGATACTAGATTCTATGTCACTACCAATACACATGAGTACAATGCGAGCATAGTAAGTGTATGGAATATACTCACTGAGTATAAAGACAAAGGGATCTTGCAGTGGGAAGAATACTGTTATCTGAAATGTGATTATCCCAGAACTCCCATTTTTTATCTGTTACCCAAGGTACATAAGGATCCTAGAGTACCTCCTGGCAGACCCATTGTATCTTCTATTGGGTGTGTCACTGAAAACATTTCTAAATATATTGATTATTTTCTTCGTGACTATGTAGAAAAACTTCCCTCACATATAAGAGACACCAAAGACTTCCTGGATAAAATCAAAGATATTGTATGGGAAGAAGATTACCAGATGATTACCTTGGATGTAAATTCATTGTACTCCATTATTGACCACTCACTGGGGGTTCGGTGTTGTCAATACTTTCTTAACACACGAGAAATCTGTTACCTGGAGCATACTGAAATGTTATTAATACTCATGAAATTTTGTCTCCTTAACAATATGTTTCTATTCAATGGTATAATGTTTAAGCAAATCCTCGGAACTGCGATGGGTACTTGCTTTGCCCCCAGTTTTGCTAATCTTTTTCTGGGGGTATGGGAGGAGGAAGTTCTCAGAAAATTCAGGCAAGACCCCGCCCACGATAAGGTGATAAAATGGTATAGGTTTATTGACGACCTTTTTGTGGTATGGAAAGGCAGTGAGGAAAGTGCCATTGACATGATCAAAGAATTAAACAACAATACCTTTAACCTTAAGCTGACTTACACCATCAGCAATAAACAGATCGAATTCCTGGATGTAGTGGTAGAGGTCTTAGACAACAGGATGACTACTAGACTCCACAGGAAGCCAACAGCAGGAAATAGCCTCCTGCACGCTCTCAGCAGTCACCCTGAAACACTTAAATGGAGTATTCCATTTGGTGAACTACTGAGAGCGAGAAGGAATTGCAGTACACAAGAAAGTTTTTTAAACGAACAGGAGAACATGATGACAAGATTTAGAGAAAGAGGGTATCCGGATTGGGTCCTAAATAGAGCAAAAAATAAAATTAACAAGGTTGAAAGGGAGGACACACTGAGAGACAAAACTAACACCGAGGAAGATACCACAACCAGAGTGATTCTCACGTATAATAAGGAGTCGAAGGCAATTTCTAAAATATTGACCCGAAACTGGAATATTTTAACCAGTAACCCTATTATAGATAACACCGTACAGGAGAGACCACAGATTACCTACAGGAAAGGGAGAAATCTCAGAGATCTCTTAGTGAAAGGGGACATCACCAACACTAGCAGGAACACACAGATTAACCTCCAAGGCTTCTTTCCCTGCGGCCATTGTAAGGCTTGTAGGAATAGTTCTATGAGGAAAAGTTACTCTACCCCAACAGAAGAAAGAACAATAAAACAATTTCTAACATGTGGCACAATATTTACAATCTATATTCTTGAATGCCCATGCAAGAAAAGATATGTGGGTAGTACCACCTTAGCCACAAAGAAAAGAGTGCTGGAACATATGAGGGCAATTACGAACAAGGATGTCCATTACCCGGTGGCCAGACACTTCACTGAGTACCATCTCTCTAATAGTTCCCTTCTTACGTTCTTCGCTATAGAACAGATCGAACACACACAGAGAGGGGGCAATAGAGTCCTTCAATTGCGTAAAAAGGAATCTTGCATATAATTAACCTCCAAACAAAAAACCCGGAAGGGCTGAATCAAGATAAAGAAATAAGTATTCATCTACATGAATAATGAATAGTATAATTCTTCCTGTTGTGATATATGTATTTATGGTGAATACTGCACACCTGGCAATTTTTGTTTCGGCTTTTGAAAGAAGTTTTAATCTTTAGTATGAGAATATTCATGGATTTTAATGGTTTCTTTTCTCTCCTTTTTTATACAGGAGAAAAGGAAGGGGCAGAATCTAAGAAACATCTCTACTGAAACCCACCCCTACCCTTTTCTTCTATCGTTATGGTGGAGGGCTCGACTAGACAGATAAGTGACTTGTTTATCTTTTTCTCTTCAGTCTTATGTTTAACTACAAAACTTTATTATTTTTCACATATACATAACTTTTAATTGTTCCTTGGTGGACTACTGGATGTAGTGTTGATGGAATGGGGAAGGCGGAATACATGGTGAAATGTAAAGGCTAGGTGTCGGTAGATGGTTCATATGGACACTTTCTGCCAAAATAGTCTGTCGCAGGTTTTCTTTTCTTCGGACTCTACATTATTAGTAGGGATACATTATGGTACCTTACTATACAACACGGCTCTATTAGAGGGTAAAATTAGGCACTGTGCCGAGTGAAAGTATTCTAATTTACTATTAAATTTCAATTTTAAATAGGGAAATCACCAGGATTGTAAATAGATGTCACCATTGCCATTATGTGTGGTAAAAAGTAGAATTTATACAGAGAATATTGCAATTGCAGGATATTAATGTCTAACTGTATATACTATGATGAAAACTCTACGTTATAATATGGCTGCCGCATTTTGTTGGGTCTTTAATGTAATATGTACTTCTTGCCGCACCTAGTCTTTTTGTTGAAAAAAGTGATTTAACTTTTATGCACGGGCAGGACCCATGACCCACTTTGGAATTGTATGGATGCCAGAATACACCCTTTAAGTTCATTTTGATTTATAGTTATGTGCAACAACAACACATTACAAAATGGATGCCACTTTGGTTGTAGGAAGGCCACTACCTTCTGGTCCTTCTTTGATTTTCACATTTCGTATGTATTGACTGTCTTTTCCCCTGAATCACTGTGTGACCAAGCTTGCTGTGCAGGCGAAACGCGTAACCGGGAATAAATCAACCACTGGTGTATGCAGACCTCTGAGTGATCGCCTTATTGTACTTTTGTAAGAATATATATATATATATATATATATATATATATATTCACTGAAAAAAACCATAGGTTTTAGGGACAGTTATAGTTACTTGGACATTGCACTCGTACAAAACCCGTGAAATTCCCCCGTTATAGTTAGTTCAGCTAACTATAACTCGCGCCCCGCAATGCACTGCTGATGACGTCACATATTACATCACTCATGACATGGTCAGTGACATCACTGATGACATCACTGATGACATCTCAAATGACATCACTGATGACATCATCCAGTGACTGTGTGTTTCTGTAAAGTTTAAATATTTTTAAAATATATAGGAAAAGACGTATTGAAGAATGAGTGGGTGTGTAAGTGTCTGTATGGATGATTTAGTAGGTGCGTGACTGACTCTATAAGTGAGTGATTTAACGTATCTTACTGAATGCATGGGTTAGTGACTAAACTGGGTGTATGTCTGTATCCGTCTGTCTGTTGCTGTGTAAGTGGCTGCATGTGTTTGTGAATAGCTAAATGAGTGTCTATATGAATTATTGAATGCTTGTCTGAGTATCTGTATGGGTGCCTGAGTGTTTGTGTGGGAGGGGTGTGTGCAACTCTGTGCATAGATGTGTGAGTGGGTGATTCACTGGGTGGATGGTTTCAAGAGTGCATCTGTGATAGACTGTATGGGTGGGTAAGTGTGTGTAAGAGTGTGTTAGTGAGTGAATGTATGTCCCAGTGGTACATGTGTGAGTAACTACATATGTGAAAGGCAGTATATATGTGTGTTGGAGTATATAAATAGCTATAAGCAAGAGTGAGTGATTGTGATAGTGGCTGTATGGATGATTGTGTGCTTGTATCAGTGATTGTATAAGAGCGTAACAATGTGCTACTATTTGTATGAGTAAGTGAGCTGGTGTGTGTATAACTGTATAGGTGAGTAAATGGCAGTGTGTTTAATTATTTGCATGACTGACTAGGTGTGTGAGTATCTCTATGGATGAGTGGCGTTGTTTGAGTGTCTATATAGGAGTAAGAGTGCATATGATAGTCCTGTACTGAGTGACCGTAAGTATGAGTGACTGTACGGGTGAGTGAGTGGATGTGTGTGTGTAGACCTAAGAATCAGTGAGTGGGTATGTAGTTATTGGTGTTGGAGTGTCTATGGTTTTGCGAATGGCAGTCTGTAATTTAGAGTGGGTGTATCAAAGGTTATATTAGGGTGTGAGGAGGTGCATCAGATTATCACGTGGATGATGTCA
Source organism: Calotriton arnoldi (assembly GCA_963921515.1). NCBI lineage: Eukaryota > Metazoa > Chordata > Amphibia > Caudata > Salamandridae > Calotriton > Calotriton arnoldi. The sequence goes on from CAWUFW010014598.1 coordinate 32,814, forward strand.
TCAGTGATGTCAATTGAGATGTCATCAATGATGTCATCAGTGATGTCACTGACCATGTCATGAGTGATGTAATATGTGATGTCATCAGCAGTGCATTGCGGGCGCGAGTTATAGTTAGCTGAACTAACTATAACGGGGGAATTTCACGGGTTTTGTACGAGTGCAATGTCCAAGTAACTATAACTGTCCCTAAAACCTATGGTTTTTTCAGTGAATTTCAAAGGTTTTTTAAATGCTAATTTGTACCTATAACGTGTCTGAAACCTATGGTTTTTTCAGTGAATTTCAAAGGTTTTTAAATGCTAATTTGTAACTATAACGTGTCTGAAACCTATGGTTTTTTCAGTGAATTTCAAAGGTTTTTTAAATGCTAATTTGTAACTATAACGTGTCTGAAACCTATGGTTTTTTCAGTGAATTTCAAAGGTTTTTTAAATGCTAATTTCTAACTATAACGTGCCTGAAACCTACGGTTTTTTCAGTGAATTTCAAAGGTTTTGTAAATGACAATTTTTAAATGTATTAATTGTTATATTAATTTTTTTCATACTGATTTACTACATTTTTAGAAACAATTTTTTTTTACATATTTTATTTTTTAAATTACATTGTAATTACATTATACATTACATTACAAAAAATACTTTCTCAGAATGAATTACTTTAGTTTAAATACTTTGCAGATAGGCAATAGACTTTTAAGTACAGTAGTTACAGTTGTTGCAATGGGCAACACATTTTCAAACACAATGCAACATTCAGCTCAATGTGAATTTCTAGTTAAATGCAATCAGTTACTTTATGGATTACTTTTGTAACCACAGGACTGGATCCTAGATTCAGTCCTGGTACATCTCCTGTAAACAGTTGAGTAAAAGCGTTTTGGTTACAGTCGTGATTTTTAAGGAATATTATTGTATTTTAAAAGTTGACAATTAGAAACTTTTCTCATAGAATCACCAATGTTATCCTATGGAAGGAAATTCACTTAGCAGGTAAAAACTGTTATCGTTACTTTTTCTTACTCAGTGTTGGATCCTGGATCCAGCACTGGTGCATCTCCTGTAAACAGTTGAAAGAATGCGTTTAAGTCATACAGGCGATTTTTAAGGAATATTTGTAGTTTGTGAAAATCAACACTTTGAAACTTTTTGCTGAAAACCAGTCAATCTTAGCCTATGAAGGAAATTCAAGTTACCGGTAAGTACGGTTAAAATTACTTTTGAGGATCAGTACTGGGCTGAAAGATGCAGCACTGAGGTCTCTCCTGATAACAGGTGAGTAAATCGGAATTCGTATTTCGGCTGATTTTAGAGGAATATTTTAAAGTTCCAAAACTCCACACTTAGAAGAATTTCCAAGTGAAACCAGTCAATGTTAGCCTATGAAGGAAATTCAAGTTACCGGTAAGTACGGTTAAAATTACTTTTCAGGAACAGTACTGGGCTGAAAGATGCAGCACTGAGGTCTCTCCTGATAACAGATGAGTAAATCGGAATTCGTATTTCGGCTGATTTTAGAGGAATATTTTAAAGTTCCAAAACTCCACACTTAGAAGAATTTCCAAGTGAAACCAGTCAATGTTAGCCTATGGAAGGAAATTCAAGTTACTGGTAAGTATGGTTAGAATTACTTTTCAGGACCAGTACTGGGCTGAAAGATACAGCACTGAGGTCTCTCCTGATAACAGGTGAGTAAATCGAAATTCGTATTTCGGCAGATTTTAGAGGAATATTTGCACAATGGTGAAGGGAGGGGCGGGGCCTGAGGTGACATCTGTGCAAACGCGCCCCGCTGCGCGTTTTAAGTTGGGGGATTAAGTCCCCTTGAATCCTGAGGGTCCCTAGGGGCCAACTAGCCCACCAGGAACCTCCAATATGCGCTAGGGGCTGCGTTGCAGAGACGTGTAGAGAGGCCACACCCCTTTTACACCTCTCTGCAACGCAGCTCTGTGGCGCTTTCTGGATGTACCTGTTGGGCTAGTTGGCCCCCAGGGACCCTCAGGATTGAAGGGGATTTAATTCCCCATCTTAAAACGCGCCACGGGGCCTGTTTGCACACATGTCACCTGAAGCCCCGCCCCTCCCTTCACCACTGTGCAAACGCGCCCCGTGGCGCGTTTTAGGTTGGGATTAAGTCCCTTGAATCCTGAGGGTCCTCGGAGTCCAACTAGCCCACCATATACCTCCAAAAAGCGCCACAGAGCTGCGTTGCAGAGAGGTGTAAAAGGGGTGTGGCCTCTCTACACGTCTCTGCAACACAGCCCCTGGCGCATATTGGAGGTTCCTGGTGGGCTAGTTGGCCCCAGGGACCCCCAGTATTCAAGGGGAATTTGTTCCTCCTCTGCAAACGCGCCAGGGGCGCGTTTGCAGAGTGGTGAAGGAAGGGGCGGGGCCTGCGGGCCCGATCGTTTTTTTTTGGTTTTTTTGTCTCCTGAAGGGGGCTGTGTGGCCCCCCTTCCTTTTTTTCTCTTTTGGGCCCTGGGGACCCCATCCCCCAGGGCCTTACACCTTTTTTAAATTACCTTTAAAAAAACGGGAAGGGGGCCGCGTGGCCCCCCTTCCCTGGGCCTGTATTGGCCCCGGGGACCCCATCCCCGGGGCATGGCCTCTATATTTATTTTTTGAGGGGGCAGCGTGGCCCCCTCCTCTGGGCATTTTAAGGCCCCGGGGACCCCATCTCCCGGGGCCTGCCTTTCCATTTTTTTTTTTTTTAAATTTTCCTCTTTTTTGGGGAGGGGGCCGCGTGGCCCCCTCCCGGGCCACTACTTGCCCCGGGGACCCCATCCCCCGGGGCTGGCCCTCTCCGTTGGGGACTGTGGGGGTCCCCAATCCCCCACAGTCCCGCCGGCTCCCCACGTCCCTTGGGAGCCGGCATTGCTGTTCCACATGGGGAGCAGCTGACATGCTGCTCCCCATGTGGAAAGCATCGCTTTGGATATTGGAAGAGAGAGCAGGTTTCCCTGCTCTCTCTTCCAATATCCAAAGCAGTTTGCTATGGCAGGACGGGAGCCGCGAGGCTCCCATCCTGCCATAGCAACTACAGTGTCCCGGGGTAGGCACCCGGGACACTGCAGGAGCCGGCCCTGGGGGTGGTGGTCCCCAGGGCCATCAAGGGCTCCAGGAGGGGGCCGCGCGGCCCCCTCCCATTCTTTACACAGCCCCGGGGAGGTGGTGGTCCCCGGGCTCTGGGGTCCGTAACGGACCCCCATATTAAAATGTTTAGTGCCCCGGGAGGTGGCGGTCCTCGGGCGTGTGGGGGCTGGAGCCCCCACACTGGTTTTATTATTAATTTAAAAAAGCCCCGGGGAGGTGGTGGTCCCTGGGGCTGCGGGAGGGCTCAGAGCCCTCCCGCACCATTTTTTTAAAAGCCCCGGGGGTGGCGGTCCCCGGGGCTTGGGGGCCCTTTGAGGCCCCCACACATTAAATTATCCCCCCACCATGCCCCCGGGACTTGGGCCACCCGGGGCCAATTCACATCGGCGCGGGAGACCGCGCTCGATGTTCTCGGCAGGATTCGCGCACCCTGAGCGCATCCTGCCGATTTTTTAAAATGTTTTTTATTTTTTTGCCCAGGGGGTCCTTGTGGGACCCCTGAGCAAGCCTAGGGGGTCAGGGTGTTTCTACCCTGCTCCCTTTGTGCGCTTTGCGCACTTGTTTCTGTCCCTGGTTCTACCGAGGGACAAAATGGCTGCCAACATTTCCTGAATCGGAATGTTGACAGCCAGCTGACAGCCAATTAACATGCAGCTTGTGATCGGGAGGGTACGCGGACCCTACTCGTCCCTAGATATCACTAACTTTTTACTTTTCATTTTCTCAGCAACTACTGAACGGATTTACACCATTTAACAAAAAGGGTTCTTTCTGAACCAAGAACTACCTCTTTGCCAAATTTGGTGTAATTCCGTTCAGCAGTTCGGGCTGTAGCCGTGTCTAAAGTTTCCTATGGGAAAATGCATGGGGAAAACGCGTTTTGGGACCCCCTTTTTCTCGGCCCCCGCTTGACGTATCACCCCGAGACTTTCAGGGTAGGAGCGGACCGGAGCGCCCCACGAAGTTTGAAAATTTCGCGAAGATACGTCAACCGGCAAGAGAGTTATTTCAAATAGAATGTCGCAGATTTCCTATGGATAATAGGTTGTAACTATAACTATCTACTGGCGACCGCCAGTAGATAATATATATATATATATATATATATGTTATTATGTTAATATGTTTTATTTATTAAGACTTTAATATTTTTTCTACATTCATGGGGTTACTTATATATGTAATATGTTTTAAGTGAAGTATTATCACTACCCCTGCTTAGACTGCATGAGGAATAGTAAACATAACCTCTTTACAATTCAGCACTTTCCCTACTGTTGCACAGACTATAGTGGGAATAGTAAATTTTACCCCTCCAAATTCCAACACTTTCCCTACTGTTGCGCTGTTTGAAGTGGCAATAGCAAATTTTACCCCTCTGAAATCCTATACTTTCCATACTTTTGCCCTAGTTGAAGTGAGAATAGTAATTTTAACCCCTCCAGCATCTATCAGTTTCCCTACTGTTGGGTAGGCTGAAGAATGAATAGTCAATTATTATATTTTTTCTTATTTAATTGTTTTGATTTCTTATACTTTTATTTTGTATATATGTTGTATTACACAAGCAGGAAAGTAGTGCTTTATTAGAAAAAAAAGCAGGGTTATTGACCATGTGGGCACTGAGAACCTACACAGTCACAATATCTTCTGAAGCAAATGATGCTGAAGCCCTTGTAGAGTTGTCTAGCACTGCAGCACGAGCCAACTCTGCCCATGCGAGCCTTTGTGGATACAAAGACCTCATGTGTCTCCATATCCCTGTGGTACTCATGCTATCGCTTATTACTGCTCCCCCGGCTGAATTATTTCCTGCAACGTTTATATGTAACGTACGTCGCAGAAACATTCTTGACACCTGGCTTCATTTCAAAGAATTGCCGCACCAAGGATTCCTTCAGTGGCTGACTTGGCTGTGCTGGTGCTGAAGCACCAAGCTTTTCATCTGAATCTGATGAAGATATCTTTCCGCAAAGAAAAAGTCGGCTCATATCAGGGCTTTAGAACGTTTAACATCAATACCTAAAATCTTTCCCACATTACCCCTAGCAACACTAGGAAATGGAAAAGTTTCAAAAGGAGGCAACGCAATGACTGCCACTGAGCAAAATGACATCCTAGCAGTCAGCAAGACAGCTCCAGCACCAAAAGTTCTCCAAATGCAGAAATAAACAGCACTCACCTCTCTACTGAAATATTTAAACAGCAGATATCTCCAGAAGTTGTTTCTATTCATGTCCCACCAGCGGATTATACACTACGAGACTTAGGGCCTTATTATGAGTTTGGAGCTACGGGAGCGAGTCCGCCTGCCCTGCTCCCATACCGTGAAACCTGTGTAGGAACCGTCCGCCAGATCAGGCATTTTCTCCTAGTCTGGCGGTCGGTTCTTTGGTGCTCCCACGGTGGTGCCTATGAAATAGGCACTGCAATTGGAACGTCAAAGACAGTACCTGCATGGCATGAACTGCTGCAGTCCATGCTGTGCAGGTACTGGTGTGCATGCACACAGGGGGGCACATGTTCTGCCCCCCTGAGTGCATCTACATGGCATGAGGCACCAGGGAGCTCTGTAGGGCCCCCTTTTTTTCCACACTGCCACACTTTTCATGGCGCTCGCACCACCTTGTAAAGTGTGGTGGTGAGGAAACTCGTAAGATGCTTGGGGGGCTGCAGCAACCCCACCAAGCATATTGCAGCCTCAGAACGGCCACGCAGCCAACAGGGAATGGCGGTTCCCTAACATTTGCGACAGTTGCGGTGGTCCCAGGCTGGTTGAAAACCACCAGAATAAGCATCAAGTAACTGGCATAGATTATCTCAATGTGAATCTTACGGAAGACAGTCCTCATCAACTTAATCTCCTGCACCTGTTCCTTGTTATAAGCAATTAGAATGCAGCCTTTGTGAACATTCTAAAACACGTTCTAGAAGACAGCCTCATCAAATTAATCATCTGCACCTATTCCTTGCTATAAACAATTAGAACACAAACTTGGTGAACATTCTAAAGCACCTTCTAGAAGGCAGCCTCGTCAAGTTAATTTTCTGCACCTGTTCCTTGTTACAAACAATTAGAATGTGACCTTTATGAACGTTCTAAAGCAGTATTGTTTAAGACCGTCCACACTCCTCCCCTTTGCTTAGCCTCTTCGCCTGCCATTTACCTGTTTCCTGGCCTCCAGGACTCTGTCTTGCTAGTTCCCTTGTTCCTTCCACTTTGACCTTACCGCAAAGGACGTCCCACATCAGGCTTGCACCTGGATGGAAAAACAAGAAGAAAAGGAGAGACGCATTAACAGACTTGATTTCGCTCCTCGGTGAGCTCAGACACAACACCGTGCTTGCAGACAAGGTAACCAGTGTTTTTGTTAATCTTGTACTTTCTGTTGGCAGGGCTCTGCCAGAAAGGACTTGGGTGAAGCTAACCCTGTCCAAATTAGCTTGTGGGTTTGATGCTAGAATCATACTCACTATAATTTTGAAGCTTTGATGAAGTTACCTCTATGGACTATCTAAAACAACTGACAACTATACTAAAGGTTGGTTGAGAAAAAAAAGGTTTCGTGAGGTGATACCTTGAAAGATATAACTAAAACTAGACTTAAGCCTTATTAGTTGTTTGTTTATAGATAGCATATGTGCCGGTACCATTTATCAGACTGGTGGGAATGCCTGCTGCAGTGTTGCGGTTGATTAGACGAGCCACAGTATCTTTTGACTCCACACGCTCTCTCCATCCCAACCCCTAGCTCCCTGGGATTTGCAATATCTCCTTTTGTACACTGAGGGCAAGTCTGGAGGGGATTCAAGAATAAGCGACACCGTCCCATTGGAATCACCTGGGATCCAGGTAGGTGGCTTATGACAAGAACTTTTTAATAGCAGACTAAGCAATGTAGCAGAGATTGAAGCAAGCCAATCTCACTCTTCATACTTTCCTCTTTTAACATCATTTCCTCCCCTAAATGATCATGTGATCATTCCTGAGTCCCTACAGACACTACAGAGTATACTCAAATCTATTTTACTACTGCTGGAAAAGGTAACTTCGAATTATAATCACACATTAGAATTTCAAACTGCAATATTAAAATTCCAAATTAACCCTAATGACATTTTAGTTGCCGAAAAGGTAAACATTGGAGTTGGAGGTCAAACAAGCAAGGACGCTATCACTCAAAAGTACCATTTGCACAACTCAAATAAGCAAGGTAAAACCAAAAGGAAGGAAGGAGAATGGCGAAGGAACAGTCTATTTCCTATGTAGATTAATTGCAGAATCATCTCTAAATCAGGAGCTATTTACTGTCTCAACTGTCCCTCCCTGTTACCCAAACTTCAATTGCTCCAATTGTGTAGGTAACTCGACTACTCTCCCTGCGCTTACTCCAACAACAAAAGAAGTTGTATTAAGGATGGCCATTAGTAGTAAGGCAAGGAGAAGAGGAATGTGAGGAAAAGAAAAGTAAAAGGTAAATCACAGAATTACTAAGAGAAAGTTCAGAAGAATAAAGTTTGCATTGATAGGTGACCATTCTACTTCTGTGGTTAATGGAGCAAGCAGCAGAACAACCAAAAAAGGCAATTTTTCAAGCAGCGGAAGTACCTACCTTGTCCCTCCCTCCATACAGAAAGGAAATACAAGTTAAATAAAACCCGTTGGCCCCTGAATTTGCAAGTCCTAAACTTCTTTTGGAAAACATGTTTTCCACTCACGCTGTTTCGGCAGTGAACCCTATTTGTGGGCCAACCAAGGTACAGCCAATCCCAAATCACTTCTGATTTAAAAAGATTTCAGATGTCTTTGTAAATGGAAATGATCCTCTAAATAGACAAAAATCCTAAGGTTGCTGCATCATTACCCGCAACTCTATTCCCTCTCTTCCTCTGAAGTAAAGTTTGTCTCCTTTCCCAGCAATCAAGATCTCTCCACAGCGCATGTAGAATTTGGGTCGAATGTGATTCCATCAATAGTGCTGCAGGATAGTGAAAAACCTGACATAAATGGTTTTGACACCGTGGGGATGCAATATACGTCTCCTACCCCTCTGAACCTATGCCAGGCACCTGACAGTGGAGTCAATCCCTCGGTTATTCCATCTAACCCAAGTGGCCATGTCTGCGATAGCGGTTCTGAGGACACACTCACAGTACACATTGACAAAGGAGGAAGACAGATATGGAACCAAAGCCTGACCAAAGTAGATAATACAAAAACTGATGTCTCTTGGTCTTGGCTTTCAAGGAATTTAAAAGAAAATAAATTCAACAGTATCTCCAAACTCCCCTTTTAATCATAACTTGGAGATCATCTCCTGCAATTTGGCCGACTAGGAATTATATCAGCTGAATAGACTGCTGTGATTCCGCCCAGCAATCATTTGTCTCCAAGAGACTTGGGGACTCATTTACAAAGAATTGTCGTAGGGCAGTGCAGCAAGTCATTTTGTGGCGCTGCCCTATGCCAATTCAAAAGGGCAGGAATGAACTGTATTTCCAAGGACAGTGTCATTCCTGTCCTTTCGGCCAGGACCTGCACCCAGCACCAATGCAGACACCCTTGCACCATGGTGCAAGGTTGTCTGTAATGTTGGCAACATTGTTTTTGTGCAGTAAGGGGCACTTTCCTGAACAAAAACAATCACAAGAGCTGTTTTCCTCGTTCTATGTGTGCTGCAAAATGCAGCACATGTGGAAAGAGGAAAAAACAAGCAGAAATGTAAACATTCCTCCTCGTTACGCGTGCTCTGGGGAGGTGTACATTTTTGGCAGTGCCCCAGGTTTACGTGATGTTGTAAATCTGGGGCCGTGTCAAAATAAATCCAAGGGTGTTGAGTGGGAACACCACCAGCAACACCCATGGAAGGCTTCCTTGATGTAGAGTAAGGAAACTACATATCTATGAGGCCATGCACAGCCACTCAGCGTGGCTTTGCATTGTCTCATAGATATGACTGAGAGACCTGCGCCACTGGATCATCATAAAAGTGACGATTTAGTGGCGCAGGCCTCTTGTAATGAGGACCTCAGTCTGCAGCAAACTTTTACTGGGATAATTATTACCTTATTGACGTTCCAGCTTTATGGGTCAGGAAACACCATGCCTTCTCTCTGTCGAGATACTATGACATGATAAATCTTCTTTGTAACAATTAGCAGTGCATCAAAATCAAACTTCCCAAAGTGAGTGCTTATTCTGCAGATACTTCATTTTTATTTAATATCTATGTTCCTCCCTGACTGAAATACAACTCTTTGCTGAATGAGATATTTGAACTAATAGAGTTCATTCTTGGGCATGGAGGAAACTCCCAAATGATAATAATGGCTGATCTTAATGCAAAAATCTCAAATGCCTTGATAAAAGCCCATAAAAACAAGGATCTGGAAGAAGCCTGGCCCATTCCAGACCCAGTATTTTCTCCTAAGACTTGGGCAGATAAACGTGGATGGATGTTATTGGAATTGCTGCATGGACTAAACGGCATGATTCTAAATGGAAGAATTGATGGGGATGCTTCAGCAGCTCATACCAGAAAAGGGGTTACTGGCTCCTCCATTATTGATTATATCACAACTAGTTATGTTCTTTTTCAGAAATTAACTTTCCCTAAATCTGAGATTGTTCAAGGCAGCAACCATTCAATATTAAATTCAAAGCTTAAATTGCAACTGCATCAAAAGCCATATTGGCCCCTAACAGAAGAAAATGGAGAAGCTACTATAGCCTGCAATCAAGGACAAATTATTTGGAGCTCAAACAGTATAACTAGGATGAATGCAGTAGTCATGTCACTGCGGCCTCAATAAACACTAGTAGAAAGAGATCCCGTTCAGACATTCAAAAAGTTAATTTTAGTTGCTGTCCATGAGATTCAGAGGAGGTGTGTACCTCAAAAGGAAAAGGAACTTCCCATTAAAGATTCAAAGGAAGTTGAACTTTCTCAAATGATTTACAGGCTTATTTGTTACCAGTTTATTGATTTTTCAGTCACTAGGGGTAGAGAAATTCAAGCTTTGTGAAGGAAAAGGAGCAAAATGTGTTCTGTAATCAATAAAAAATGAATGGATAAGAATTGGCTGGGTTTGCAACAAGCAGCCCTACAAAAAACAGTAACATCTTTTGACAGCTTATCTCTAAATTTAGAGGCAGTAAGGAACTACTGTTCTGAACTATATGCAATCAACTCTGCCTCAAAGAACTGTGAGGAGCACAAAAAGCTATCTCACACACTTAACTGGTATATAATACCTCCAAAGGAAAAACAGATTGAGACGTACATAAGGCAAGCAAGATCTTCAACAGCGATGGGTCCTGATTAGATTACCCAAAAAGGATTACAGAGTGACCGAGAATGCTGGAGTAGTCTTCTCATCTCCCTTTTCTCTCATTTTTACGCTACAGGGCAAATTCCAAGCTCATGGACAGGAAGTGTAGTTGCCCCTCTACATAAAAAAGATGCTCACTTTTCTCCCAGCAACTATGGTCAAATTGCCCTCCTCGATGCAACTGGGAAGATCTTAGCCTCAAGCGTTTTGGATCACCTCAAGGAATGGACATAATCGAAGGGTGTGATTCAGTTAGTCCAGGCAGGTTTTAGACCCAAACACTCTGTGACTGATAACATCGCAGTAGTGCAAACTGTTATTGATAAGTATGTGGTTTCTAAGTCGCAGGTTGGATCACTGACATAATATCGAGGAAGAAAATATCGACCTGACAAAATATCGAGTTAAAAATATCGAATACCAAAATATCGACTCCCTATCTAAAACAGGTAAGTACAAAAATATCGAATCAAAAATATCGTTGTAAAAAATATAGTTAGTCAAAATATCGAATTTTTTAAATCTCTTAAAAGTAATGTAAAATTAATAAGATAATAAATATAATTAAGTAAAACATACTTAAAAATACTTAAATAACTTTCAAATTAATGAATAATTAATTTAAGTAAAAAAATAAATAAACATACATTTTTATTTTTTAATACATACATATATTAACGTATTATTATTAAAAAATATTCAATATTTTTAACGTAGGATAGCGGGAGGGTAAAATTTACTATTCCCACTCCAGTGAGTGCAACAGTAGGGAAAGCGTTGGATAGCGTAGGGGTAAACATTACTATTCCCACTCCAAAGAGTGCAACAGTAGGGAAAGCGTTGGATAGCGTAGGGGTAAAAATTACTATTCCCACTCCAGTGAGTGCAACAGTAGGGAAAACGTTGGATAGCGGGAGGGTAAAAATTACTATTCCCACTCCAAAGAGTGCAACAGTAGGGAAAGCGTTGGATAGTGTAGGGGTAAAAATTACTATTCCCACTCCAGAGAGTGCAACAGTAGGGAAAGCGTTGGATAGCAGGAGGGTAAAATTACTATTCCCACTCCAGTGAGTGCAACAGTAGGGAAAACGTTGGATAGCGGGAGGGTAAAAATTACTATTCCCACTCCAAAGAGTGCAACAGTAGGGAAAGCGTTGGATAGCGTAGGAGTAAAAATTACTATTCCCACTCCAGAGAGTGCAACAGTAGGGAAAACGTTGGATAGCGGGAGGGTAAAAATTACTATTCCCACTCCAAAGAGTGCAACAGTAGGGAAAGCGTTGGATAGTGTAGGGGTAAAAATTACTATTCCCACTCCAGAGAGTGCAACAGTAGGGAAAGCGTTGGATAGCGGGAGGGTAAAAATTACTATTCCCCTCCAGTGAGTGCAACAGTAGGGAAAGCGTTGGATAGCGTAGGGGTAAAAATTACTATTCCCACTCCAAAGAGTGCAACAGTAGGGAAAGTAATATTTTAATAACAATTATTTAATTATCAATACTAATAAACATTATTATTAAAATTAATTACCAATTACAAAATATTTAATAATTAATTAATTATAAATACCAATACAATTTATTTATTAAAAATTATTTACCTATTAATAATTAACAACCAATTAATATTCAATACCAAAAATATATAAATAATAAAAAAATACCAATTAATAATTAATTAACAGTAAATTAATTATCAAAACAAAAAAATTATTTTCAATAATTAATTATTTACAATTAAATTACTTCCCACCATATCCCCCTATCAACCCACAACCCGCTACAAATAATATATTAATAGAATTAACATAATTATCAATTAATCAATTAATAAAAATGAATTACCAATTAATAAAAATGAATTACCAATTAATAATTAACAATAAATTAATTAGCAAAACAAAAGAAATATTTTCAATAATTAATTATTTACAATTAAATTACTTCCCACCATATCCCCCTATCAACCCACAACCCGCTACAAATAATAAATTAATAGAATTAACATAATTATCAATTAATACAAATTAATTACCAATTAATAAACATTAATTACCAATTAATAATTAATTAACAATAAATTAATTATCAATACCAATAAATAAAAATAAATATTTACTTAATTACAATTAAATTACTTCCCACCCTATTCCCCTATAAACCCACAACCCGCTACGGAATTAAATGACGCAAAAATTAAATAACATAAAAATCATTGCTTTAAAAAAATTAAACATACATTACAAAAACTAATATAAACTTTTAACACATATACTAACATACAAAACACTTTGAAAAATTCGATATTATTAAAAATTCGATATTTTTTAATGCCTATATTTTGTACTTAGATATTTTGACAATCGATATTACTTACCTTAATTTCGATATTTTTAACGACTATATTATGTCCATTCGATATTATGTCCATTCTATATTTTGGATTCGATATTCTGTCCATTCGATATTTTTATTTCGATATTATGTCTATTTACCTTGCAGGTTGTATACTCTGGGGCCGATTCCGATTCGGGCCGGAAATCTCTCCGACCGAGCCAGACCCGGAGAGATTTCCGACCGAATCGGACCCGTGCAGTCCGACCGAACGAGTACGATGCGCACGTATGTCATCGGACTCGAGTCGGTCGGACTCCCATTGAAGTCAATGGGAGCCTGTCGTACAACGCGTACGCGGGCTCCCATTGACTGAATGGGTGCGATGCGGACAAGTGCGCCCCCTACAGAGCGTACGCAGCGAAGCGATTCGCGCCGTACACGCACAGGTAGGGGGGACCCATGGGTCCCCCTGTGTGTGACTCGCGCGGCTACGCGTACAGGGGGTCCGACACGGACCCCCAAAGTACGGCTCCGACAGCTCTTTCGAGCCGGAGTGCGCGGCTCGGTCGGACTGCTCGCGGCGCGCATCGTACTTACCCGGCCGGGGAACGTCTCCATTGCGCGGTGCGAGTCGTGTCTGTGCGAGTCGGTCGGTGCGGTTCGACCCGGGATCGAGTCGGTCGGAGCGGTCGGGACGCCCGGACGAGTCGGTCGGCGAATACGCATTGTACTCGCTCGCCCGGACGAGCGTACGAATCGGTCGGGAAATAGGGCTCCGAATCGGATCCGGTTAAGCCGAATCCGATTCGGAGCCCTACCGGCCGAGATCGGAATCGGCCCCTCTGTGTTTGTCAACTTTTCTACTGCTTTTAATAGGGTTGCTAGACCTGTCCTCAGTACAAGACTGGTGAGACTGGGGATTCCTAGTGACTTATTAAGACTTATTATCACACTTCATACATTCACCTAGTGCAGAGTCTTAATGGGGGGTAATAAGGGACTGACTTCTAAGATCTTACCACAAAATGGATTGAAGCAGGGATGTATTTTAGCTCCACTTTTGTTTTCAATTTTTCTTAGTGATTTACCAGCCCGTTTAATATCAACAATTTTCCTCCACGAATTGCACTTGAAAATGTGTACATTTTAATGTACATTGGTGATGTAGTAATTTCGAACTTACAACCAATGGTCTTCAGCGGAATCTGGATGTCCTTTTTGTGTATGCGGAGAATAATTTCTTGAAAATAAATGTCTATAAGACTGAGGTAGTACCCTTTAGAGGAAAGAGGCGGGTTGCCCTTTTAATTGGAGTTTGGGTGGGAAGCATGTGGAGGTGGTAACAACATAAATGTATACCTAGGAAGGGTCTTCTCCCAGTCGCTAGAAAGAATCTCATTTTTCCCATCCAGGCAATAGCTCACATAGATGCCTTAAAAGATTTAACTGTTCCTCTAGCTGGCGACATTTGAAAATTCTCTTAGAGATCTGTTAGGCAAAGATACTTCCCATTTTATCTTACGCTCTTGAATATACTCCCATAAGCACATGGTCATTTTTAAATTTATTCGAAGGGAAGTTTTTATGGAAAATAGTGTCCCTGAGTGAAACAATTCCCGTTCAAGTATTACACTTAAAGCTTTCCCTCCTTAGTGCCTACTCTAGATCGCTGGCAAACGTGATTAGATGGGCTTATAATTTACTACATGCATCAGAAGGCACCTTAAGAGACCTCATAAGGCATAAGTCTTTTGAATTAAAAAGTTGGAAGTCATACTTTCAATAATAACCTTAAGATTGCACTAGCGAAATTTGAATATACTATTGCCCACTTGCAGTTATGGACACCAGCACAATTAAAATAGTTTTTGAAAAATACAATGGGCAATAAGTTACACCTGTTATACTACAAATTGCTCTCTTTTAAAAAAAGGTTTTTATCAACAGCACAATTTGCAGATTGCAGCGAATAACAGTGGAGCTCTCAACATATGATGTACATGTACATTAAGGCATCAATGTGTATATTTAGCATTGACATGTCAAATGCCAATGTGCGATTCGTGATGCTAAATACAAGATGTATTGTGCGGCTTTCAACTTTATGAAGAGACTGGGGAGGGGGATAAAGATGGGGCAGAAAGAGAAAAGGAAAAATAAAAGAACAAAAATTCAACAATTTGAGAGCTCCGAGGTCCGTCAGTAACAGATTATGAAATGCAGAGTCAGCACACATTCACTTTATATCCACAGCGGAGACCAGTACATCATGTAAACAAGAATGTGAGCTACTACATGGAGATGTCAAATATGTGGGTCTGGTAGTCGCCAAGCATGCCACAGGGAGAGGAGAGGTGACTGGGTCGCTGGGGATGGGCTGTATGGTCGGGCAGCTGCGCGCATGGGGTGGGCCATTGCAGGGAAGTTATGAGAGTGCTGCGAGGGTTAAGGCACATTGTGGAGAGAGGAATGACAGTATGGTCATCATGGTGTCACCTGTCGGTGTACCACGGGTGAGTGTATGTGCTGTGTGTTCAAGGTGGCTGTTCATTGGTTTTGGCTTTAACTGAAATCAGATAAGTCTCACAACATTCACCTCCCCATGTGGAGTAGTCTGAGAGTGTGCACCTCAGCTCTGGTCCATGTCAGCAGCACGCAAAGCCATCCTCGAATCTCCAGAGGAGCAGGAGATTTCCGAGCCAGCGCTATTTTTCACTTAAACAGGATGAAGGCCAGGTCAATGAAACAGTGTAAGTGGTTGTCTCCCTTGGCCCAGGGTCATAATACCAATAGGCAGGATTCGAGGTGGGAGTGAGAGGGTGTTTAGACAACTCCGTCACTGTTGTGGTGACTTCTTTCCACACCAAAAATAATGGTGCGCATGCCCACAACATGTGCATGAAATCTGCGTTCTTCAACTTACACCGGGGACATTCGGGGAAAGCGTCGGGAACATGTGCTAAATATGGCCAGGGGAGAGATAAGTGTGGTGAATGTAATCAAACAGAGTGAAGTGGAATCTGTGGTTGTGAGAAATGCTCTTTGCCATCTGTAAGGCGCGAGCCCAAACTGCATCAGAGAGTGGCTGCTGTAACACTTCATTCCACCTGGCATGCGCCCTCGCTGCATGATTGGGTGGGACAGTGTTGAGGGCCAAGTACAAGAATGTGATGGCATGTTGCATGCTGTTAACCGTCAACAGTGTGTTTACCACCTGTGATGTTGTTGGTTCGGTCTCCCCGGTCCCCCATGTCTCATGGACCACCCATTGTGCAGTGCAATATGTTAAGAACTGACCGGCGCTCAATCCGTAAGTCTCAACCATTTCCTGTAATTACATAAACGCGACCTCGTTGTAGAGATCGCCAATTTGTGTGATTGACACATCACTTCACTTGCTGGGTCAATATGCCTCGGTGTCCAGCCTAGCAAGGGTAAGTCCCAAATAGCGATTGAGAAATAATAGGGAAGGATTGGGCCCTTGGGGTGTAGATGCCTATGCCAGCAGGAGCTGGCTACTGTCATTTGTTGGAATTCAAGTGCAGGGCAGATGGTAGGATCAGACAGCCAGGTATAAATGCTTGTTCCCTGCAGTGCCATGCGTACAAGCGATGGTTCAGGGTGGTTCGGGGTGCTCAGTAAGGTCATAGGCTATTTTAATTGTGCAGCGGTGTAATAAAACTCAAAGTTGGGTGCCCCTAGTCTGCCTTCAGCGAGCGGGCACTGCAAGACGGACAGCGCTACCCGGCGGCAGCCCGTACTCCAGATCAGTTCTAGTAACAGACCGTGGAGTTCCTGAAAAAAGCTCCTAAGGAGCACAATGGGTAGGGCTGCAAAAAAATATGACAGACAGGGGAATACAAGCATTTTGGAAATTGTAACTCAACCTTGTGGGAATCCTGGAAGTGAGCACCAGAAGGGCGGCATATGGATCCCATAGCCTTATCCAGATTTCCCCCCTTGAGGACTCGATCAATGTGATATAGCTGTATACCTAGGTGTTTAAAGGTGTTGTAGCACTAATGCAGGTGAGATTCTGGGGGTGCCAGCCGGTCGGTGATCAGTACGTGTACCAGTGGAAACACGCACGACGTAGGCCAATTTACCTGTAAGCCGGAGACCGCACCAAAGTCATCCAGGATCTGCATTAGGTCTGGAAGGGAGGATCCCACGTCCTGCAGGAAGACCAAGGCATCATTGTCATACAGCGAGATTATGTGGTACATGTCCCGTTCGCTAATGCCCCACTCCACTGCCCGCTGGTGTGGCTGGCAGGCCAGGGGTTCAATGGCTAGAGCAAAGATGAGGGGGGACATAGGGCAACATTGTCTTGTGCCTTTGCGGATGGTGAACGTATCCGAAATCACCTCTCCCATTTTGGCACACACCTAACGGTCGGCATAGAGGGTGCGTACTCAACTCAGGAACCCCGGGCCGTACCCCGTGATGGTGAGAGCTGAGAATAGATAGTCCAAGCCTAGGGTGTCAAATACTTTTTCTATATCTAATGACACAGCGGCCGAGCTCAAACATGTGACGGAGTGCTGTGCAGGAGGCACAAGAGGTGGTGCACATTCAGGAACATGCTGCGACCTGGAATGAACCTGGATTGGTCTGAGTGGACCAGTGGTTGTATGATGGGAGGAAGACAGTTCTCTAGGATTCTGCCCAGAACTTTGCAATCCAGATTGAGCAGGGATAGGGATAGATAAAAACGGACATCCAGGGGATCCCTACCATGTTTGGGCAAGACTACTATGAGGGCCTCGCAGAGCGAAGCTGGCATGTGACCCCGCTCCTTGGCCTCATTGAAGACGTCAAGGAGACGTTGGGTGGTCTGGATAAGGAAAGTAGTATAATACTCGATGGGTAGGCCATCAGTACCATGGGTCTTACCATGAGCAATTCGGGATAGGGCTCTATGCACCTCTTCAAGCTTCAATGGTTCATCCAGCTCAGCCCATTGTAAGACATTCAGACTCATCAAATGTAGGGC
This sequence comes from Calotriton arnoldi, assembly GCA_963921515.1. Classification (NCBI taxonomy): domain Eukaryota; kingdom Metazoa; phylum Chordata; class Amphibia; order Caudata; family Salamandridae; genus Calotriton; species Calotriton arnoldi. Next base: position 50,573 of record CAWUFW010014598.1, read on the forward strand.
GTCAAAGAATTCCAGCATGCTATGTAGCGATAAGGTGGCCGGGGCAGAGTAGAGCTCACAGTAGTAATCCTGGAAGGCCCCATTAATATCCAGTTGGGGAGTCAGCAGCTCACCGTCGGCCGATCGTATTACACCTATAGGGGTGCGTTGTTGGTGGTCGCATACTAGCCGCGCTAGCAGGTTCCCCAAGCGGTCCCCTTCAGCATGCTGCAGGGCCGCGCGCCACCGATAGTCATGCTTGAAGTCTGTTCCGCTTCACATTGCTGCTTGAGTTGTTCAGTTGTGGCTGCCTGATTAGCTGTCCGTATCTTCAGGGAGTGAAGGTCATGTTTCAATTGCTGGGTACCACCACCTAATGGGCATCCCACTTAAAGGCTTGCGGGATCGCAGTGCCGGTGTTGAGCGTAAAGTCTCACTCCATGCATTGGGCAAGTTCTGCCCGAAAAGGAGGGTTGCACAATGCTTCCATTTGTAGGCGGCAAGTGGATATGAGGGGACACAAGTGCCCGCATCTTACGGTGAGCAGCAATGGGCAGTGATCAGACAGGGTGCGTGCCAAGAATTTGGCTCCGGACAGCTGGGCGTCAAGGTGGTCTGTGCACTGCAGGAGGTCAATTCTGGTGTGTAGGTCATGTACGTGGGAATAAAAAAAATATTCATGGCCCGTCGGATGTATGAGCCACCATGCCTCTTAAAGTCATATTTGGGTCACCCACTGGCGAAGGTAAAGCAGTGTGTCCGGAGGCAGCTGCTCGGAGGGGAGGGAGTTGAATGATCAAGAACCACGTCCGGAACACAGTTGAAGTCACCACCCCAAAGAACAGGGAGGATGTGTTGCTAAGGAGTGCTTGTGTCAGGGTATCGAGAAACTCACCCTGGCGGTTGTTAGGAGCCTATATCATGGCCAATGCTAGGGGTGAGCCACCTAGCTGGCCTTCCAGTACCGCATATCTGCCCACCGTGTCCACCTTCTGTGTGGTTACGACATATGGTTCTCCTGGCATAATCCATATGAGCTCCCTACGGGTAAAGGAGGAGTCTATGGTGCCATGCACCTGTCCCATCCATTTAGTACGGAGTTTGTGTAATTCAGTGGCGTTAAGATGTGTTTCTTGGAGCATGGCTATGTGGGCATGTCACCTCTTGAGATAAAAATGAATGCGGTAACACTTTGTCAGTGTGGCCATGCCCCACACGTTTCAGGTAATGATGTTGTATTGGGGAACATGCGTGCCAGCCTGTGTGCTAGCCATGTGAGTCATACCATTCAACAAGGGGGAAGGCGGGTGATTCCCCATCTCACCCCCAGGCCAACCCATGAGTGCCCAGGATGTGCTGTGTGGACCTGTGGCGTGTTGGCAGTTTGCAAATATCATCTTGGATGCTAGCAGAGTAATCCTGTTAAGACTGGGTATTTTACCTTTAAATAATTTTAAAAAGGACTTGTCTGACAAAGGGCATAAGGCTGGAACATGTGAACTCTGTAAGGGTGGGATTCAAGACATTAAGCACATTCTTTTTATCTGTCCCAGTAAGTCAGTGACCTAAGCCAGGAAATATTTTCTAAAACCTTTGTGTTTTAAATATAATATATTTAAAATCAAAATCTGATTCCCTTAGTGAAGACAACTCCTGATGAATTTTTTGCTACAATTTGCACAAGTTTTTTAAATCGTTTTTATCTATGTACTAATAGCGAGCTTTGTATTGTGACTGTCACGTCTTTTTCCTGTACTTTCTCTTAATCGTATTATTTACATTTGTTTATGTTGTTGAATTTGATTTGAATTTGGGAAACCTTACAGTACAAAATGCTATGCTAAGATTAACTTTAAAACTTTTCCTACTTTGTATATGTGTTGAACTGTGCAGCACACAAGCAAAGCCGAAAAGATAAGAGAAATAAGAGCCTTTCTCCTTGATAGCTCCCATTTCAAAAAGGTGATTTTTTAATGCAAAACCCATCTACTGTTTTTAGTAGATAGAGTTTTGCATCAAAAACAGGGCTGGACTGATAAAAAAAACATGGTTGGTTGCATGGGAACGTCCATGCACCGCCGATGGAACACCCCCTTGGCGCCAAGTAATGCTAAGCAGCACTAGGTGCTGCATTGCTCAACTTTCTTTTTTTTTTTTTTTTTTTTAAATATGCCAATAACAGAAAACACAGAGAAATAAAAAAACATAGCATAGCAGCCCCCCCCGAGCCTAACAATGCAACATATGCCAATGCTAGGAACAATTGTTCGCAATTAACGCCCAAGCTGAGTTCGTTATATAGGACATCAAAGAAAAGCTTAAGGATTATAACCAACAAACTCAGCATAAAAAATACCAAACAATAGAACATGAATTTTCAGAGATTCACATACACTAAAATCCCTAAGGAATAAAGTGACCTGTGCAGAAATACATTATACAAGATTACTACAATTTTAATACAAAATACACTGATAGTTAGTGTGCCGGGTTTGACTGATCCCCCTGGCTGTGTCTGATAATCGAAGCCACTCCCGTCTCGACAGTGTTAAGACTATGGTCAATTTTTTAAAATTTTATTTTAACCCCCCACTCGTGTGTGTACTGTCCTTGTTAGGAAACCAAAGAAGATTGCCAAAGGAAATAGCAATCTTTGCTTAGCTTTGTTAAGAGTTTGTTTGGTGCAACCAGGCAGATAGGGGTTCCCAGATAACTAACCCTTTCTTTTTGGCCCGGAAGCCCTTTTTCGAGTATATAGCTTTTTCAAGAGTATATATTGAGTATAGCCGGGCCAGCCACTTTGAAAATAAGGGAGGATTGGGATCAATCCATGCTGAGGTTATACATAGCCTGTAGATTGCCATGGACACAAAAATAATGGCCCCCTCATTCTTTCTATCAACTGTATCTTGTACTCCCAGCAGGATTGCCGTAGGGGTTAGTAAGATATTTCGAGATAGAACCTGTCCGAGAAAGTCTTGTATCTTGATTAGAAGCGGTCCAAGCTCGGCGCAAGTGGCAAACATGTGGACTGAGTCTACGCCATATTCAGCGCATCGCAGGCAGTAGGTCCCTTTACCGGTCCCCCACTTTGCGATTCTGCTTGGTGTAAGGTATAAAAAGAAGCATGTTTTATAAAATTGCGCCTGCAAGCTGGCTGATAATAAATCACTTTGGGCGGATTTCAGTGCAAGGCAAAAGATATTATTGGTAGTGTTCAATTTTTGCTGCCACTTATGAGAGATTTTTGACAGGTTGTCGGGCATTAGGCTATTTAGGAAGTCATAGATTATTCCAATTCGGGGTGTGGTGGGTGCACGTATTTTCTCGATTAACTTACATTTAGTGAATCCTGCAGGCCCGCCGGCCTTGCTTGATAGAAAGGCCCTAATTGCATGATATTTAAAGGCTTCCCTATTCCCCAAATTAAATTGGGTTTTAAGTTCTTCGAAGGCAAGGACCCCTTCGGTTGAGTATATGACCCCTAGTTTGTCTACGCCTGAGTTGAACCAATTTTGGAAGTATGATCCCTCAAAGATATCAGGTAAGTTGGAGTTGCTGTTGGTGGGAGTATAGTAATTCATTCTACCGATTCCTAACAGTTTGCGCACAGCGGAGGAAACCTTGAACATTCCCATAAGGGTCTTGAATTTAACTTTCTTGTAGTACCCGAATTCGAGTTGGCGCCACAAGCACCCCCAAGCATTTGGGCCAAGTAAAAGTTCAAAAGGTGAAGGGAGTCCGGTTGGAAATGTTGTTGGTTGAACTTGCATCAGAATTGGGCATGCATGTAGGACTGTAGCCCAATAGTATAATCTTAAATTTGGGAGTGCCCAGCCCCCTCTATCCCGGGGAAGAGATTAAAATTTGAACGCTCTCCTTGGTTGGGAGTATGCCCATACAAATTGAGAAAACAACCGGTCGAATCTTAAGAGCATTGTATTGGTAAATTCCAAGGGGATAGATCTGAAAAAGTACAGAATTTTGGGAAAGAAGGTCATTTTCAGAACATTGCATCGGCCCACAATGGATAAGTGTAGGTTGTTAAGACGATTCAGAGCCTTTTTTATCTCTAAAGCGAGGGGATCCAAGTTTTCCCTGACTATCAAATCGGTCTCTGCCAGGATGTTTACCCCTAGGTACTTTGCTTTAGGGACAACTCTTTTATCTGCCCAGGTGATCATTTTATTTATTATGATTTGGGTTTTCTCTTTATTAAGTGCGTACCCTGATACCGCACCAAAGTGCTGAGCCTCTTGTTCAATTACAGCAGTAGCCTTCTCGGGATCCGGAATCACCAAGGCTATGTCATCCGCATAAGCCATGATCTTGGTTTCTAGGCTGTGTCTATAGATAGCCGGGATGTCCAGGTTCTTCTCCAGCTTTTTAATAAAGGGGTCTATGTACATTGCGAAGAGCAATGGAGAGCAAGGGCAACCCTGACGGGTGTCTCGTGTAATTTTGATTTGCGCCGTTAATAACCCGTTGATAAACACCCTGGCTGTGGGATTGAGATACAAAGCCTTAATGGCCTGGATAGCCCTGGGTCCGAAGTTCATTCCCTGCATGACACACCAAAGAAACAACCAGGAGACCCGATCAAATGCTTTTTCGGCATCAAGAAGTATTAAAGCCATCGGGTCTCTCTCCTGTGGTCTGTGCAGCGTCGAACAGAGTGATAGTCCTTCGGATGTGCTCTGTAGTCCCCTTATTGGGAATGAACCCATGCTGCCACCTAGATACAAGACTTTCAATTTTGGATGAAAGTCGGGACGCGAATATTCTGTAATAGATTTTAGAGTCCCCATTTATGAGTGTAATTGGGCGATACGAGCCCATTTCGAGTGGGGATTTATCTTTTTTAGGAAAGATGATAATCTTGGCTGTTGCCCACGATTGGGGTGGGGTTGCTCCATTGAAAATTTGGGTCACCACGGAATTAAAAATATCTTTAATTTGAGGGGAGAAAACTTTGTAGAATTTGACTGGTATGCAGTCGGTGCCTGCCGCCTTGCCATCTGGTAGGTTGGCCAGAGCCGAGGCAATTTCATCCCAAGAGGGAGGCACTTCCAACTGTTCCCGATCTTCCCTGTCCAGGCGTGACAGCGAAATGGGGTCCAGGAAGTTATCGATCTCTAGCTGCCTAGTATCTTCTGAACCAGCACCCTCTTCAGAATACAGATTTTGGTAGAATTCATAGAATGCTGTTCGTATATCATCTGGATCGTTGGTTATTATCCCTAAGGAAGTCTTAATGGAGTGTATCCCATTGATGGTATTCTGTTGCCTAATTCTCACAGCCAGCTGATGACCGATCTGCTCGCTACACTCGTAGATTTTTTCCCGAGCTGCAGCCACTTGGCGGCAGCTTTCTCGGCCACAATAGAGCTTATATTTGCTTTGATGGCAGCTATTGCGAGTTGTGCTGGCTCTATCTCTGTCCCAGTCTGGACTGCAGTGATAAGATTTGCCTCAGCCTTTGCTAATTTATTTGTAATTCTAAAATCTGGGCTTTCTCCTGCTTATTTTTCCTAAGTGAGAATTGCAAGGTCTCCCCTCTGATGCAAGCTTTTAGAGTGTCCCACACTACCATAGTTGGGGCAGAGCCAACGTTAGTGTCTAGAAAATCGTGGATCCAGCTTCTCATGTGATTTTGGTATCCCACGTCAACTAGAAGCGCTCACTCAAAGCTCCAGGATGAGATTTCCTTACGGGTAACTGTTGGACTTGGCCCTTTTTGGCAGGTTCATCCCTAAACTTTTTGCCTTTTCTCTGACATGGTGTTGGTGGTTTTAGGCCCCTGGGCACTTTAGCACTGTGGTCCAGTGTAAAGTGCGTGCGCTCTCTGTGTACATTTGGTAAGGTTGGCCTGCCCTCCCATAGGAATGCATTGGGGATTCCCTGATAAAGTGTGTCAATGGTAATTCCTGGGATGGGAGGAGCAGCGTGGTCGAGTTTAGTATGTATGAAATTGTAAGAATAAATGCTGCGCAATGGTGTGCGCAGATTTATGATGACTGGTTGAGAAATGCCACTTTTAGAAGTTGGCATTTTTGTGTGCTGTGTGTCTGCCTGCCTGATGTGAATTGCATGTCTGGCTTGTGAGTGACAGGGGCTGAGAGGTGTGTGTGGCTCCAGGAGGGGCAGGGTGAGTCAGCGCTAGGCTGAATGGGACATCTGCAGTAGGAGTAGTGGGAGGAGTAATCCCCTGACCCTGAATAGGACTGTGTCCAGCCTGCACAATGCTGGCTCCGCCCCCTGTGGTGTGTCTGATCACCTAGCCCCCACCTGACAAAGGGGAAGAGGAGCTTGGAAAACAAATTGCTCCAAATCCCCCCTGAACCAGTTGCATCTGGTTCCCCCATGCCCTGTCCTGCAGACAAAGGAATACCTGGTATAAATATAGGGGCTGTGACCCCATGAAATTGTCCTTGTTCTGTTCTGTGCTGGTGTGCTGTTCCTGACCTTGCTGGGGTGTGCTGCTGCTGGGGCCCAGGAGGAATCGCCATGAGGGCTTACCTCCCTGCTGGAGGGCCCTGTGTGCTGGCCTCCCTGGGCCCAGCTATGCCCCATGGACCTACAGACTGGTTGCTGTATCTAGCGCCTGGAAGCGCTTTGTTCTGATGTGCCCAAGAAGAGGAGCATTGATTTGGTGGCTGAACCGCAGCACGAAGCTGCAGGTAGAAGGAATCCCGATGTGGGGATTCCCCCGCAGTTTGTGCCTTTTTTCGGCGGGAGCCCACCCCGCATTGCGATGCCGAGCAGGAACCCACCCCGCTTTATGCTTATTTTTGATAGCGGGTGCCCACCCCGCATGGCCGCTGTGTTGGCGGGTGCCCACCCAGCATGTGGTGTGTTATTTAATTACGGCGGGTGCCCACCCCGTGTTTTCTTAGGAAATCACCACTGCGGCCGGATCCTTCAAACCGGAAGTCAGACAACGTGGTGCCTGATGTGGGGCGGGACTTCCGCATTAGCGAGTGAAGCCCGGCCCCGCGTCCAGAGAAAAGCAGGGAGAGCCCTGCCTTCGCCCCAGCGTGAGAGAAGTCCCGGGTCAAAGGAGGGGGCCCGGGTGAAGTGAGGAAAGGTGCTGCGGCTGGTCGGCGGGGCTCCCGTGAGCTGAGTGAAGCCCCGCGCCGCCAGAAGAGGAGAGAGTCCCCGATGAGTGGGGGATCTCCTGAGGCATGCCATCCCAGTCCAGAGGAGACTTCCCCCCCAGGAGAGAGCCGGTGAGTGGGGATGGCTGGGGGGAGCGAGAGGTGCCAAGCCCTTGAGCGGACCCGCCAGAGAGCGGGCCGCTCCAACGATCGGGAGGCAGCATTGGTCAAAGAGCCCAGTGGGGCTCACCCTGGCAGTATTGGTGCCATTCGGGGCACATTGCCGGTGCTCATTTGGCCGCATTTTTGTTGGAGAGTCCCTGAGTGGGACAGGAGAGGCACAGTCGTGCCAAGGCCTCCATTGCATCACAGCTGCACGGCAATTAGCGGCAGCTGCAACGTTTAGGCCATCAGTTCTTTGGGGGCATTTTTAGATGAGACAGGAGTGAGAGGCACTCCTCTGCCCCAGAGCAATGGCGCACTTATGGATTTTGCTACATTGGCAGCCACCCTGACATTTTGGACACAGGGCATTTGAGCCCTCTGAGAAGGCCAGTTGGCCAGGGGGACTGTTAGGTTAATAGGGCGCCAGGCCCTAATGTGATTTATGTGGTGCGCAGGAAATGTGATTCATGTACTGTGATTTATGCACCGTGATTTATGCCTCTAATGTGGGTTTTGTATGAGGTTATTTGCATACTGTGGTTTATGCTTGTGAGGTTATCCTCTACTGTGAGTTATGCCCCTAATGTGAGTTATGCTTAGGAGGTTATGGTCTAATATGTTTAGGCTTATGAGGTTGGCGCAGAATGTATTTCACGCCTAATGTGATACTGTGCATAATATGGTTTAGGTTGCAGGATATGATGCTTAGTACAGTGTTTGCCAGTAATTACTGGTTGTGTTCTATGTTTGTTATATGTTCTACATTTACTATCTTTACTAAGTGATGGTTCTGACAGTGGCCCAATTGGCCCTGTAAGGTGTATATAATCCCCTGTAAATATTGCCTAGTGCCAGTTGGCACAGTGTATATTGTGTGATTACTATTCTAATGTGTTTATGACACTACAAAGGCTATTTTGATATATAACCTTGTGTGGAGTTCCTTTTGTGGTGTGCCTAGTATGTTGTTGCTGTGTGTGGGTTGCGCAAACGCTTTACACATTGCCTCCGGGATAGGCCTGACTGCTCGTGCCAAGCTACCAAGGGGGTGAGCAGGGATTATCTTCGGCGTGTAACTCCCTTGCCCTGACTAGAGTGGTGGTCTCTGCCTGGCTTTGGCGCAAGCCTTAGCCAACCAGAGATCCCATTTCTAACATTGGTTGTCAGTGGTGAGGATAGGACTTGCGTTTGCGCAGTACCACAGCGACAACTGGTTGCACTACAAGCTCTGCATTTTAGATAGTCACATGTTTGGGGATTATTGTTTCTGATTTTGTTTTAAGTATCATTTCTTTTGAAATGTGTTTTATTGTTGCACTATGAGTTGGGCGTCCTGCCAAGGACAGAAACCAGAGAATCAGGAGGAGTTTTGTACTGCCCTTGTGCAGACTGCTATTTCTTGGGTTGGCCTGAAGCTGAAGGAGTGACTGCCCCTGTGCTGTCTGCTATTTCTAGGGTTGGCCTACAGTGGTAACTTAATTGGCATGGAGTAACTAGCTTGGAAGGGTAGATTATCCCCTAAGTGCAGTTTTAGTTTTCTGGAATCCCCAGTAAGGGTGGGATCCAGTGGTGGCAGCAATATGAAGTCCAGTGCAGGAAGTCCCATTCCCAGTTCCCAGAGTATGGTACCTGGTTCCCAGTTAAGAGGGGGACAGGTTGAGATTCAGGGGCAGTAAGATACTGTCTCACCAGTCTTGGGGGGGAGTATGTGGATGAGTGTTCTGGTGCACTGGACGTTTTGGGTGATTGGTTAGCACGGTAAATGGTGTTAAAGGGCTCTTCAATCTGTTTTGTCAGAGAGAACCTGCCCCGTAATTGTTTTTCGGAGTCACGCCAACACCTGTTGGAGTGTGTGAGTTCTTTGATTCTAGGGAGCTTGCATTGGGGAGTGATCCTAGAGGAATGGTGCAGGTATCTTCCAACCCAGAGTGGTGGAAGTGGTTCAGAGTAGCCCAGCTAGGTACCCTTATAGTGAGGAGGTTGCAAGGCCTCACATCCTATCTCGCAGGGGAAGGTGTGAGACTGGGCCGTATTCCGAGCCTCAACCTCAGTCTCCAGTACTGGATGGTTCATAGAGGGAACACCAGGTAGGGAGCCTAGTCTGTCCTGTTGGACCGTTCTTTGAGGGGCATCTCCCCGTGTTAGGTGAGCTGGGAGTGTCTATAATCAGGCCTCCATCAGTTCTGGTGTCTGGCAGTGCCACTCCTCAGTGGAGGGTGCAGAAGTCCAGATTGAGGGGTGAGAGGGGGAAAGAGTCCCCAGTGGAAGAACCATTGGGTCAGGGGCCAGCCAGATGGACTGAGTCACCAGTGATTGACCATGGTGACGCCACTTCTGTCCTGGGGCATCTTCACGCATTGTCAGATGGACAGGAGGTCGTGAGCTCTGCGCCAGGCAGACTGTCACACGACACATTAGTTATGTGTCACCCTCGGGGAGGGTATATGTACTCCCCAGGAAGTCCTGGTTCGCCGGGCAATTGTCCAACCAAAGGGTACCGTCCCTGGGTTGGGGAGCCAGGTTCAGGTGTTTCCTGTCCTGGACGGAAGGGCAACTATAATCAGTGTCCTGACCGGTTTGCCTTCTAGGGGTACCACTCCAGTTGGGAGGGTATAGGGCTCTGGAAGGGGGTGCAGAGGGAGGGAGTCCTCGCCTCTGACCCCAGTGCAGCCGGAGAATTTAGATCCCAGGGAGTAGACCAGTTGATGGAGAGAGGTCCTGAACTGGTGAGTGAGTTGTGTTCTGGGGGTGCTTCTCCTGGGAGAGTGCTGAACCCCAGAAGGGAGGTAGGGTGAGGAGACGCTTCGCCCGTGACCTCTGGTCAGCCTGAGGGTGCGGACCCTAGGTTGGAGGATCAGTGGCAGTTTGGAACTACACTGAGAGGAAGAGTGGAGAATGGCTATTATGTGCCAGGGGTTACTGCCTCCCACTCTGTGGATTGGCAAGGACCAGTGACATCTGGATGGCCTAGGGCCTGGTCCTGGCCGTGGACAACTAGGGAGTACCATTGGGGTAGCCTAGTTGGGACTGAGAGTTTTTTTTTCAGAGGGAACCACATGGGTTCAGAGTGGCGTAGAACCGGAGGGTGTCCCTGCAGTGCGGGCCCACATCAGTGTTCTATCACCCGAAGCAGGGAAGCCCATCAAGGTAGTGATTGACCTTGCCAGGTTGGTCGCTCCCCCGCCACACAGCTCCGCCTGTGTTGTCCTGCTCGCTGCTGCTGCTGGTAAGCTCGCCCCTCCGCTGCTGCCTCTGTGCCCGTTTTGCATCTGTTCCCCTCGTGCCCCCATTGATTGTGTCCTCTTTGCCTTCTGTTTCCCCTCGTGCCCCCATTGATTGTGTCCTTTTTGCCTTCTGTTTCCCCTCGTGCCCCCATTGATTGTGTCCTTTTGCCTTCTGTTTCCCCTCGTGCCCCCATTGATTGTGTCCTTTTTGCCTTCTGTTTCCCCTCGTGCCCCCATTGATTGTGTCCTTTTTGCCTTCTGTTTCCCCTTGTGCCCCCATTGATTGTGTCCTTTTTGCCTTCTGTTTCCCCTCGTGCCCCCATTGATTGTGTCCTTTTGCCTTCTGTTCCCCTCGTGACCCCATTGATTGTGTCCTTTTTGCCTTCTGTTTCCACTCGTGCCCCCATTGATTGTGTCCTCTTTGCCTTCTGTTTCCCCTCGTGCCCCCATTGATTGTGTCCTTTTTGCCTTCTGTTTCCCCTCGTGCCCCCATTGATTGTGTCCATTTTTGCCTTCTGTTTCCCCTCATGCCCCCACTTTGCTGTGTCCATTCTTGCCTTCTGTTTCCCCTCGTGCCCCCACTTTGCTGTGCCCGTTTTGCCTTCTGTTTCCCCTCGTGCCCCCACTTTGCTGTGTCCATTTTTGCTTCTGTTTCCCCTCGTACCCCCACTTTGCTGTGTCCATTTTTGCCTTCTGTTTCCCCTCGTACCCCCACTTTGCTGTGTCCATTTTTGCCTTCTGTTTCCCCTCGTGCCCCCACTTTGCTGTGTCCATTCTTGCCTTCTGTTTCCGCTCGTGCCCCCACTTTGCTGTATCCATTTTTGCCTTCTGTTTCCCCTCGTGCCCCCACTTTGCTGTGTCCATTTTTGCCTTCTGTTTCCCCTCGTGCCCCCACTTTGCTGTGTCCATTTTTGCCTTCTGTTTCCCCTCGTGCCCCCACTTTGCTGTGTCCAACCTTGCCTTCTGTACCCCCCGTTGCCTCTCTCCACTCCCGCCGCTGCGTCCCCTGCGGCCCCGCCCCCCTGACTGCCCATTCGCTGCCCCTGCCTCCCGCCTCCCAGCTGCTCCTCCCTCCCACCTCCCCATATATGGCGGCCGCGCAGCGGGCGCGCCAAAGGCGCGCCTAAGGCATGCCCGTCTGTGCCCGTCTGTGCCCGTCTGCGCCCGTCCGCGCCCAGCACCAGAACCCCTGGGCCACGCGCCCCCCGCTCCAGCCTCGAGGACCGACGCCGTTACGATGCCACCACACTCCACGCTCTCAACCCCGGACGGAGACACAACTGCTTCAAGGCCGCCCCGAAACGCACACATGGCCCCTTCACCTGCCGGAACTGCAGCTACACCATCCTCAGAGCCACCGAAGCGCCCGCCAAGAAGGACCTCAACCACCTCCGATGCATCCTACTGAACACCCGCTCCGCACGCAAACACGCCGTCGAGCTCTGGGACCTGCTCGACTCATCATCACCAGACGTCGCCTTCCTGACAGAGACCTGGATGAACGACTCCTCCGCACCCGACATCGCCATAGCCATCCCAGACGGCTATAAGATCACCCGCAGAGACCGCGTCAACGGAGTAGGAGGAGGAATCGCCATCGTCCACAAGAACTCCATCAGGGTCTCGACCAGCACCGACGACGTTCTCTGCACCGCCGAACACATGCACTTCCAGATCCACACGGACCCCAACACCACCCTCAGAGGCACCCTTGTCTACAGACCCCCTGGGCCACGACCCCAGTTCAGCGACTCCATCGCCGACTTCATCAGCACGCACGCCCTGACTTCTACCGACTACATCCTCCTCAGAGACCTGAACTTTAACCTGGAGAACAACAACGACAGCAACTCCACCACCCTGATCGACAACCTCGCCAACCTCGGACTGAGACATCTCGTCACAACACCGACACATTCCGCCGGCCACACGCTCGACCCCGTCTTCTCCTCAAGCTCCCACGTCTCCTTCAGCCACACCACGGAACTCCTCTGGACCGACCACCGCTGCATCCACTTCACCTTCCAGAAACCCACCACACACCACCGCACCCAACAGATCCCACGCCGCTGCTGGAGCAAAGTCACCGAAGACCAACTACGGGCAAACCTCGCTCTCAGCCCTCCCTCCGACCCATCCAACACCGACGACGCTGCCTGCAACCTCAGACGATGGATAGACGACTGTGCCAACACCCTCGCCCCGCTGAAAAAACTCACCTACAGCGACACCACCAAAAGAGCCAGCTGGTTCACCCCGGAACTCCTAGCTTCCAAGCGTACCTGCCGGAAACTTGAGAAGAAATGGCACAGTGATAAGACACCGGACAGCCACGCAGCCCATAAAGACGCCATCCGTAACCACCACCACCTCATCAGGTCCGCCAAGAGAATCTCCTTCAAAGACCGCCTCGACAACAACGCACACAACAGCAAGGAGCTCTTCAACATCGTGAAGGAACTCTCCAACCCCAGCTCCAACACCAACGACATCCCGCCGTCGCAAGCCCTGTGCGATTCCCTCCCCACCTTCTTCCACCGCAAGATCGCCGACATCCACGACAGCTTCAACACCCAGGCAGCCCCCACCAAGATAGATACACCAGACCCGCCGCACACCATCGACCATGACCCCTTGCCAGCCTGGGCCAGCGTGAACATCGATGACACCATCAAGACCATGGGCACAATACACTCCGGCTCCCCGTCAGACCCTTTCCAGCACCACATCTTCAACAAAGCCAGCAGCTCCATCGCACCCCACCTGTGCAACGTTATCAATCTCTCCTTCGAGACCGCGACTTTCCCAGAGAGCTGGAAACACGCAGAGATCAACGCCCTACTCAAAAAACCCAAGGCGGACCCAAGAGACCTCAAGAACTTCCGGCCCATCTCCCTGCTTCCGTTCCCAGCCAAGGTCATCGAGAAGATCATCAACAAACAGCTAACCCGATACCTCGAAGAAAACAGCATCCTGGACCCATCCCAATCGGGGTTCCGCAGCAACCACAGCACTGAGACTGCCCTCATCGCCGCCACCGACGACATCAGGACCCTGCTGGACAACGGTGAGACCACAGCCCTCATCCTGCTGGACCTCTCCGCCGCCTTCGACACTGTCTGTCACCGCACTCTACGCGCATGCCTCCACGACGCAGGGATCCGAGACAAGGCCCTGGAATGGACCACCTCCTTCCTCGACGGCAGAACCCAGAGAGTCCGCCTCCCACCTTTCCGATCCGAAGCCTCCGAGATCATCTGCGGCGTACCCCAGGGATCTTCCCTCAGCCCAACACTGTTCAACATCTACATGGCCCCGCTCGCACGCATCGCCAGACATTACGACCTCAACATTATCTCCTACGCCGACGACACTCAACTGATCCTCTCCCTCACCAAGGACCCCCTCGCCGCCAAAGCCAATCTCCATGAAGGAATGAAGGCCGTTGCCGATTGGATGAAGATCAGCCGACTAAATCTGAACACGGACAAGACGGAGGTCCTCACCCTCGGCTCCAACCCCTCAGCCTGGGACGACTCCTGGTGGCCAATGACGCTGGGAGCAGCCCCGACACCCACCGACCACGCACGCAACCTGGGAGTCATCCTCGACTCAACGCTCTCCATGGCCAAGCAAGTCAACGCAGTCTCCTCCTCCTGCTTCAACACCCTCCGCATGCTTCGCAAGATCTACAGGTGGATCCCGACAGACACAAGAAGAACAGTCACCCAGGCCCTCGTCAGTAGCAGACTTGACTATGGGAACGCCCTCTATGCGGGAGCCCCGGCCAAGCTCATCAAGCGACTGCAACGCATACAAAACGCCTCCGCACGCCTGATCCTCGACGTACCACGCCACAGCCACATCACCCCCACCTGAGGAACCTGCACTGGCTCCCCGTCGACAGGAGGATCACCTTCAAACTCCTCATCCACGCACACAAGGCACTCCACAAGACTGGCCCAGCCTACCTCAACAGACGACTCTTCTTCTTCGTCCCCAACCGCCAGCTCCGCTCCGCCGACCTCTCCCTCGCCACCGTCCCTCGCATTCGAAGAACAACCACCGGCGGCAGATCCTTCTCACACCTCGCCGCCAAGACCTGGAACACTCTTCCACTAAGCCTACGATAGACCCAAGACCTGCTGACCTTCAGGAGGCTACTCAAGACCTGGCTGTTCGACCAGTAGCAGCACCCCCCCCCCTTCTCTCTCCCCAGCGCCTTGAGACCCTCGCGGGTAAGTAGTGCGCTCTACAAATTCTGTGATTGATTGATTGATTACCCTGCGTTTTGGCTGGAAGGGGGTTGTGTTGGACTTGGCTCTTTTTGGCAGGTTCATCCCTAAACTTTTTGCCTTTTCTCTGACATGGTGTTGGTGGTTTTAGGCCTCTGGGCACTTTAGCACTATGGTCCAGTGTAAAGTGCGTGCTCTCTCTGTGTACATTTGGTAATTTGGCCTGCCCTCCCATAGGAATGCATTGGGGATTCCCTGATATAATGTGTCAGTGGTAATTCCTGGGATGGGAGGAGCAGCGTGGCCAAGTTTAGTATGTATGAAATTGTAAGAATAAATGCTGCGCAATGGTGTGCGCAGATTTATGATGACTGGTTGAGAAATGCCACTTTTAGAAGTTGGCATTTTTGTGTGCTGTGTGTCTGCCTGCCTGATGTGAATTGCATGTCTGGCTTGTGAGTGACAGGGGCTGAGAGGTGTGTGTGGCTCCAGGAGGGGCAGGGTGAGTCAGCGCTAGGCTGAATGGGACATCTGCAGTAGGAGTAGTGGGAGGAGTAATCCCCTGACCCTGAATAGGACTGTGCCCAGCCTGCACAATGCTGGCTCCGCCCCTGTGGTGTGTCTGATCACCTAGCCCCCACCTGACAATGGGGAAGAGGAGCTTGGAAAACAAAGTGCTCCAAATCCCCCCTGAACCAGTTGCATCTGGTTCCCCCATGCCCTGTCCTGCAGACAAAGGAATACCTGGTATAAATATAGGGGCTGTGACCCCATGAAATTGTCCTTGTTCTGTTCTGTGCTGGTGTGCTGTTCCTGACCTTGCTGGGGCGTGCTGCTGCTGGGGCCCAGGAGGAATCGCCATGAGGGCTTACCTCCCTGCTGGAGGGCCCTGTGTGCTGGCCTCCCTGGGCCCAGCTATGCCCAGCTATGCCCCTTGGACCTACAGACTGGTTGCTGCATCTAGCGCCTGGGAGCGCTTTATTCTGATCTGCCCAAGAAGAGGAGCATTGATTTGGTGGCTGAACCGCAGCGCGAAGCTGAAGGCAGAAGGAATCCCGACGTGGGGATTCTCCCGCAGTTTGTGCCTTTTTTTCGGCGGGAGCCCACCCCGCATTGCGATGCCGAGCGGGAGCCCATCCCGCTTTATGCTTATTTTTGATAGCGGGTGCCCACCCCGTATTGCCGCTGTGTTGGTGGGTGCCCACCCCGCATGTGGTGTGTTATTTAATTACGGCAGGTGCCCACCCCGCGTTTTCCGAGGAAATCACCGCAGCGGCCCGATCTTTCAAACCAGAAGTCAGGCAACGTGGTGCCTGACGTGGGGCGGGACTTCCACATTAGCGAGGGAAGCCCGGCCCCGCGTCCAGAGAAAAGCAGGGAGAGCCCTGCCTTCGCCCCAGCTTGAGAGAAGTCCCGGGTCCCAGGAGGGGGCCCGGGTGAAGTGAGGAGACGTGCTGAGGCTGGTCGGCGGGGCTCCCGTGAGCTGAGGGAAGGCTCGCGCTGCCAGAAGAGGAGAGAGTCCCCGATGAGTGGGGGCTCTCCTGAGGCATGCCGTCCCAGTCCAGAGGAGACTTCCCCCCCCCAGGAGAGAGCCGGTGAGTGGGGATGGCTGGGGGGAGTGAGAGGTGCCTAGTCCTTGAGCGGACCCGCCAGAGAGCGGGCCTCTCCAACGAACGGGGGGCAGCATTGGTCAAAGAGCCCAGTGGGGCTCACCCTGGCAGTATTGGTGCCATTCGGGGCACATTGCCGGTGCTCATTTGGCCGCATTTTTGTTGGAGAGTCCCTGAGTGGGACAGGAGAGGCACAGTCGTGCCAAGGCCTCCATTGCATCACAGCTGCACGGCAATTAGCGGCAGCTGCAACGTTTAGGCCATCATTTCTTTGGGGGCATTTTTAGATGAGGCAGGAGTGAGAGGCACTCCTCTGCCCCAGCGCAATGGCACACTTATGGATTCTGCTGCATTGGCAGCCGCCCTGACATTTTGGACACAGGGAATTTGAGCCCTCTGAGAAGGCCAGTAGGCCAGGGGGACTGTTAGGTTAATAGGGGGCCAGGCCCTAATGTGATTTATGTGGTGCGCAGGAAATGTGATTCATGTACTGTGATTTATGCACCGTGATTTATGCCTCTAATGTGGGTTATGTATGAGGTTATTTGCATACTGTGGTTTATGTGGTTTATGCTTGTGAGGTTATCCTCTACTGTGAGTTATGCCCCTAATGTGAGTTATGCTTAGGAGGTTATGGTCTAATATGTTTAGGCTTATGAGGTTGGCGCAGAATGTATTTCACGCCTAATGTGATACTGTGCATAATATGGTTTAGGTTGCAGGATATGATGTTGAGTACAGTGTTTGCCAGTAATTACTGGTTGTGTTCTACGTTTGTTATATGTTCTACATTTACTATCTTTACTAAGTGATGGTTCTGACAGTGGCCCAATTGGCCCTGTCAGGTGTATATAATCCTCTGTAAATATTGCCTAGTGCCAGTTGGCACAGTGTATATTGTGTGATTACTATTCTAATGTGTTTATGACACTACAAAGGCTATTTTGATATATAACCTTGTGGAGTTCTTTTTGTGGTGTGCCTAGTATGTTGTTGCTATGTGTGGGTTGCGCAAACGCTTTACACATTGCCTCCGGGATAGGCCTGACTGCTCGTGCCAAGCTACCAAGGGGGTGATCCGGGATTATCTTCGGCGTGTAACTCCCTTGCCCTGACTAGAGTGGTGGTCTCTGCCTGGCTTTGGCGCAAGCCTTAGCCAACCAGAGATCCCATTTCTAACAGTAACCAGGCCCTGTATACTGAGGATCAGCGGATTGTGGTCAGATAAAACCCGAGGGAGAATATCAATACTACTATTGTAAATCATGGAGGGTGAGGCCTGGTTTCAGGTAGGACCAGACATCCACAAGTCCATGTGTATTTAAAAGGCTTTTTAAGGCTTGCAGAACTTTAGGTTTTCAGTTTATATATCCCCGTGGGACATTCGTTCCCCAATTACTGGGCAGATTTATATTGAGGTCCCCGCATATTATGACTGGAAGAGGCCAATGTACTTGCTCGCCAGAGACCCAATTGATCACTCCTGTGTCGTCCATTATGCTCCCATATATGGAGCATAGGGTGAAGGCATAAGTAGGGGTTAACCGACATTCTGCCAGAGCCCACCTTCCTTGAGGGTCGAACTTAGCCCGAATTGGTTGTAGCAAGCGTTTATGTTGTGCTAGGATAGCAATCCCCTTTGTACGTGCACCCTGAGACGTTCCCCCAATGAGGCTATATCCCAAATATTTTATGAGGTGTGTCTGGGAGCCCTCTATGTGTGTTTCCTGGAGGCAGACAATGTCGGCCCCCATCATACGCAGTCCCTGGACTACCTTTTGTCTTTTTCGGGTATCATTCAGCCCGCAAATGTTCAAGGAAACGATTTTAAAATGTGTAGTGATTGACATGTCAAACTGTTACAGTATTGCTGAATGAATGGCAAACATGAAGACAGGAGTGGATGGCACAACAAAAAAAAACAAAGTTATGAACAAAATAAAGAAATCGGCCCATCTTGATGACCTAATCCAGGTTGTAGCATGTTCTTTAGTTTCAAAAGAGAAATTCCAATTCCAGCACAAATAGCAAACAGCAAACAAAATGCTTAAAGGCTCACCTCCCCCTACCCCCCATCTGTCGGCGACAGCCCCCCCCCAGGCCCTCCCTCCACCCCCCCTCAAAAGTGAGCAATCAGGTAACACCAGAATGATGGATACCTGCAATAACACACCGCCACCCGTCCCCCGCCGTGTAAAAAAACATTGTATAAAAGCTTAGTAGGCCAATAGATATAGAAAGACAAGGTGATAGCCTGAAGGAGTTTTAGGCAGGAGGGAGAATAGAAGAGAGGAAAAAAAAAGAAAGAAAAAAGAAGGATATGAGATGAAACGGCATTGACTTAAATTTCTAATACTCCTACTTCCCAAAGCCTGCTCATACTATATTTTGACCGTGCTGGTCGTTTAAGGAGCTTTCAAAAGCCTGCCCCACCTCTATCATCTACCCCCCCAAAAAAAAGAGAAGACATAAAGAGGAAGAAGACTGAGAAAAACTAACGTGCAACATTCTAGAGCTATTGTCCACACTGATCATTAGCTATGCCCCTTTTTGGCCTTGACTTCAGAAAGATATTCCTGGGCTTTGATCTCAGACAAAAAAGTATGCGTGGAACCGTTCACTATAACTTTCAATTTGGCCGGATTCATAAGGAAAACTTGGGCTCCTAGTTGCTGAAAGGGGGTAATTAGCTAGAGAAGACGCCATCTATGTTCCACTGTAGTGTGGCCAAAGTCAGGTTTTGCAAAAAAAGACACCCCCTCGAAGCACTTCTGGGAGTTCTGTCGGGCCTGTTCGAAAACCATCTGCCTGAGTAGGAAGTTCCCAAAAAAAAACAGGAAGGCTCGGGGTTTCTCTCCCTCGTTGGCGTTGACGTGTTGTTTTTTCCTTGTAAAGGGGAAGCGGTGGGCCCGCTGGACCTCATGCTCCCAGTTCCATTCTGTGTGCTCCGGGAATGCCCCCTTCAGAAGTTTCACAATGTAGCGCCGAGGATCTTCCCCCTCCACCCCTTCGGGAATCCCTAGTAGGCGAAGGTTATTTTGGCGCTGTCTGTTCTCCTGCTCCTCCATCTTCCACATAACATCCGTCATGCAGTCGCTTTGGGTGGAGCATTGATTTTTCAGGGGGAGGACATCAGTTTCCAGGCTTTCGGTGCGGCCCTCAATCATAGTAACTCGCTCCCCAATGTCGGAACAGGTCTTATTTAGTTTCCTAAGTCCCGCTTGTAATTTTTTCGCGTCCCCTTTCGCATGTTGATTATCGATGCGTGCTTCTTCCTGGAATTGTTTGATTGAGGAGAGTATGGCAGTCAGTGAGGGTTCCTCTGGTTGATCCAGCACTGCTCTGGTACTCCCTACTCCTGGGATTTTGTCTGGATCATCACTGTATGGGAAAGTAAGTTGAGACCCCGAATAGTTCCATTTTAGCTGGCTGGGCTTTTCTGAGCGTTTCCCTCATTGCTTGCCAGGTGCATTTTTTTATCATTGGACCGTGCCAGTTCCTTTCGAGAAGTAGCTAAAGTTACCGTCCGAGAGGTCGCCGTTGCTAGACGTAGAAGAACTTTCTTCTGCCGCGGAGTCAGACCCGTCTGAAACCGAGAAAAAGTGTTTGCCTGCTGGATCAGGAGAGATCGCAGCCTGGGACCACTGAGTACTGACAGCGTTATGACTCAAGGATAAGAGGTCACAAGTCTCTTGCTCCTTTTCCTTGGGTAGGGACCAAGCCGGAGTCAGGTTATTCTCCTCAGTAACGCTCGAGGACCGAGCAGTGATCGTGGGATTCGACACAGGGCCAGTGTCTATTACTAATGAGTCTAGCCCGTGGGATTCCAGTGCAGGGTCCAACCCAGGATTTCCCGACTGTTGCAAGGCAGTCTGTATAGCTCCATGTAGCCCCTGGTTATCAGTACCGGAGTCAGCTAACCCTGCTAGCCCATTGACGCTGCCTCCCTCAGTACTGAAGGCAGCCTTTTCCCATTTACCGGCCGATGCACTGGTCTGCAATCCGGCAACAGGAAATATTTTAGAAATTGAGGGCTGGAGGCTCCCCCTTCCTTGGGCCCCCCCTGCAAGTTTATTTGCAGTCTTTTTGCTGCCCCCCCGCCTTCTGTTTACCTTTGGGCATCAGGTCCGGCTCAGGGAGCGGGGGCGCAGTGGTGGAGGATCCCGTGCTGTTGCTGGCGGCAATCTTGGCTTTTGACCCCCTTGCTCCCCAGGATGCCATGTTCCGCCTGACCTGGCGTGGAGCCTTCTTGTAATCCTGCGAGGTCGCGGGAGATGGAGATGACAAAGCCCAGTGAGAAACGTAGGACCAGCCCGAGCAGTAAACCAAGCAATCCGAGGCTAACTGGACTGTCACGGCAAATGTCAGCGTGCCGATGCTCAGTCCTCTGCAAATCTGAAAGCTGGCGCTCGTTTTCCGCTGGAGACGGCCATGGCGGCTTCTGTCCTGCACACACAGAGCCCAGCACAGCAGTATTCTCGAACTAGGCAGCATTACGGATGGCCGAGTTCATCCGTGGCACGGGCGGCGCTGAGGCCGGGAATTACGCTGGCACCATCTTTGCTCAGATCCGGAAAAATACAAACTCTTCGCTTTGCTCAACTTTCAAGGGAATTTTCAGACCAAAATTAATTTTGAGCCAGAAAGCAAATTACAAAAAAAAACGATTTTGCGTCACGTTTGTGATGCAAACGACATGCAGATCTTAGTAAATATGGCCATGAGACTCTACTTGACCAATACTATTCAAAAATTAAACTGGATCAGGATGAAATCGCCCTAAAAAAGAATATTATTGGAAAGCCTGACTGTCCCTCCAAGCAATGGCTCTCAGAAGAACTAGCAGTCCTCAAACGCTCCCTACACCCTGAAGAGAGGCAATGCCAAGATGGTTTTAAGTCATTCCTGAAAACAGAATGGTCGATATTAACCCCTTCGGTGCTCATGACGAGCTGGACTCGTCATGGCACACAGTGCTCGTGTGCTCATGACGAGTCCAGCTCGTCATAAGACCCACCCACGGGGGAAGCGCTGGCGCTCCCCCCGTGGGGATCCGATCGTTGGGTTTTTTTCGGGGAAGGCAGGGGAAGGGCTTCCCCTGCCTCCCCCCCCTTCAATGACGTCAGCGCGCGAGGCGCGCTGACGTCATTGGGGGGTTTCCCCTTGTTTCCCCGACGCGCTGGAAGCCATTTGCTTCCAGCGCGTCGGGGAATAAGGTAAGTTTTGGCTCGGGGAGGGGGGGTTTGAAAGAAAAGAGGCATCGAGGGAAAGGAAAACCCTTTCCTTTCCCTCGATGCCTCTTTTGTGCATTCCTGCTGCACGATCATGCGATCGTGCAGCAGGAATGCCCACTAGACACCAGGGAATTTCTTTTTTTTTTTTTAAATGTATAAATACTGTTTCGGGGAGCGGCCCCTTGGGCAAGGGTCGCTCCCCCTTTGGGGGCCATATGTATTTGGTGCTCTGCCCCCCTGGGGGGGGGGGCAGTTTTTCCTGTTGTAGCCCACTAGACCACCAGGGAGAAACGGTGGGGAGTGGCCCCTTGGGCAAGGGTCACTCCCTTCGGGGCATTGTAATATGTAATGCGTTTTTATATAGCGCAGACTTTACCCGAAGGTGTCAGAGCGCTTCACAATAGGGAGAATGGCAGTGCATACACCACCGTGTGAAACAAAAGAGGCATTGATGCCTCTTATGTGCATTCCTGTCTAAATACTGTTTTGGGGAGCGGCCCCTTGGGCAAGGGTCGCTCCCCTTTGAGGGCCATATGTATTTGGTGCTCTGCCCCCCTGGGGGGGGGCAGTTTTTCCTATTGTAGCCCACTAGACCACCAGGGAGAAACGGTGGGGAGTGGCCCCTTGGGCAAGGGTCACTCCCCTTTGGGGGCATTGTAATATGTAATGCGTTTTTATATAGCGCAGACTTTACCCGAAGGTGTCAGAGCGCTTCACAATAGGGAGAATGGCAGTGCATACACCACCCCTCCGTGTGAAACAAAAGAGGCATCGATGCCTCTTATGTGCATTCCTGTCTAAATACTGTTTTGGGGAGCGGCCCCTGGGGCAAGGGTCGCTCCCCTTTTGGGGGCCATATGCTTTTGGTGCTCTGCCCCCCCTGGGGCCTTGAATCGGGCAAGTATTGTGCACTGGCCTGGCAGGTTGCTGGCAGTGCATACACCACCCCCCCGTGTGTGGCAGCCCGGGCTGAAACAGCTTCCGGGCACACACACATGTGCATGATATAGAGGTATACTGCAATAAGTGGCACTCAGAACACAATGAAGAGCGAACTAGAGGGGGCTGAGAGTGAAAGTATAGTGTATTTGGAAGAGAAGAGATTTGAGGTCAGCTTTGAAGATCCGGGTAGAGGAGGTGGCACGGAGCAATGGGGGAAGCAATTCTCACCGGATTGCGCCATCGATCTTTCCCTTTTGAAGAGGGGGGGGGGGGTGCGCAAGCAGAAGCTTTTCCGCATTGCGAGCCACCGGACAATTTCAATTTATTCGCCAGGTAACGAGGGGAGGACGTGTGTAAGGCTTTGTGTGTGATGCAGGCAGTTTTGTAAATAGATCTTGCCTCGATCGGAAGCCATCGAAGAGAGGACAGGATAGGAGTGACGTGGTCGCTTCGTTTAGACCCTGAAATGAAGCGAGCTGCTGAATGGAGGATGGATTTGAGAGGGGAGAGGTGGGATTTGGGTAGGCCCTTCAGAAGAGAATTGCAATAATCCAGTCTTGAGAGAACCAGAGATTGTACTAAGGTTTTTAAGTCTTTCTCCGGGAAGAACCGACGGATCCCCCATAGAAGGCGCAACTGGTAACGTGCGTTCTTAGCAATAGAGTTGATGTGGGAGATTAGGTTGAGTCTTTTGTCAAGAATGACACCAAGGTATTTAGCGCTGTCGACAATGATGGGTTTGTTGTTGAGTAGGTTCAGCTGATCCATCCAAGATTGAACAGGAGGAGGTGAGAGAGAGGTAGAGAGGAGGAGGAATTCAGTTTTGGCGGGATTCAGAATGAGTTGGTGAGCTAACATCCAGTTGTGAATAGAGTTGAGAGTAGAGTTGAGTAGTGAGAGATCGTGTGCGGAAGATAAAGGTATCTTCCCACTAGTCCACCAGGCATTTATTTGTGGAGAGTGACCCCTTGGGTGGCAGAATAGCAGTATGTTTTTAGGCCCATCTGCCCCCAAGGAGGGCAGAAGCCACTAGACACCAGGGTTTTTTTAATTTTTGTGTTGGGGAGTGACCAAAAGGGCAAGGGTTGCTCCCCTTTTACGGGGGTGAATATTTTATTTATACTCTTTGGCCCACCTACCCCTTAGCTTGGCTGGTGGATTGTGTGTGGACTGGTGCATTATTTGCATATGTGATTGTAATGTTTTTTTCTCCTTTTTATTCTAGTGTAAAGCTTTTGATTCCTGTTTGCGGTTTCGGCAGTGGTTGTTCTGCAGTTTTGCGTAATTGCATTTATTTGGTAAGAAAAATATTTTTGTTGTGTGTACTCCAAATGAGTATTATTGTCATGCATGAATGAATTTTTTTGTAAGTGGTGTCATAATGGCAGCATATTTGTTAGTGTTCAGAGCATGAAATTCTTTGCGATGTTTTGCATTGTCTTATGTGTAATTTTTTTCTTCTTCTTTTTTAGTGGGATATTGTTGATCCTTACTGTGTCTGTGCAGAGTAGGTGGTGGTGAGTCTAGCTGCTTCTGTCACGTGAGTGGTATAGTGTTGGAGTATATAGGTCTTTGTGATAAAGCTACATTTTGTTTATTTCTTTTTTTTACAAAGGGTTTGTTGTTGTTGACTTGTTTGACAAGTAACCTTTATTAGTAAGCATTATGGCTAGCCGTAGAATTACTGCTCAGCAGGTGGTTGGTTTGCTTCTTGAATCTTCCTCTGAGCAGGATTATGAGACTGACAGTGCGTCTGAGGGAGAGGAGGGAGGGGAAGATTCAGGCAGTGAGTTTTCTCTCCACATGGAATCATCGGATGATGAAGGTACTCTCAGTGCAGATGAAGTGCCTGATTTAGAGGAGGATACTACTGTGCCGATGGTGCAAGAGGCATCTGGATTGCAGCCTGGGGCTGCTAGGCTTCCTACTGGAAGTGCTGGACTCTGGGTTGATCCAAACATGGTGCAGCCGGTGTTGCCTGCCTTTAGTGGTTATGCAGGGTGTAGAGTGGATTGTGAACATTATTTGCCTATACAGTATTTTCAGTTGTTTATGGATGATGTATTTTTGGGTGAGATTGTTGAGCAGACTAATTTGTATGCTGAACAGTTTTTGATGGACAACAGTGCCAGACTTAGGCCCCATTCTAGAGCTACCCGGTGGAGTCCCACAAATCTGGAAGAGATGAAGAAGTTTTTGGGTTTGACTTTTTTGATGGGTTTGATAAGGAAGCCGTCCATGGGTTCATATTGGTCTACCAGTCCCTTGATGGCAACGGCCATATTTCCTGCAGTTATGACTCGTGATCGGTATTTACTTTTGCTTCGGATGCTGCATTTTGTTGATAATGGTTTGGCGTTGCCACGAGATCACCCTGAATGTGACCGTCTTTTTAAGATTCGGCCTGTTCTTGATCACTTTGTAGATCGATTTTCAGAGATCTATACTCCAGGGAAAGAAATATCTATTGATGAGTCTTTGGTCCTGTTCAAGGGCCGTTTGGTTTTTAGGCAGTACATTCCTAGCAAGAGGGCACGCTATGGAATTAAGCTGTATATGTTGTCTGAGAGTAGGACAGGATATGTTTTTAATTTGCGTGTGTACACTGGTAGGGATTCCACTATTGACCCCCTGGTTGTCCGTCCACTTTTGGAGTTTCAGAGAAAATTGTGTGGGATCTTGCTAGAGGACTGTTTAACAGAGGCCACCATTTGTACCTTGATAACTTCTACACTGCTGTGCAATTGTTTAAGGAATTGTTCAAAGTGGACACTTTTGCTTGTGGCACAATCCGCTCTAACCGTAAAGGTTATCCAAAAGAGCTTGTTTGCAAAAAACTTCAGAGGGGACAGTGCAGTGCCTTGCGTAGTGAGGAACTGCTAGCTGTGAAATTTGTGGACAGGAGGGATGTGTACATGCTGACTACCATCCATGATGAGAGTACTTCACCTGTGGCTGTTTGGGGTCAGATTGCTGAAGTGCGCAAACCTGTGTGCATTTTAGACTACAATAAGCACATGGGTGGTGTTGATAGAGTAGATCAGAGGTTGGAACCTTACACTGCTATTCGTAAGTCTTACATTTGGTATAAGAAGTTGGCCATCCATCTCTTCAATTTAGCAACTTTCAATGCTTTTGTTGTGTTCAAGGAGTGTTCTCCTGCGTCAAAGTTGACTTTTGTTCAGTTTCAGGAGTCTGTCATAGGCAGCCTTGTTGTTGTGGAACAGGCAAGTGTTCCTAGAGTTGGAGTGGTGGAGGATGTGGCTCGATTGAAAGATCGCCACTTTCCTGATCACATTCCTCCTACACCCTCAAAAGACTTTCCCACTAGGAGATGTAGAGTCTGTTGGCGAAGAGGCACGCGGAAGGAGACTCGTATGTACTGCCCTGAGTGTCCTTCTAACCCTGGGCTGTGTGTGCCTGCTTGTTATAGAGCGTACCACAAGCAAAAGAATTATTGGGAGCAACCATGAGTGGTAAAGTGAACTGCCTGGTCTGTAATGTTTAAGAATTGTTGTTCTGTTTCAAGGTTGGTATTAGTGCAATGTATTTAGTTTCTGATTTTGTGTTAGTAGATTTGTATCTATTTGCAATTTGTTTGTGTTTTCTTTTTTGTATAAAAAATCCTAAATGTGATGGTGGTGTGTGTAGGCTGGTGCTTGGCTGGCGGTGTGCGTGGAGTGGCGCTTGGCTGGTGGTGTGCGGGGAGTGGCTCTTGGCTGGTGGTGTGTGTGGAGTGGTGCTTGGCTGGCGGTGTGCGTGGAGTGGTGCTAGGCTGGCGGTGTGCGTGGAGTGGCACTAGGCTGGCGGTGTGCGTGGAGTGGCGCTAGGCTGGCGGTGTGCGTGGAGTGGCACTTGGCTGGCGGTGTGCGTGGAGAGGCGCTAGGCTGGCGGTGTGCGTGGAGTGGCGCTAGGCTGGCGGTGTGCGTGGAGTGGCGCTAGGCTGGCGGTGTGCGTGGAGTGGCGCTTGGCTGGCGGTGTGCGTGGAGTGGCGCTTGGCTGGCGGTGTGCGTGGAGTGGCGCTTGGCTGGCGGTGTGCGTGGAGTGGCGCTTGGCTGGCGGTGTGCGTGGACTGGCACTCGGCTGGCAGTGTGTGAGTAGTGACTTGCTGCTGGTCACTACACACACTGCTAGCCGAGCGACACTCCACGCAATCCATCAGCTTGTGTGGTTGCTGTGTTAGGAATGTGGGCGTGTGAAAGTGATGGGCCCTTGAATGGCGCTGTCTGCTGGTGTGAGTGTTGTAATGTGATGGGCCCGCGGCTGGTGGTGTGAATGGTTTTGTATTTGTCACACGTATGAAAGGTGTATGAATGGCCTGTAAAGAGGTTGGTGCCTTGTCGTGGCTTTACAGCTCACGAGCTGTGAGTCAATGGTTCAGTTTCTCGTCCTTTCAATTATTAACAGTGCATTTCATTTTTGTGAAATCACTTGTTAATACAATTGTATATACTGAACCATCACTCACCCTCGTGCCAAATCCAACCAGTATGTGTGTGTGTGCTTGAGGATTAGATGGCTGTGCAGTAATATTTTTTTTGTCTTTCTCAAGCAGGGTGTACCTTGTCCCTTTTTGTGAATGTTGTAATGTGTTTGTTTCGTGCCTGGGGGTGTGAATGGTCTTGTGTGTATCACGTATGAAAGGTGTGTGAATGGCCTGTAAAGCGGTTGGGGCCTTGACGTGGCTTTACAGCTCACGAGCTGCGAGTCACTGGTTCCGTTTTTTGTCCTTTCAATTATTGACAGTGCATTTCATTTTTGTGAAATCTCTTGTTAATAAAATTGTATATACTGAACCATCACTTGCCCTCGTGCCAAATCCAACCAGTATGTGTGTGTGCTTGAGGAATAGATGGCTGTGCAGTAATCTTTGTCTTTTTAGTCTGTCTGCCAAGGTGTACATTCCGTCTAAGAATAACCTACCAACTGTAGATATTGTCGTAAACGAAACACCCATGGGAGTACATGGTGATATCTCTCTTGTGGATCCCAACAAGTTATGGTACCCACAATGTCCTGCAAACCTCAAAATGTCTGTCACATTTTCCTTGCAATATTGTGCCAAAATGTTCACGCTGCAGAAATAAACAACACATTATCTCAAAATGACCTGGTTTTGCAAGGGGGTCACCTGGGTTTTGGCCCGGGGCTCGGCGGCCACATAGGGAAACCTACCAAACCCACACATTTCTGAAAAGTAGACACCCGGGGGCTTCCAGGGAGGTATGGCTTGCGTGGATCCCCCAACGTTTCCTTACCCAGAATCCCCTGCAAACCTCAATTTTAGCTGAATAAATCACTTTTTTCACACATTTTTGTGTGGGAAAGTGTGGCATTACTGGCCTCACACAAATTTCCTACCACCCAGCGTTCCCCCAGGTCTCCCGATAAAAATGGTGCCTCACTTGTGTGGGAGGCCCAAGTACCCGCGACAGGCAAGGGCCCACAACGTATTGAGGCGACCTCAAAATGGCGTTTCACAAAACGACCTGGTTTTGC
This sequence comes from Calotriton arnoldi, assembly GCA_963921515.1. Classification (NCBI taxonomy): domain Eukaryota; kingdom Metazoa; phylum Chordata; class Amphibia; order Caudata; family Salamandridae; genus Calotriton; species Calotriton arnoldi. The sequence goes on from CAWUFW010014598.1 coordinate 78,558, forward strand.
AAGGGGGGTCACCTGGGGTTTTGGCCCTGTGCTCGGCGGCCATCTAGGGAAACCTACCAAACCCACACATTTCTGAAAAGTAGACACCCGGGGGCTTCCAGGGAGGTATGGCTTGTGTGGATCCCCCAACGTTTCCTTACCCAGAATCCCCTGCAAACCTCAATTTTAGCTGAAAAAATCACTTTTTTTACACATTTTTGTGTGGGAAAGTGTGGCATCACTGGCCTCACACAAATTTCCTACCACCCAGCGTTCCTCCAGGTCTCCCGATAAAAATGGTGCCTCACTTGTGTTGGAGGCCCAAGTACCCGCGACAGGCAAGGGCCCACAACATATTGAGGCGACCTCAAAATGGCCTTTCACAAAACCACCTGGTTTTGCAAGGGAGTCACCTGGGTTTTTGGCCCCGTGCTCGGCGGCCATCTAGGAAACCTACCAAACCCACACATTTCTGAAAAGTAGACACCCGGGGCTTCCAGGGAGGTATGGCTTGCGTGGATCCCCCAACGTTTCCTTACCCAGAATCCCCTGCAAACCTCAATTTTAGCTGAAAAAATCACTTTTTCACACATTTTTGTGTGGGAAAGTGTGGCATCACTGGCCTCACACAAATTTCCTACCACCCAGCGTTCCCCCAGGTCTCCCGATAAAAATGGTGCCTCACTTGTGTGGGAGGCCCAAGTACCCGCGACAGGCAAGGGCCCACAACGTATTGAGGCGACCTCAAAATGGCCTTTCACAAAACCACCTGGTTTTGCAAGGGGGATCACCTGGGTTTTGGCCCCGTGCTCGGCGGCCATCTAGGGAAACCTACCAAACCCACACATTTCTGAAAAGTAGACACCCGGGGGCTTGCAGGGAGGTATGGCTTGCGTGGATCCCCCAACGTTTCCTTACCCAGAATCCCCTGCAAACCTCAATTTTAGCTGAAAAAATCACTTTTTTCACACATTTTTGTGTGGGAAAGTGTGGCATCACTGGCCTCACACAAATTTCCTACCACCCAGCGTTCCCCCAGGTCTCCCGATAAAAATGGTGCCTCACTTGTGTGGGAGGCCCAAGTACCCGCGACAGGCAAGGGCCCACAACGTAGTGAGGCGACCTCAAAATTGCCTATCTCAAAACCACCTGGTTTTGCAAGGGGAGTCACCTGGGTTTTGGCCCTGTGCTCGGCGGCCATCTAGGGAAACCTACCAAACCCACACATTTCTGAAAAGTAGACACCCGGGGGCTTCCAGGGAGGTATGGCTTGCGTGGATCCCCCAACGTTTCCTTACCCAGAATCCCCTGCAAACCTCAATTTTAGCTGAAAAAATCACTTTTTTCACACATTTTTGTGTGGGAAAGTGTGGCATCACTGGCCTCACACAAATTTCCTACCACCCAGCGTTCCCCCAGGTCTCCCGATAAAAATGGTGCCTCACTTGTGTGGGAGGCCCAAGTACCCGCGACATGCAAGGACACAAAACGTTTTGAGGCAACATCAACATTGCCTATCAAAAATGTTTTGGGCCCTTGCCTGTCGCGGGTACTGGGCCTCCCACACAAGTGAGGCACCATTTCTATCGGGAGACCTGGGGACGCTGGGTGGTAGGAAATTTGTGTGAGGCCAGTGATGCCTCACTTCCCACGCAAAAATGTGTGAAAAAAGTGATTTTTTCAGCTAAAATTGAGGTTTGCAGGGATTCTGGGTAGAAACGTTGGGATCCACGCAAGCCATACCTCCTGGAAGCCCCGAGTGTCTACTTTTCAGAAATGTGTAGGTTTGGTAGGTTTCCCTAGATGGCCGCCGAGCACGGGCCAAAACCCAGGTGACCCCTGCAAAACCAGGTCATTTGTGAAAGGCCATTTTGAGGTCGCCTCACTACGTTGTGAGCCCTTGCCTGTCGCGGGTACTGGGCCTCCCACACAAGTGAGGCACCATTTCTATCGGGAGACCTGGGGAACGCTGGGTGGTAGGAAATTTGTGTGAGGCCAGTGATGCCACACTTTCCCACACAAAATGTGTGAAAAAGTGATTTTTCAGCTAAAATTGAGGTTTGCAGGGATTCTGGAGTGAAACGTTGGGGGCTCCACGCAAGCCATACCTCCCTGGAAGCCCCGGTGTCTACTTTTCAGAAATGTGTGGGTTTGGTAGGTTTCCCTAGATGACTGCCGAGCAGGCCAAAACCCAGGTGACCCCTTGCAAAACCAGGTCGTTTTGTGAAAGGCCATTTTGAGGTCGCCTCACTACGTTGTGGGCCCTTGCCTGTCGCGGTACTTGGGCCTCCCACACAAGTGAGGCACCATTTTATCGGGAGTCCTGGGGAACGCTGGGTGGTAGGAAATTTGTGTGAGGCCAGTGATGCCACACTTTCCCACACAAAAATATGTGAAAAAGTGATTTTTCAGCTAAAATTGAGGTTTGCAGGGGATTCTGGGTAAGGAAACGTTGGGGGATCCACGCAAGCCATACCTCCCTGGAAGCCCCAGGTGTCTACTTTTCAGAAATGTGTGGGTTTGGTAGGTTTCCCTAGATGGCCGCCGAGCACGGGGCCAAAAACCCAGGTGACTCCCTGCCAAACCAGGTCGTTTTGTGAAAGGCCATTTTGAGGTCGCCTCACTACGTTGTGGGCCCTTGCCTGTCGCGGGTACTTGGGCCTCCCACACAAGTGAGGCACCATTTTTATCGGGAGACCTGGGGGAACGCTGGGTGGTAGGAAATTTGTGTGAGGCCAGTGATGCCACACTTTCCCACACAAAAATGTGTGAAAAAAGTGATTTTTTCAGCTAAAATTGAGGTTTGCAGGGGATTCTGGGTAAGAAACGTTGGGAGATCCACGCAATCCATACCTCCCTGGAAGGCCCCGGGTGTCTACTTTTCAGAAATGTGTGGGTTTGGTAGGTTTCCCTAGATGGCCACCGAGCACGGGGCCAAAACCCAGGTGACCCCTTGCAAAACCAGGTGGTTTTGTGAAAGGCCATTTTGAGGTCGCCTCACTACGTTGTGGGCCCTTGCCTGTCGCGGGTACTTGAGCCTCCCACACAAGTGAGGCACCATTTTTATCGGGAGACCTGGGGGAACGCTGGGTGGTAGAAAATTTGTGTGAGGCCAGTGATGCCACACTTTCCCACACAAAAATGTGTGAAAAAGTGATTTTTCAGCTAAAATTGAGGTTTGCAGGGGATTCTGGGTAAGGAACGTTGGGGGATCCACGCAAGCCATACCTCCCTGGAAGCCCCGGGTGTCTACTTTTCAGAAATGTGTGTGTTTGGTAGGTTTCCCTAGGTGCCGGCAGAGCTAGGGTTCACAAACTACAGCTAGGCACTTTGCCAAAAAAGGGTCATTTTTCACTGCGAAATTGAGGTGTGACCACGTTGCGTTTTGCGCCGTTTCCTGTCACGGGAACTAGGCCGACCCACACAAGTGACGTACCATTTTTCTCAGAAGACTTTGGGGAACGCGGGGTGGGTGGAAATTTGTGGATCCACGCAGATTCCAGAACTTTCCACCACAGAAATGTGGGGAAAATGTGGTTTTTTTGACAATTCTTTATGTTTGCAAGGGATTCTGGGTAACAGAACCTGGTGGGAGGCAGTCCAGTCACCCCATCCTGGATTCCCCTGGGTGTCTAGTTTTCAAAAATGTATAGGTTTGCTAGGTTTCCCTCGGTGCCGGCAGAGGTAGGGTTCAAAAACTACAGCTAGGCACTTTGCAAAAAAAGGGTCACTTTTCACTGCGAAATTGAGGTGTGACCACGTTGCGTTTTGCACCGTTTCCTGTCGCAGGCACTAGGCCGACCCACACAAGTGAGGTACCATTTTTCTCGTAAGACTTTGGGGAACGCGGGGTGGGTGGAAATTTGTGGATCCACGCAGATTCCAGATACTTTCCACCACAGAAATGTGGGGAAAATGTGGTTTTTTGACAATTGTTTATGTTTGCAAGGGATTCTGGGTAACAGAACCTGGTGGGAGGCAGTCAAGTCACCCCATCCTGGATTCCCCTGGTTGTCTAGTTTTCAAAAATGTATAGGTTTGCTAGGTTTCCCTAGGTGCCGGCAGAGGTAGGGTTCAAAAACTACAGCTAGGCACTTTGCAAAAAAAGGGTCATTTTTCACTGCGAAATTGAGGTGTGACCACGTTGCGTTTTGCGCCGTTTCCTGTCGCGGGCACTAGGCCGACCCACACAAGTGAGGTACCATTTTTCTCAGAAGACTTTGGGGAACGCGGGGTGGGTGGAAATTTGTGGATCCACGCAGATTCCAGAACTTTCCACCACAGAAATGTGGGGAAAATGTGGTTTTTTTGACAATTTTTTATGTTTGCAAGGGATTCTGGGTAACAGAACCTGGTGGGAGGCAGTCCAGTCACCCCATCCTGGATTCCCCTGGGTGTCTAGTTTTCAAAAATGTATAGGTTTGCTAGGTTTCCCTAGGTGCCGGCAGAGCTAGGGTTCAAAAACTACAGCTAGGCACTTTGCCAAAAAAGGGTAATTTTTCACTGCGAAATTGAGGTGTGACCACGTTGCGTTTTGCGCCGTTTCCTGTCACGGGCACTAGGCCGACCCACACAAGTGAGGTACCATTTTTCTCAGAAGACTTTGGGGAACGCGGGGTGGGTGGAAATTTGTGGATCCACGCAGATTCCAGAACTTTCCACCACAGAAATGTGGGGAAAATGTGTTTTTTTTGACAATTTTTTATGTTTGCAAGGGATTCTGGGTAACAGAACTTGGTGGGAGGCAGTCCAGTCACCCCATCCTGGATTCCCCTGGGTGTCTAGTTTTTAAAAATGTATAGGTTTGCTAGGTTTCCCTAGGTGCCGGCAGAGGTAGGGTTCAAAAACGACAGCTAGGCACTTTGCCAAAAAAGGGTCATTTTTCACTGCGAAATTGAGGTGTGACCACGTTGCGTTTTGCGCCGTTTCCTGTCGCAGGCACTAGGCCGACCCACACAAGTGAGGTACCATTTTTCTCGTAAGACTTTGGGGAACGTGGGGTGGGTGGAAATTTGTGGATCCACGCAGATTCCAGAACTTTCCACCACAGAAATGTGGGGAAAATGTGTTTTTTGACAATTTTTTATGTTTGCAAGGGATTCTGGGTAACAGAACCTGGTGGGAGGCAGTCAAGTCACCCCATCCTGGATTCCCCTGGTTGTCTAGTTTTCAAAAATGTATAGGTTTGCTAGGTTTCCCTAGGTGCCGGCAGAGGTAGGGTTCAAAAACTACAGCTAGGCACTTTGCCAAAAAAGGGTCATTTTTCACTGCGAAATTGAGGTGTGACCACGTTGCGTTTTGCGCCGTTTCCTGCGCAGGCACTAGGCCGACCCACACAAGTGAGGTACCATTTTTCTCGTAAGACTTTGGGGAACGCGGGGTGGGTGGAAATTTGTGGATCCACGCAGATTCCAGAACTTTCCACCACAGAAATGTGGGGAAAATGTGTTTTTTTTGACAATTCTTTATGTTTGCAAGGGATTCTGGGTAACAGAACCTGGTGGGAGGCAGTCCAGTCACCCCATCCTGGATTCCCCTGGGTGTCTAGTTTTCAAAAATGTATAGGTTTGCTAGGTTTCCCTAGGTGCCGGCAGAGCTAGGGTTCAAAAACTACAGCTAGGTACTTTGCCAAAAAAGGGTCATTTTTCATTGCGAAATTGAGGTGTGACCACGTTGCGTTTTGCGCCGTTTCCTGTCGCAGGCACTAGACCGACCCACACAAGTGAGGTACCATTTTTCTCGTAAGACTTTGGGGAACGCGGGGTGGGTGGAAATTTGTGGACCCCGCAGAGTCCAGAACTTTTCACCACAGAAATGTGGGGAAAATGTGGTTTTTTTAACAATTTTTTATGTTTGCAAGGGATTCTGGGTAACAGAACCTGGTGGGAGGCAGTCAAGTCACCCCATCCTGGATTCCCCTGGGTGTCTAGTTTTCAAAAATGTATAGGTTTGCTAGGTTTCCCTAGGTGCCGGCAGAGGTAGGGTTCAAAAACTACAGCTAGGCACTTTGCAAAAAAAGGGTCATTTTTCACTGCGAAATTGAGGTGTGACCACGTTGCGTTTTGCACCGTTTCCTGTCGCAGGCACTAGGCCGACCCACACAAGTGAGGTACCATTTTTCTCGTAAGACTTTGGGGAACGCGGGGTGGGTGGAAATTTGTGGATCCACGCAGATTCCAATACTTTCCACCACAGAAATGTGGGGAAAATGTGGTTTTTTTGACAATTGTTTATGTTTGCAAGGGATTCTGGGTAACAGAACCTGGTGGGAGGCAGTCAAGTCACCCCATCCTGGATTCCCCTGGTTGTCTAGTTTTCAAAAATGTATAGGTTTGCTAGGTTTCCCTAGGTGCCGGCAGAGGTAGGGTTCAAAAACTACAGCTAGGCACTTTGCAAAAAAGGGTCATTTTTCACTGCGAAATTGAGGTGTGACCACGTTGCGTTTTGCGCCGTTTCCTGTCGCGGGCACTAGGCCGACCCACACAAGTGAGGTACCATTTTTCTCAGAAGACTTTGGGGAACGCGGGGTGGGTGGAAATTTGTGGATCCACGCAGATTCCAGAACTTTCCACCACAGAAATGTGGGGAAAATGTGTTTTTTTGACAATTTTTTATGTTTGCAAGGGATTCTGGGTAACAGAACCTGGTGGGAGGCAGTCCAGTCACCCCATCCTGGATTCCCCTGGGTGTCTAGTCTTCAAAAATGTATAGGTTTGCTAGGTTTCCCTAGGTGCCGGCAGAGCTAGGGTTCAAAAACTACAGCTAGGCACTTTGCCAAAAAAGGGTAATTTTTCACTGCGAAATTGAGGTGTGACCACGTTGCGTTTTGCGCCGTTTCCTGTCACGGGCACTAGGCCGACCCACACAAGTGAGGTACCATTTTTCTCAGAAGACTTTGGGGAACGCGGGGTGGGTGGAAATTTGTGGATCCACGCAGAATCCAGAACTTTCCACCACAGAAATGTGGGGAAAATGTGTTTTTTTTGACAATTTTTTATGTTTGCAAGGGATTCTGGGTAACAGAACTTGGTGGGAGGCAGTCCAGTCACCCCATCCTGGATTCCCCTGGGTGTCTAGTTTTTAAAAATGTATAGGTTTGCTAGGTTTCCCTAGGTGCCGGCAGAGCTAGGGTTCAAAAACTACAGCTAGGCACTTTGCCAAAAAGGGTCATTTTTCACTGCGAAATTGAGGTGTGACCACGTTGCGTTTTGCGCCGTTTCCTGTCGCAGGCACTAGGCCGACCCACACAAGTGAGGTACCATTTTTCTCGTAAGACTTTTGGGAACGCGGGGTGGGTGGAAATTTGTGGATCCACGCAGATTCCAGAACTTTCCACCACAGAAATGTGAGGAAAATGTGGTTTTTTTGACAATTTGTTTATGTTTGCAAGGGATTCTGGGTAACAGAACCTGGTGGGAGGCAGTCAAGTCACCCCATCCTGGATTCCCCTGGTTGTCTAGTTTTCAAAAATGTATAGGTTTGCTAGGTTTCCCTAGGTGCCGGCAGAGGTAGGGTTCAAAAACTACAGCTAGGCACTTTGCAAAAAAAGGGTCATTTTTCACTGCGAAATTGAGGTGTGACCACGTTGCGTTTTGCGCCGTTTCCTGTCGCGGGCACTAGGCCGACCCACACAAGTGAGGTACCATTGTTCTCAGAAGACTTTGGGGAACGCGGGGTGGGTGGAAATTTGTGGATCCACGCAGATTCCAGAACTTTCCACCACAGAAATGTGGGGAAAATGTGTTTTTTTGACAATTTGTTATGTTTGCAAGGGATTCTGGGTAACAGAACCTGGTGGGAGGCAGTCCAGTCACCCCATCCTGGATTCCCCTGGGTGTCTAGTTTTCAAAAATGTATAGGTTTGCTAGGTTTCCCTAGGTGCCGGCAGAGCTAGGGTTCAAAAACTACAGCTAGGCACTTTGCCAAAAAGGGTAATTTTTCACTGCGAAATTGAGGTGTGACCACGTTGCGTTTTGCGCCGTTTCCTGTCACGGGCACTAGGCCGACCCACACAAGTGAGGTACCATTTTCTCAGAAGACTTTGGGGAACGCGGGGTGGGTGGAAATTTGTGGATCCACGCAGATTCCAGAACTTTCCACCACAGAAATGTGGGGAAAATGTGTTTTTTGACAATTTTTTATGTTTGCAAGGGATTCTGAGTAACAGAACCTGGTGGGAGGCAGTCAAGTCACCCCATCCTGGATTCCCCTGGGTGTCTAGTTTTCAAAAATGTATAGGTTTGCTAGGTTTCCCTAGGTGCCGGCAGAGCTAGAGTTCAAAAACTACAGCTAGGCACTTTGCCAAAAAAGGGTCATTTTTCACTGCGAAATTGAGGTGTGACCATGTTGCGTTTTGCGCCGTTTCCTGTCGCAGGCACTAGGCCGACCCACACAAGTGAGGTACCATTTTTCTCGTAAGACTTTGGGGAACGCGGGGTGTGTGGAAATTTGTGGATCCACGCAGATTCCAAAACTTTCCACCACAGAAATGTGGGGAAAATGTGTTTTTTTGACAATTTTTAGGTTTGCAAGGGATTCTGGGTAACAGAACCTGGTGGGAGGAAGTCAAGTCACCCCATCCTGGATTCCCCTGGGTGTCTAGTTTTCTAAAATGTATAGGTTTGCTAGGTTTCCCTAGGTGCCGGCAGAGCTAGGGTTCAAAAACTACACCTAGGCACTTTGCAAAAAAAGGGTAATTTTTCATTGTGAAAATGTGGTAGTCCACGTTGCATTTTGAGCCATTTCCTGTTGTGGGCACAAGGGCCACCCACACAAGTGAGGTACCATTTTTATCGGGAGACTTAGGGTAACACAGAATTGTAGAGCAACTGTTATTACCTATTGACTTTCGATGCATTTCTGCCTTCCAAATGAAAGACAATGTGTAAAAAATAAGTCATTTTGAAAAATGACCTATAATTCTCATGCTAGTATGGGTACTCCCAATTTCGGAAATGTGCAAATATCTACTGTTTCTAAAATCTACATTTTGTTCCCATTTCAGAAATACATAGGTGTCTTTCATAACAATTTTTCCATGTATACATTTTCCCAAAATAATTGCTATATACCCGGTACATAATAAAAAACCCATTGCAAGATGCTGCTCAATTATTGGCTCTGGGTTCGTCGGGTTCTTGGTGAACCTACAAGTCCTATATATCCCCACAACCAGAAAGGTCCAGCGGATATAATGGTATATTGCCTTCAAATAGCTGTCATAATTAGAAGAAGTTACAGGTGAAAACGTTGACACAAATGGCTGTTTTTTTCAACTAATTTTCAATTTTTCCTTTATTTAACTGTTAGTTTCTATAAGGAAAACTTTAAGGATCTACACAAATGACCCCTTGCTGAATTCAGAATTTTGTCTACTTTTCAGAAATGTATGGCTTTCTAGGATCCATTATTGGTTTCATACCCATTTCTACCATTAACTGGAAGGAGGTTGAAAGCACAAAAAATAGCAAAAATAGGCTATGTCCCAGAAAAATGCCAAAACTGTGTAAAAAAAGTTGGTTTTCTGACAAAAGTCTGCTTGTCCCTGAAAGCTGGGAAGATGGTGATTTCAGCACCACAACCCCTTTTTTGATGCCATTTGCAGGGAAAAATCAAGACGCTTTCATCTGTAGCCCTTTTTTCGCATTTTTCCCCAAAAAACCAAAATGTAGCTGTATTTTGACTAATTTCTGGGTCCCCTCCAGGGGAATCCACAAACCCTGGGTACCTTTCCAATCCCCATGATGTTAGAAAAAAAGGACGCAAATTTGGCATGGATACCTTATGTAGTCAAAAAGTTACAGGGGCCTAAGCGCGCACTACCCCAAATAGCCAAAAAAAGGCTTAGCACAGGGGGGGAAAAGGCCTAGCAGCGAAGGGGTTAAATTATGCCTATACAGAAAGCAAAACAAATATTATTGTCTGGCAAAGGCCGAGGCATTTTTTCAGTCAAATGCAGAAGCCCCAACATTGCTGTAGACCCTAAGAAATCAGATAAAAATTGCAATGCGTTTGCGCATAATAAATTATTTGCCATTGCACAGGCTCTTCAGCAGCATCTGGATATGATATACCCCGGTAACGTATCCACTCATATTGCTACTTCACAAATTTACTGCCTGGTTGCTTCTTGATGAATTCTTTTTCACCATTCTTCGAAGCAGTGCAACCTCTGGCTCGTCACTTGGCTCACTTCCTGCTGAACTACACAAGGAACTGCGGTTACTTGAGCATTTTCTGGCAGTAGCCCTCCTTAACGCATCTTAATCATCAGGGAAGGTCCCTAACCATTTCAAACATGTCCTCCATTCTAAAAAAACATACTCCTTGAACTCTGACATCTTTTTAACTGCCTGTCCGTATTATAGCTTCTGGTTTTGTTTAAAACATTTCAGCGGGCTGTATTCTTTTCAGTTTTAAGATTTTGTAACAGTAGACCTGGTATTGCACGTTTCTCATTTAGGCTTTTGCCCTGCTTGCAATACTGAATGGGCAGTTGTGAAGGCCCTGCACAAGGTGCGCTGCTATAAAGAACCACATTTTCCTGCCCCCCTGATTTTCTTAATCCCTTTTTAAATGTTTGATCACCAGGGACGGTCTTTTGGTGCACCAAGCAAAAGGGAAGATGTGAGTCCCCTCTAATTTGCATGTCACATCACAAGAAGTGACATCACAGAAAGTGACATCACGGGACCTCTAGTCTTCTTTGGTATCGCCAAGGTACCCTATGTGTGCATGTCAGTAGCATGGATAAAAAGATAAATACCCAAATGAAATAAGCCCATCTATTTTCAAGCTGTATTGAGTGGATTACATAAGTCACACTGAACGGAAAAGCTAGGCACAGGTCTCACAAAGATGGACTTCCTTACTCAATGTTAACTGATTGTTTCCAGTTTAGTGCATGATAAAAGGTCCAGAGCACTGCGAAATATTATTTGAATGCATCACTATGGTAATAATTATGCAACCAGATATAGCAAAATAAAGTTGAGTTTAAATACATGTAACTTTTCGTTTTTATTTGAAAGCTTTATAAATCACAGGTCAGAACTAAAAGGGCAGCAGAGTTCTGTAGAAACAAAGCAAAGCATGTATTGTAGACCAGTAGTGCCATGCCTACACGTGAGGCTGCATCAAAGAAGGGTTAAAATCACCCCTGTACTAAAAAGGCTGTTTAAAGAGTTTTTACAGTTCCCAAACGTATACATCATTTGATTTATGTCTTTCATTTGGATCTTGTGCTGCTATATCTATTACGGAAAAATGAAATCTCAAGTTCCAGAATGCCAGACAATACCAGCAGAACTACTTACATGTGGTTCAAAGAAGCAACTTGAGACCTCCTCTGGTGGAAGTCAGTGCTAGTGAGAGTTACAGTTTTCATTTAAATCCCTTGTACTGTGAATGGAAAAAAAGTTTGATGGTGCACTTATTTTGGAACCAGTAGTGCAGCCAGCTGTGAGGATAAGGCAGTGGACAGCTTTGGTGTCAATCAATCAATCAATCAAAAAGGGGTTTATTTAGCGTGACTACTCACCCGTGAGGGTCTCAAGGTGCGGGGGGGGACTGGTGATCTGTCTGGGCGAAGTAGTTCAGTCAAATAGGTGTGACTGTGTTCACACAAGTGCGTGTGTTTGTTGCACCAGTAGGCCAGTACTGTTTATTCCTGCTATGAGATGAGAGTTTAGGCCTTTTTATCATCTGGACAGAGAAATAATATCAGCAATTAGGTTTCACCTCAAGACTACTACAGAACAGCTCCAATTCTTAACTAGAAACTGGAAGCTGATACCTCACTCATCCCCAGAGAATTGGTATTATATACTTTTGGAGTCATTAAGAAGTTCTTGCATTGCATTGTTAAGGGGATGTGACTAAAGAGCTTTTGATGTGGTGGGTAACAAAGGGGGGGGAGACTGCTGTGGAGGACCCACTGTAGGGGCGCAATATAAGTGTATCAACAAGTGGGACTTAAAATAGGGAGTCAAAATTTGTTTAGGGGGGCATTGCATAGAGCTTCAATACTTTGACATACCGGAAGGCTAGCAATGGCTGGCAGGGGTCACAAATGTGCTTTTCACTGCAGCGCTCTTAAAGAAGGCACAGAGAAAACACTATTACACAGTTTATTTTGGACACCTTGCCTATTGCTACAAGCACAATATACACCTCAAGCACAGCACATGGCACTATAACTCTCCCTTAGAACCCTACGCTTAAAACAAAACATTACTAGTGTAACATTCAAGTAGCAGTTGGTTGGCGCTCAAAATGTCATGCATATGATGTAGATATGCCGTAAGTAAACACAGAGCAAATACAGAAATGTCACACATAGGCAAATGATAGCCAGAAACTTAAATTAAAATGCCCCCCACTTTGTACCAAAGCTTTCATGGCACCAAGCAAGTCCTTGCAACCCTCTCCAGAAGAGCTCTCTGGTCTCCTCCATCTGAGAATCTATCTATTCATGCTTTCATCTTCCCATCCACCTGCTGATATCCACTATTTCCCCTTTACATTCTGTCATCTAGTCATTCTTTCATCCATCATTCAGTCTTTCAAGATTCTGTATGCTCGGCCATCCATGTTCCCATCCATATCCAAACCTATCCATCCATAATTTCACTCATCCATTCATCCACCCTTTCACTCATCCATCCACCCATCTTTTCGATCATACATCCAGCCTATCGCTCATCCATTCAGCCATACTGTCAATCGATCCTTTCCCTCATCCATCCATTTACACATCCACCCATCCTTTCACTTACTCATTCATCCATTCACTCATCCGTCCATTCATTTACACTTTCACTCATCCATCCATGCTTTCTTTTATCCCTCCACCCTCACTTTCACTCATCTATCCATTCTTTCACTCATCCACCCTTACACCCATCCTTTCACTCATCAATCCATCCTTTCACACATTTTCCATCCTTTCGCTCATCCGTCCATCCACCCTTTTACTCCATCCATCTACCTTTTCACTCCATCCATCGATCCTTTCCCTCATCCATCCTTACATCCACCCTTTTACTCATTCTTTCATCCACTCACCCATTATTTCACTCACCGATCCATCCACCCTTTCACTCCATTTGCACTTTTATATAGCACAAACTCAACCCAAGGTCTTTGGAGTGCTTTACAAAAGTACCAATCCCATTACAAAAGGTCAGGGTTTTTAGGCATGGTGAGATTTAATGATTTGCCAAGAATCAAAGGATTTTTAGCTGATGCCAGGTCCTGTTCCTGGTTCCCGACTTCCATTAACCTACTCCATGTGCTGCTGGACCCAGGTGAGTGAGTTTTATTTTCCACCACAGAAACGAACGGGTCCCTATGTTTACTAGCCCAACATCTTACGGGGGCCTTTACACACCTTGTGATATAGGTGTTCCTTCACTGAGGAAAAACTCTTGCTACTCTGTTCATCCGATATTTATGGACCTACACAATTGTGCGAGAAAATTTACCGGATGGCCTCACACACCATCCAGGTGTCAGGCTTCATCATCGGCCATCCCACGTTCACCAAAGAATCCTCTAATGGCAAACGAGCCCATACTAGGGCTGTAGTTCAAGCATTAGCAGGAAACTGAGGAGAAAAAGACAAGGGAAAGGGGTCCAATACTAAAAATCCCTACCGCCTACCGGTTACATTTTAGAACCTTTATTCCTTGGTGGAGGAGGGATGGTTAAAAAGCAGATGGACAATAATGGCCCTGTTATGGTGCTAATTTTCCGATTATAAACAATCAAGTCTGTTTAGTTAATCAGGTCGACATGTTTCAGCCCCCAAAATGGCCCCTACATGGGTCCTGGGCTTTCTTCAGGACCTAATTGAACCCTATATGTCCCTACATTGCTTCCCTATTACATGTGTGCTAATTTACATGATTACAATACCCGGTTGGCCCTTAGTCCACTCCGGGTCCTTCTGTGCCAAGAGGAAACTATCTAGAAGACATAAGAATGGATGGTTAAGTAATTATATATTACACACATATACACCCATACAACATTGAAAAAGAAAACATATTCTGCAGAGTAGCCAAAGTGTGTTTGTTTCAAAAGGTTTTGAGCGGACTGCTTGCATGCCCAAATGCAGTCGCCCTTGTGTGAGTATTGTGAGTGATACACATGTTCACACCCCTGTGCTCATGCATACTCAATTCTAAAATATACGATGTATGTGGGGTGTCTTAATCAAGCCCTGCAACTTGCACATGATTATAATTGTATCTTTATGTCCTTTTGCAAAATCTATGTACACGACATATACGTCAACACTCACACCGTGATCTTACCCTGTATAGCTAAATCATGTGCCTCATGGAGGGGTGGGGGTGGGAGTCATGTAGTCACACCCTAAAAAGGTTACACCAGTTAGATGGATCAGAATTCATACGGAGAAACTAGAGAGCGCTGCACGATTATGCGTTTTATCCCCTGGGCTTCACAGCACTGAGGCCAAGGAGAGGGGGTCCCAACCCTGGGCCACACACCACTTACCCCTTGTGCCCAGTAGGACTCTAGGATTGGTTTCCAGTAGGAGGAAGTAAGAAATGCAAGTGTGTCCTTACCTGTTGACAAGGCTCCAGGACCCAATGGGGTCTCTGGTGATCTGCATAGGTCTCTATTTTACGTGTGAGCACCCATATTGACACAATATTTAAATTCAGAAACTCACGGTCCTTTACCGCCCGATTGCGGTCATTCTGTGGTTGTGCCTGTATTTAAAAAGGGGAGCAGAATGGACCCAGCCTGTTACCGTCCCATCTCATTGGTGGATTCGGAGGTTAAAATTATAGGTTGCATGCTTCTTGATCATCTCACTGTATGGGCAAAAGATCACAATATTTTGTCTGATATCCAATATGGGTTTAGACCAGGTTGGGGCACTGTTGAGCAAAACCCCAATTTATATATGTTGATTACTAAGTATATGAGAGCAAAGGGGGGCTCAATTCACATGGCCTTCATGGACCTCAGCTCGGCATTTGATAGGGTTGATAGGTCAAAGCTCTATGCTGTGCTGGAGTCCATGGGGGTCGAGTCTACTCTGGTTGCCTTCCTGCGAGAGCTGCACGATGGCCTCTTGGCTGTAGTGAAGTATGGCCCTAATGGGGATTGCACACAACACTTTAGTTTGAAGAGAGGGGTTCGATAGGGTTGCATTCTGGCCACCTTTCTCCTCATTCTTTATTTAAACATGGTCTGGATATACTGAGTGTGGGTGGCTGACTGCTGCCTGCCCTCTTATATGCAGAAAATGCTATTTAAGTGGCACGCACTGCCAGTAGTTTGCAGCGACTCCTAGATCTTTTTATCAGTTTTATGGACAGTCTCAACCTCAGGAACAACTATAAAAAATATCATGCTATGATAGTGGGCCCCAATAATACCAAACATCCTCTGTAAGGGGCCAACATATTAGCAGGGTTGGAAATTTTTCTTACTTGGGTATTTTACTTGATTCTCGCTTAATTGGCAACCATTGTTAAATAAAACCATAATAATTTTTAAGAGGACCATTTTTAGTATTGGTGATTTTTCGTGGCGGTTGGGGCATAAATCAGTAAATACGATGCTAGATATCTTCAGAGCCAAATGTATCCCTATGGCAAGTTTTGGCTGTGAATTCTGGGGTTATGCACCCATTTTGCCCATTCAGGTGGTCAAAAATACGTTTTTGAGAGGCCTCCTAAACATTCCAAAAGGCATCCCCATCGAGGACGCATATGAAGAGTTGGGGATCGTGTTTTTTTCTCATTTTATACATCTTCGCTCCTTCTATTATGGCTCTCAGTCTGGTTGAAGAATGAATTAAACCTCAACAAGACAATTGTGAGTGACTGCATGGGTTTGGATGATATGTTATATATCCCATTGCTGCGTTACATACTGTGTAATTTGAAGAACTTAGGGAGACCAGAATTCGTTTTTGCTCTGCTTGCATTGTCAATGGGGATATTGCTTGGGTGCACCATGCCTTTTACTCCAGGGTGGCAGCGAAGCAAGAGGCTCTTGCTCTGACCAAGCAGTCAAGGCGTCAGATTATTCTGGTGAAATTGGTAAGCTGGATGGAACCATATTTGAGCCTGGACATGTCTAGTCATCATGGTAGGCTTTTGACCTATTTTAGGTTAAGTTTGATTCATCATTTGATGTTTACAAATGGTGGCAGGACAAAAGAATCTGATTTGTCAGTATGTGTTTGTGACAATATCTCAATCAACGACACCTTGCGTATTGTCATGATCTGCACAAGGTTTAGAAATTTACGTCTTAAATAAATACAGCCCCTCCTTATGAATTTTAGACAAATGAGACCTGTGCTATTGTTTTTCCAACTTTTACCGATATCATTTTTTTATATCATGGGTTTTATCAGGTGTATTAAGTATGAAATGAACTGGTCCCTTGGATGATATGCTGTCCCTCATTTCTGTGGCTGTTTCCTAACGATGTGTTTTTAGATTTTGCTTTATCGAATGCTCATTTGCACAAGTGTCTTTTATGCTGCACTTCTCATTGCTGTATTTGACATGTGTTTTTAGACCTTGTTTTATGAAATGTTTCTCTATGTGTGTAATTTTAGGATTTTCATGAGAAAAATCAAATAAAGTTTATATTGATTGATTGGACAAAATTTCAAACTTTTTAACTATACATATTTTATTAACTATAACCTATTTAGTTTATAAACAAACTATGGAAAGTACATTTTATGACCATTTCTATAAACATACTGTACTTTATTAATTCACTTTTCATAAATTAATTAAAACATCTGGGATTTACTCCCTGTCACCATTACTCCGAGATATTGTTCTGGATTGTTGGTTAGCATATGCTGAAATTCTTCTGCTAGCTTTGACTTATGCAAATTAACTTTTGTCCCTATTTATCTTCTATCCTGATAGTTTCACAAAAGGTTCTATTACTCAAAATGTATTCCACATAGTTTATGTAGCTATCTCTATGAAAACAACAATATCATCCGCTATACTGATATCTTTACTGCTTGATTAAGGATAAGGCTTGCTTCAGTCTTCTCATTTACACCAATAAGTCTGTATAATGGTTCAATAAACGGTGCAAATTGCAGGGGTGATAATGGACACCTCTATCTTTTTCCACATTTGATTGGGAATGTGCCCGCATAGATTCCTTTTATCATTAATGCAGTCAATGTGTTTTGATTTAATAACTTCAGCAAATAAAAAAGTCAAATTAACTAAATCAAAAGTTTTTTCTACATCTAAATCACGTATAGTTAAAGGGCTTCCTATATTTTGTGCATAAACAATCGTTTACTATGTGTAATAGGTATTTGCATAGAGATCTCAGTCAAACATAACAAAATGGCATATCTGCAATATGTAAGATATGTATTTTCGTACTGTATAATTTTAGTTTGTTAATGTTGAATTCTCAGAGCAGCAAGCAATATATAGGCTGGATTCTTGCTTGTCATCGCATACTCTGCATCTATAATTCGGAAATAGATGGTTGTGCCAGGACTGCCTAAGTTCTTCTATTGGAAATAGTAGAAATTGTATGCGGATGATGGATAATCTAATTGATTTGCTCTAACCAATACCGCTGGGCAGCCATGGTGTAGTATGAGTCCATTATTTTGTCCAGGTGCTTGTGTTTTGATCGATCTAAGACGTCTTCAAATCAACTGAGCAACAGAACTTGTGTTTTCAGAGCAGATTAAAAAGTTGCATACGGTAGGCTGCTTTCCCAGATTTAATTATGCTTTTAACTGAATTAATTAAGTCGTGCCCATGGGTTTGCAGCGGGGCAGGCCACTATTACAACAGGCCTAATAGCCCACCTTGCCAGACGTGAATCCTTAAGAACTAAATTAATGACTGAAATATATTCTAGGAAAGTATATGTTTAGAAATGTAAAATTTCAATATGCATACAAGAAAAAAATCTACTTTCGCCATTGAATTAGATGTTTGAAGTATAAAAATAAAAGTTGAGTTTATTTTTTAACATTTTGTTAGGTCATATGGTGGAAAAATAATTTTAGTGACAGTCAGATCTTTCAATAGAAGAAAGCCACTTTAGCCTATTCAGCAATGGAATTCAAACTTTTTTATGCTGAGCTCACTATGAGTACAAATCTATCTTATGAGGAATGTTGAGTCCTACTTGCATACAGTTAGAATGATTTTTGTTGGGCTTAATTAAAAGATAGCAGAATAAACATGATAGTCAGTGGTGCATCCCCTCACCTCTACCCTCTGAACATTGACATAAACTGTGCATAACAGGAAGAAACAGAAAAGTAAGGTTTCCACACAGAGCAGGCAGAGCATGAGCAATAGCCGCAAAAGTGTTCATTATACTCAAATAACAGGTATAGCGCAGAAGCTGCATTATAAAAATTCCCTCATATATAATATGGATACATAGAGGTAGCACCAGCCCATTAGTCCTCCAAATACACACAACACTTCCAGAAGAAGTGCAATATTACCTCAGAGACAGAATAGGTATGGCATGAGCAGTAAACAGCCAAGCATGAGGATCTTGGTTCTTTCTTTCCAGTGAATTCTATCTTTAGCTAAACTCAAAATTGGGTTCAATTGCACTCCTATCTTTTTTGTCATTTTTCTATCACTGTGATTATATCACAACTTGTTTTTAATCATGGAGTGCATTGTAAACTCATTTTTGGACTTCTTTACAGGAAAAACGTTTTAGACTCTTTCCGTAAAAGTTGACATACTAACAGCTTGATTGTATTCATTCAAAATATATGAGGTAAAGGTATTCCCATACCAATACAGTTCCAACAACTATCTTGTCTGATTCAATCTAAACTAATTGTCAATTGAATCTCTTGCTCACTCTTGTTTATTTAGTCATTTCTTGCACAAATTTTTTATTTGTGGTGCTTTGCAGTCCTCCCAGATCCTTAGGATGTAAAGTCCCCACTTCCATGGACAAGATCCTCATTTTGCCACTGAAATAGGGTTGGGTCTTCCAAAGAACAATAATCCATTGAGAAACAGCAGATAATGCATATCACCAGACACTTCTCTTGCATTGTTGGAGAAACTAAAACTAAGCATGGACAATGGCATGGCCTCCCTTTATACAGGGATCCACAAATATTGCTGCTGCTCAAGATTTCTGGGACTTGAATTATCCTGGATTTTTAAGGAAGCATGCTGTAAAGTCAATGCCCCTTCTGAGTGTACATATTGTCTGCAAGGACTAATGTGATCAGTGAAGCAGTGAAGCAACATCAATTCAAATGGTCCAAGAGGGAATAGGTAATTTCCTTTTCCTGTCAGTGGCATTCTGTGTTCAGCATGTGCCTACTGTGGTACATTAATGATTGTTGTTAAGCTGCCCTTTCTTGCCATCACAGACTTTCAACCAGCTCTCTGTTTTTGTTCCAGTTCTCACAATTCTGCCAGCCCTCGCATACTCTCTTCTGACCCATAAAGATCCTGTAGACCTGGGTGGAGTTTGCAGAGTTCTACTCTGCAGAACTCCACGAAGTGCCGGAAAAACTCTGCTGTGCTTTGTGGGTTTCTGCCAGAGGCGGAGTCTGTTAAATCACACTGCCCGCACGGATTTTTATCTCT
The DNA here is from genome assembly GCA_963921515.1 of Calotriton arnoldi. Classification (NCBI taxonomy): domain Eukaryota; kingdom Metazoa; phylum Chordata; class Amphibia; order Caudata; family Salamandridae; genus Calotriton; species Calotriton arnoldi. Next base: position 98,168 of record CAWUFW010014598.1, read on the forward strand.
TCTTGTTTGTTCCACACTGTAAAATCAATGTGAGCGTCACTACGCGTCACGCCAGAGGGCGATGCTGCTTTCTGCCGCTCGAGTAGACACTCTGCTTGAGCTGCAGCTTCCACAACGTGAATGGCAGATTTCTCAACTTGATCGGTTGCGACCTGCAGCGACGGCCGGCTTTGAGAAATCTCACCGGGGGAGGGTTAGCATGCAAAGTTTTTGTCACCAGCGCTCACCAACTTAACGTCAATGAGCCGCTTGCGAGAAAAAACTCCATTCTGCTTCACTTCATGGAGTTTTGCAGAACTCCGCGATTTTTGCCGGCGGAGCAGAAGTCTTCACCCACCCCTACAGCTAACCAAAATGCGATTCCGAGCGATAGCTCACCCTAAAATATAATCCTCATCTACTATCAGGGGCTTGTTGCCAGACCTGAACCTTTTTTAATTGGCACCTGAGGAACCAACATTTGACATAAACTCCGAAAGATACTCCACTGGTCCTCAGTCACCCTCAATTGATGCTTACACCCACTCAGTCTTTAAATTCCCCTCTACTGGCACCTGTAGCAGCCTGTGAGCGTGGGATTGGGCTCAGAGCTTTGTTAAGAAAAAAAGGTTACATTTTGAGTTGCACATTCTCTATTTTATTTCAACTTCAGGAAGGGAGCAAACCACCATTTAGACATGTGTATTCCTTGATGCAGGTTTCCTGGGTCTTTCAATGGCGTGACTGGTTTCTTGTTTTTTCCACCAGTATCCTCGTGCTTGGACTGGAACTTGTCAAAGGAAGAAGAGGGGACACAGGTAAGGACACTAGGAATGTAACTTGAACTGCTGCATAACTACCACTTTCTATTCTACTTACTGATTTCTACAGTATTTATTTCCTTATGACCAACTTCTATCTTTCTTTCTGATCCTTTGTGTTCCTCTTTCCCTTTCTTCCTGGAAACCCCTTTCTTTTGGCTGTTCATCATCCAATTGGCCCTATCCTGTTTCACTGGACTGGCTAAGGATTTTACATGTTTCTCCTGTAGGCTCTTTGTAGCCTAATTTGGCTGTGGTCCTGTTTCCTTCATTCCTCTGAACCCAGTCAAATATGCTAACTAGTGTAGTGAAAGGGAAAAGGAAAAAATCCAAGCCTAAGGAATACTTCTCAAGAAGGATAATTTCTCTAGTAGGGAATTATTGCTTTCTTCTCTTTCCTTTTCTTATCAGCGCTTTTTATAAGTGTTTCATGCACTAAGAAGTAAACTAAGCAAAACAGGAAAAAAAAACACTCACTATTTCGTAATTAATTTAATATTTGCAACTGACTTCGCAGTGTGCATTTGTCTCCCTCCCTCTCCATCCCTCACCACCACCCATGTAACTGGGCACCCACTTGGGTAAGTCACGCTTCTTTGGGAGCGTGGCGGGGGCTGAGCGCCTCCCCATTAGGGCCCATTGTGAGGAGTTGCAGCAACTCTGAGTGTAGCCTCCTCACATCTCAATATCTTCAACATGCTTCTTCTCCATCATCTGCCCCGATTCTCAAAATGGACTGGTCTCGTCCATTGGCGTTCACATCTCCCACTTCTTTTTCTCTCCGTTGCCACACCACTTACTGTACCTCTTCTTCTCTTTCTTCTCCCAGGTCCATTCTCTAGAGGAGAACTGGAAGTCCTTCTTTTGTGTCTCCCTTTTCTTTTCCACTCTTTATCTTTTGTCCTTTTCTATCAGACTGCCCTTTAAGTTTTTTCCATGGTCGCATCCAAAGGGCGTTACGACACGCATTTCAGGTATGTCCTGTTTGTGATTTTCCTTATTGTTACACAGCCCAAAAGGGTACTTCTATATTTCTCAGAAGATCTTAAAGCACTTAGCTTGTCCTCACTTTCCCTCAACTTTGACTGACCCTTAACCAATTGTGACAAACATTTAGCACCATTCTACTAGTGTAAAGTATTTTTGCAATGCACACACACAGTAACACAATGAACGAGAAAACTCCACAGAGGTTTAGAGAAATAGAGAATATTCATCCGAGTAAAACAAGACCAAAGCAACAAAAATCCAATCAGTAAAAGTCAAGATATGGATTTTAAAGGAATATATGTAGTAAAGCGCTAAGAAGCATGTAGCGCTAAAAAGGTTACTTTAAGTCATGCTGGACCGGGGCGAAGTAAAAGTTCTGGCCGACCGTGATACTGCGCCGGACGGTTACAGCACCCATGCAGGCTCCAGTGAACAAAGTACCTTGCCTGGTTTCAAACAACAAGATGCGTCGATGTTGAGTCCTGCAGGCGTGGGATGCGTCGATCTTCTCCATGCAGTGAAGGCAATGTGTCAGTTCCACAGACGGGTGGTGGAGTTGTGAGTCATCGAACGATGTACCGGCTTCTGATACACAATTGAGGGGATTTGTTGATCTCACCAAGCTGCATCAGTGGTGATCCGCTGTCTGATGCATTGATCTCTGGAGGTAAAATGCTGGGTCCGAAGTGGTGCGCCGATTTTACTCCCACAACCGGGTCGATGCACCGATTCTGCTACATGTAGACAGGAGATGTGTCATAATTCTTGTTGAAGGAATCTGGGACACTTCTAGTGAGCCAGGCACAGGAGCAGTGGTAGAGACTTTGATATTCCTGAGTCTCAAGCAACAGGAGGCAAGCCAACAAGCCCCTGGAGATCCCTTGGAGGAAAGGCAGAGTCCAGCTCTCTTCAGCTGAATCAGAGAACAGAGGCAGCTGGGCAACACAAGCAAAACACAGGTCTCTAAGTCTGTAGTTCAAAGATGAGTCTTTAAAGCACCACAACAGCAGTCCTTTTGACAGAGGTTCAGTCAATCAGGCCCAGTAGCATCTGATTTGATGGGGTCAGAGACGCAGTACTTATACCCAAAATTGCCTTTGATGTGGGAAGTAAATTTAAAGCAGCTCTCTGAAGTGCACAAGGATCCCTTTCAACCCAATCCTGTCTGCCAGGCTATTTGTGGGAGGTAGTCAGTCCTTTGTGTGAGGACAGGACACAGCCTATTCAAGTTTAAGTGTCAGCCCCTCCCATTCCTTCCTGCCCATGAAGACCAATCAGATGCAGATGAATGCAGATGAGCCTCACCTTCCTGTGTTTGTGGCTGCTTAGAGGGAAGGCACAAAGTGCAGCTGTCACCCAGCCCAGACGTATATTGGAACAGGCTACAAAGCACACACAGTTATAAGCTAAAAGTGACATATCTAAACAGTAATGTTAAATCCAACTTCACCAGTACGGAGGATTGTCATTACCATTCCAAACATATGAAACATGAAAAAGCTACTCTTTTTTGATCAGGAATTGCAGCTTAAAAGTGTATTAAGGAATTGCCAATGCTAGCCTAAGGGAGGAGTAGACCTTACAGTAGTGAAAAACGAAATAGACTGTTTGTCACTGCCAGGATATGTAAAACCTAAAATCTGTGCAGCACCTAACTTTGACTTGCTCACAGATGCATCCCAGTAGGCAGAGAGTACCACCATGGCCACCAAAGTGATGTGGCCCATTTCACCCCTTGGGTCTGACTTCTGTTCCCAACCAAAGGAAAACTCTGTCCACTGGGATAGCAACCACCAGAGTCAGGCCCCAGGCCATCCAGGTGTCTCTGTCCTCTGTGGTTTCTCAGAATGGGAGGCAGTAGTCCCCAGCGCTTTGCATCCTTTCTCCACTCCACCTCCCATCAGTTCAGGGGTAGTATCCTGCAACTGGTCCTCCAAATCAGGGTCTGTATCCTTGGGCTGGACAGGAGTCAGGGGTGAGTCCTTCCTCTCCCAGACCCTTCAGCTGGGGTTATGTACCCTCAATTTAGGAGTGGCATTGCTAAAAAGCTAAACTATCAGGACACTTGTTGCAGCCGCCTTGCCCAGTTCTCCCACAATTACAGGGATGATATCCCTCAACTGGTCCTCCAGCCCAGGGTCTGTACCATTAGGCTGAACATGTGCCTGGCAAGCCAAGTCTTCCAGGGGAGTGGGAAGTACACCTACCCCCTCTAAGAGAAACACACTCTGCATGTGTTGTGCAGGAGTCTGCCTGGTACATGTCTCCCAGCCCCTGTCCATATGACAGAGCATGGAGATTCCCAGCCCAGAAGTGGCCTTACCAGTGTCAGTCTTAGGGTGCTCTGATCTCAGAGCTTGTAACCCCTGACCCACTAGTCCACCTACTGGGGACTGTCTCCCCCTCCTACTCCTCCATCTGGGCATCTGCACCCTCCTCTTTGGAGTGGTACTGCCATAAACCAGAACTGGTTAAACACTTGTGGCAGATGCCCCCCCCAAGTTCTCCTGACACTGTCGGCCCCTCTTCAGTGGATGTTCTCTGGGTACAGACTAGGCTCCCCTGCAGGTGCTCCCTTTCAGAACTATCCAAGCTCTGGGAATAGGGCCCTCTCCCACCTCTCCTCCTACTCTTAGATGGGACAAGGGGCCTTTTACCACCCATCCCACCACTATAATGGGACCTATTTGGGTTACTGTGAACCTCCCCCAAGCCAATCCCCTTATGATCACTTCCAAATGCCTTTTCAGACACTCTGGTACACACCCACAGGTCTGCCTCCTTTGCAAGTTCCCTGGGGTGAGAGAACTTATACTCAACCAGGTACTGGCGTAGCCCTGGAAAACAATAACTGAACACGTGCTCTCTGGCAATCAAACTGAAACAGCCCTTCAAGAGTGTTTATCATGCTACCCTTTACCCAACCATCCAGTGCTCTGCAAAATTACCCCACAAAATTCTCCCAGTACTGGTGAGACAGTTTTGACTGCCCCCGAATCTCAACCTACACTCTTCGGGGGTGAATTCATACTTCTTAACTAGGGCCTCGTTCATGGGGGTATACCTCAACCTGTCTCCCTTTTCTAGGGTCAGGAGAGCGTCTCTCTTACCACCAGGATTATGACTCCATATGCCAACTCCCCAATCCTCCTCAGGGAACCTGTGTACCTCCAAATCTACATTATATGCCTGAAACCATTGGTGTATGTCATCCCCCTCCTTGAAGGTAGGCACCATGTCTCTGGGTATGTGGACTGTGGGCCCGATTCACAGAACTAACTTAAGACAAAATCCTAAACTTACTACCATTTTGGTATTCACAGAAGGCACTTACTCATTTTGGTATTCACAGAAGGCACTTGTTCAGCTTGCATGGAAACGGCATGCATGCTAAAGTCCGCGCTGTAAAGGTTGCTTCCCCAGTTACTATAGTATTACAAAAACACAAGTCCTATCCTCAGCGCTGATCACCAATGTTAGAAATGGGATTCCTGGTTGGGTGAGTGCCAGGCCAGGCAGGCACCACCAATCGGGTAAGGGTAAGCTAGATACACACTTAAACATAACCTGTGCTCACCCTCTGATAGCTTGTCACAGAACAGTCAGTCTTGTCTAAAGAGGCAATGTTTAAAGTATTTGTGCAACACACACACACACACACACACACAGTAACACAAAGAATACACCACAAAAAGACTCCAAACTATTTTTAGAAACATAGAGAATATTTATCTGAATAAAACAAGAACAAAACTGCAAAAATCAAATCAGTAGGAGTCGAGAATAAACGCAGAAAAAGCACTTAGAAGCAAGTAGCGCTAAAAAGGTTACTTTAGGTTGTGCTGGACCTGGGCAAAGTCAAAGTTTGGACCGACCGTGATAAAGCACTGGCTGGCTACAGGACCCGCGCAGGCCCTGGTAAACAAAGTACCTTTCCCGGTCACAAACAACGAGATGTGTTGATGTCGAGTCCCACAGGCGTAGGATTTGTCGCTCTTCCCCATGCAGTGAAGATGATGTGTCAGTTCTGAAGACGGGTGCCGTAGTCAAGAGGCGTTGAACAATGCACAAGGTTCTGCCACACTCCAGTGTGGCTTTAGAAAGGTCCGATCAAACCTCAAAGGAGAAGTCCCTATTTTTTAATGTTTTAGCTTTCAAGGCCAGATTCAGAATTTTCTCTTTAATAGAATAAGTGAGAAAGTTAATAAGGATCTTCCTGGGCTTTGCCCTATTAGGGTTGTGGCGAAATGGGTCCCTATGGATTCTTTGGATATCCCTTTCTAAGAACTCTGTTGTTTCTTCGAGTGATAGGGCCTCCTTAAGCAGGGCGATCATAAAAGTCTTGATGTCTGCCCCTTCTTTCCCTTCTGGAATATTCGTAACCCGCAGATTATTTCTGCGGGAATTATTCTCCAATATCTCCATTCTATCCCGCAAGGCAGCTTCCCCTCTCTGTAGGCTTTGTATCTTTTCCTCTGCTGACCCCAAATTCGTCTTGAGTTCCTCAACTGAGTTCTCTAAGGATTCGGTTCTGGAATTTAAGAGGTCAACCTTTCTCTCCAAAGTCTCACACACATTTCTTATCTCACTTTGGTTATCTGCAGAAACTGCAAAGCCCTGTTTTATATCTTCCTTTAATGAAGTAAACAAGGCTTCGATCGAGGCCCCTGAGAAATGATTGACAACTTCCCCAGGATTCTGGGCATCTGATTCCGCTACCTCCCCTGACTGTAATTCAGACCGCAACACAGGGGCTACTGTAGGTAAACTGATAGGTATAGCGCTCTGGCTGGAAGAACCCTCATTAGAGTCCATGTTAACTCGAGAGACCCCAGCTACAGAGCCAGTGGAGCCGATGGAGTGAATTTCAGAGCCCCCCCCCTGCTTTGTGACAGTCAAGACCTCCGGTTGCACCCTAAAAAATGACCGTAGTGAGGGGGTAACTTTCACTTTACAATGCGAGGAGACACTCTTATTCCTCCCTCCTCTTACACTTCTTCCCTTAACTTGGTAGTTCTGGAAGGCTGTACCTTGGTTAGAGGGTATAATACTATCGTCCCTCGTATTCTCTAAAGCCTGACACCCCTCTAAGTGTGGCTCCAGTAATCCAGTATCTTTTCCTTTAATGCTCGTTTTTCTCCAGCCAGCCTCCCTCTGCCTACAATTTCCTCTCTTCTTTCCACTTTTTTTATTTGCAGCTACCACCAGGTTACCTGGGTTGTAGGACCCCCCTTCCCCTTCTCGATGTTCGTGCTTCTCCTTTGAAGTGGCTATAACAAATGCCGCCTCTTTCACAGAAGTTGCCACCTTCTTACCGCCAGTGATGTTACTAGGAGCAGCAGGAAGAGGAAAGACGCCTGGGACTGACAGCACCAAGCATTCCTCCAATTGAGCCCCACTCTATCTCCGGCGCAACCAGCAACTGCCGCAGATCTTACTCTCTCGCCAGCCGTCGCCCCAAAGAATTGGCTGATGCTGGCGCTGCTAACCCGGAGGAGACCGCGGGCCGCCGCTCTGCGACCACGCCTCAACTCCAGGGCGGCTCCGTACCAGCGTAGGAGGTGAAACGAACGGGTTAGGCGCGGAACACCTGAAGCCTGGGCGAAGGACCCGACACACATTCAGCCGGTGTATATACGCACAGATATCTCCGCAGTGAGACCTTTTTGGAATCTACATAGAGCTCCACAAAGCTCCGTGGACCCCCGATGGACAAAGATCACTTCAATACCGGTAACGTAACAGTCATATTGCAAGGGGTAGAGAGTGGTCTCCGGACGCGCGCTCCGCTCAACTAGCGGACGCCATGGGAACTGGGCCAAAGAATGGAAAACTTTAGGAAGGCCGGTGCAGTAGTACAGCTCAAGTTCCCGGCCTTCTTGAAAGTTATGTACAATAATAAAATGCATAACATTAGATCAAGCCAAGAGGCAGATGAATTACTTGATTCCATCAATAGGCAGGCCTCCAAAAGCTTTTAGAGCCACCCCTGTTTTTTCTCTTTAGTGTGTAAAAATGTCAGATTAGAGAAACACAAGTGAACTGTGCTCCCTCTTCTATATGGATAACCCTATTTCTCCTATCTTATTCCCTATCCTCCGATATGTTATGTATTGGCAAGCCTTTTCTTTTTCTAAAGAGCTCAGGGAAAGTGGGAAATAGGCTATATAATGGATTTTTTTTTTTTTTAAAGGGAAAGAAAGGGGAAGAAAGAGGGAGAAAGGAGGAATAGAAGGAGAAAAAAAAATATATATATATATATAAAAAAAAAAAAATAAATAAACATTCATATATATATATATATATATATGTTTGGTGACATATAGACAAAATAGAAATAGAGGGGAGGGTGGCTCACGGACGCAATAGCTGGTCAACACCAGACCAGAGTAATGGGGGAAGGGTTTCCCAAGGGGGGAAGGAGTGGGTGGGGGAAGGGGAGCACAGGGGGATAAATAACAAAAATACCTCGTTTGCCTCAACCGGGTCAGATCTAGAAACTTCAAAGAGTAGAAATAATGGGAAAGCTGGAAGGCCTCTCGGCCTATGTCCTTGTTCTTGTTAGGGCGGAATATGCTAATGCTAACTCTAAAATAGCATGACAAGACTCCAGATTTTGTCCTGGAATGTCAATGGCCTGCGCATGAGGGCACGAAGAGCTAGAATTCTACAATACCTGAGAGATTCCCCGGCGCAGGTCATTGTCATACAGGAGACTCACCTTCTCAAGACAGAGACAAAAGAACTGCTAAAAAATCAGAAATGGGTGGACGATTTCGTTTGCACCGATCAAACGGCTAATATTAGAGGGGTGTTGATCCTTTTTAAAAACCAGGCTAGAGCTCAGATTTTACAATACAGGGAAGATTTTAGTGGTAGGTGGCTGATTTTGAAGATCACCTTAATGGGTATCCTCTTTACCTTAGTTGGATATTACGGTCCAAACCAGGACGATCCTTCCTATATAAATTCCATTCGTTCTCATCTCCTGGATTTTCCAGAGTCAGTGATATGGGCAGGAGACTTTAATATCGTCCTGGACCCTAAACTGGACAAATCCCTAATTGTAGAGCAGCAGTTCCTTCTAAATCCAGGTCGTCTTTGCTGACAACGATGGCCCAATTGGGGTTATCCGATATTTGGAGGGAAAGATCGGGAGACCAACCAGGAGTATCTTTTAGAAATTTTAGATACAAACACAAGTCGAGAATAGACTATATTTTGCTCAGTTATAATCTAAAAGACAGAGTTAAAGAGATAAAATACCTACCCTCGCACCTTTCGGACCATTCAGGAGTTATATTAGCTATTGAGTGTATACAGTCACAGCAGTTTAGACCATGGTCATTTGATCGAACAATACTGCTTGAAGAAGAAGAGACTGCTTTTTTTATTATTGAGACCAAGCACTTTTTAGAGAACAACTTAGGAACAGCCGACATTACAACTGTCTGGGACACCCTTAAAGCTTTCCTAAGGGGCAATATCACCAATAGATCGAGCTATAGGAAAAAAAATATAGGGAAGCGACCTTAGCTCTGGAAATTGAAATGAGGGAAATCGAGGAAAAAATGAACAGCCAGACCTGCATTGGCCGGAAGGAAGATTTGGAAAGGTTCGATCAATTAAAAGAAGAGCTGAAGAGTATTCTTCAAAAGAGGCTGATGCGTAGGTGGGAGGCTAGCAAGATTGCCCATTTTGAGTATGGGGAAGGGGCAGGAAAACTACTTGCTTGGAAAACCAAAATGGACCAGCTCCGGAACCATATAAAAGAAATAAAGGTGGACGATGACGCACCCTCCCTTTCCTCGGATAAAGATATCGGCGAGGCTTTTTTGGGTTATTTCCAAGATATTTATAAGGATACTTGCATAGAAGACAGAGCAAAAGTGAAGCTCTGGTTGGATGAGACTACATTACCATCTATTAGCCCCAAGCAACAGATAGATTTGGAATGTGCTATTACAGAAGAGGAGGTGAGGAAAGTTATTGCAGGGAGTAAAAGAGGGAAAGCGGCCGGGCCTGATGGCCTACCTGCAGAAATATATCGTGTCTTGCAGGATGCCATAATCCCAGTACTTACTCAACTGTATAATAAGATATTATTGGAAGGAGTTAGCCCCCCTCGTTCTTGGGATGATGCTACGGTGGTCTTAATTTTAAAACCTGGCAAGAACCCAGCTAGGTGTGATTCATATCGACCGATATCACTTTTAAATACAGACTATAAATTTTTCTCTTCTATTTTAGCAACTAGGTTGGGGATGGTGGCAAATGACATCTGTCACCCAGACCAAAAAGGGTTTGTAAAAGGGCGACAATTAGCAGACCTAACATACGATCTGGTCGGCGCAATCGATATCGCCTCCACTTATGCCCTCCCGTTGGCAGCCTTAACTCTGGATGCCACCAAGGCTTTCGACAGGGTAAATTGGGGATACCTGTCGGAAGTCATGGTAAGATTTAATTTGGGAGACAAATTCCGCCGTACCATTCAGTTGTTATACCATGCACCGTCAGCCAGGCTGCTGGTCAATGGCATTTTGACTGAGGCATTTAAGATAACTAGGGGAACGAGACAGGGTTGCCCTCTTTCTCCCCTGCTCTTCAACATGTATATAGAGCCTTTTGCACAGAAACTTAGAGATAACTCTAACATCATCTCTTTTAAATATGAGGAGTGGGAGAGGAGGGTGGCCCTGTATGCTGATGATATCCTTATACTGTCAGCAGACTTGGATTCAGCCTTTCCGACAGTTATAAAACTGGCAGAAGAATTCGGTCAAATATCTGGGTACGAAATAAATGCGGGAAAGACGGAAATTATGACGTGGAATATTAGGGAAACCCATTTTCAGGTCAGCTCAGGTATGCGATACTTGGGGGTCAGAATAGTGCAGGAAGTAGGAAAAATCGCAGAAATAAATTTAGTGAGAGTCTTCAGGGAGTGTCAGAAATTGATGAAGTCATGGGCCCATCTCCCCTTATCCATCTTGGGGAGGGTAAATCTGGTCAAAATGACAATTTTACCTAAGATCACATTCCTTTTCAATACAATCCCCCTTTTTTTGACAAATCCCTGATAGGTAAATTTCAACAGGACATAAACTCCTTCATCTGGAAATATAGATCAACCAGGATAGCCTGGAAAAAACTAAGGCGAAGGAGAGAGAAAGGAGGACTGGCGCTACCTGACTTGCAATACTATGCTTGGGCCTTCCAGCTTTCACATTCTAGAATGTTATTAAAAATGCCTGTGAGTACAGGAGGGGAGACATGTTTCGGGCTATGTTAAGGGGTGCTGGTATATCGGAAGAAGGCTTTATGTTTAAATTTGGGGACCAAAAATTCTTTAAAAAGGTTAAACTTAAGGTCCTCCATACAATAGCAAAAACGTGGGCCAGATTAAGAACTGTGGTAGGGCTTCACTACTTTTCAAACCTTGCACCTCTCTGGGATTCACCAGGTTTGCCGGAGTGCCTCCAGGATAGTTTGGCGACACTATTAAGAGAAGCTGGGGTAAAAGTGTGGGGAGATCTGATTAATGAAGATACATTTGTCTCATGGGAACACCTAAGTAAGAGAGTAGGGACGGGCCTTTCAAGGTTTAAGTATATCCAGCTAAAAAGCTGGGCACAATCCCAGCTAAGTCAGAAAAAACATTTTGGCAGGGGCAGCAGCCTGGAACAACAGCTAGTCGAAAGGCCGGCAGGAAAGAGGGAGGTTTCATTGTGGTATTGGGCTATTGAAGAGGCAGTGGACGGAGAATTTAAGCTTGCAGACGAGCTATGGGGTGAACAGATCCCGAATACACTGTGTGAGTCTCTATGGCAAGACTCGTTTAGAACTCTCTTTAGATTAGTTAAACCTGCTTGGTTGAAGCGGAATCACTTGTTCACCGCCCATAGGGCATACCTATCCCCTCTTAGATTATCTAAATTTTTGAAAGGATCCCAAGTTGTATGTAAAAAATGTGGGTTGGCTGAAGCATCGGATATACATATGTTTTTGGACTGCCCTTTTATTGCTTCTTTTTGGGAAGAGGTGAGGAAGACACTCGAGAGCGTTTTAAGAGCACCAATTCATATAAACCTGTCCTTGATAATCTTCGGTCTTAATAGTTACATTGCAGGCCCTGCCAGATCTTTGCTATTTTACTCAATACTAATGGCCAGGAGACAAATCTGCAAACACTGGGTAGATCCAGCTCCCCCCAATCATTCAGACTGGCTGACCTCATTATATGAAGTCTCCAAGATGGACATGTCTAGAACTTGCAGTAAAAAAAAACTCGCATATTGGGACCTGCTTATTCGGTGGAGGTAGTTTTCTTTGTTTTGTTTTTTTTTTTTTTTTTTTTTTGGGACCTATGATTAAGCCTTTTTGGATACTCCCTGGACTATTGTATGCCTTTCTAGGCTATCGATAACGTCCATCAGGCTCGCAAAGACCTAGTTGGAGTAAATCCGACCTTCCCCCGGGTATCTGTGGGGCAATAACCTTTCGGCCTAAAATTGTATCTTTACAGGCTGAGGCACAGAGAGACCACATACGAAAAGCCAAGGATATCCCAGGGTATCAAAGTAAGGTTACAAAAAGGCGGTTGGTTTAAGGCGGTTGAAGGCGAATGAGGACAAAAAAAAAAAAAAAGGTTCTGCCACACAGTTGAGGGGCTGCGTTGATCTCACCAAGATGCCTTCCAATGCATCGATCTTGGAGGCAAATCGCTAGGTCCGATGAGAGGTGCTAATTTTACTCCAGCTTCCGGGTAGATGTGTCGGTTCTGCTACATGCAGACAGGAGATGTATTGAAATCTGTGCTGCAAGTATCTGGGCCACTTCTAGTGAGCCAGGCACAGGAGCAGGGGTACAGACTTTGATATCCCTGAGTCTCAAACAACAGGAGGCAAGCCAACACGCCTTTGGAGATCACTTGGAGGGAACTGCACACACAGGCCCTGCAGTGGCAGGCCGGAGATAGGTTTGAAAGGCTACTTCTGTAGGTGGCACAATCAGTCCTGCAGGCCCATTAGTAGCATTTAATTTACAGGTTATGTGGTATACCACTTTACAAGAGACTTACAAATAAATCAAATATGCCAAATAGGTGTAAACCAATTATACCATGTTTAGAGGAGAGAGCACATGCATTTAACACTGGTCAGCAGTGGTAAAGTGCTCAGTATCCTAAAGCCAAAAAATCAAGGTCATACAAATTGGAGGAAGGCAAAAAGTTTGTGACGACCCTTCAGAGAGGGCCATTATTCTCCAACAGAACAGTAACTGTTTTTTTACCACTGCCCATGTGTCTAGTGTTGCACGAAAATAGCAAAATAAATAATGAATGAATCAATTATTCAGCCCGGCCTTCAGAAGTAGCGGACACAATTGTGTGACTGTGCAGAAGACATATTAAAATTACCAGCAAGACTGTGGTAACAAGTTGTATTAATAAATAACAAATGTTTAATCACTAATTACGTATACATATATGTGCATAGATACAAATAATTGTGGTTTTTCTTTGTACATATAACTTATTTTCAAAGTTTTTAATTTAGAATAAATGTTAATACACTTTTTGTGCAATACTGTTTATAAACCTTGAGGTTCCAGTTCAGTGTTTTTATGCAATTGTTGCAGATATCCTTGGGTTATTTGAAAGTTACGTGCTCTGATTCTTGAAATCTATTGCACGGGTTGTGCACATGCTGCAAAAATTTGCCAGTAGCTTCCTGTTTGAACCCTTGCATACCTCAATCAATGTTAATTATTTAGACCTTGATAACTTGATTGTGTTGGTTACCCATACTTATCTGCAGACATTAAATGGTATTGCATATTTATGCTTTTTATTTGCTTCTAAGTAAGTGTTACAAATTGTGTCTCTGTCTCCTTGTTGGTAAGACACTATCTCCCATTTTTACGCTTTGGTGTTTCTATTTGGCAGCTTGTTAATTGGCTTGCAGGCTTCTATGAGTGTCACACCTGATACCTACTCTACCACAACTTGGACAAACCACAGACTGCATTTAAAGAAGGTGTTGGAGCAGAGAGGGAGAGGATTCACTAATCGCTGCTGCTTGGCTTCATAGCTTCCACCTATAGCTTTTCTGCTATAATGTGCCCCCTGCAGAGCGTGGAGGGACAACCCACGATTTGAATACCATTTCTATATAGCACCACCGTGTAGCTAGTCATTTTTGGTGCATATTATTCTTAGTATTTAGCATGCCCCACATTTCTACTTTATGTATCCTGCTTTGTAGCCTATGATTCAATCTTAAGGTGCATAAAAATAGGTTTGACTATGTGCCGAAATTGTTTCTTTGTGACATAAACACACCCACATTATCTGTTAGTAAGGCAAGGCTGCACTCACCCTCCACTTGCCATTTTATGCATTTCCAAGTCATCCCTTCACTCATGTCTGAACATCAGGCAGGGAGACATGCCTATTAATGCATCAAAGGTTGGCGTGATGAAGGCTTGTAGAGTGGGAGGAGGATTTTGGTTGAACCACAACAGGGTCAGTGCAGATTGAAAAAAGAGTCATCCAGGAATATGAAAGGCAGGATATAAAAGGCTGGACCAAGATTGGATGATTTTTCGTTCTTCTGACATCTCTGAGGTGGTGCTAGAGTCTGTCCTTGATGACATAAGAGCTATTTTGGGCAGGGAAGGCAACCATGTCTTTGTCCTCTTGGATCTGTCTGTGTCCTTCAACATGGTATTCCATGACATTCTCCTAAACAGCTCATGGAGTGGATCAATTCTTTTTTCACTGACTGGTTTCAAAGAGTTACTATTCTTCTCCTACACACTTCACTAGCAATAAACATATGTTTGAGGTCCCTCATGGAGCTGCACAATGTCCCACGCTTACTGCATACACAGCGCCACTGGATCACCTCATAAGATCATTTGAACCAATCTTCCTCATTGATACTGATGACAAAATAATTGGTACTATTTTCGGTGATACAACTCAATACAAAGCCAGTTGTAGGAATTGAATGTGAGCCATCACTGCCTGATTAGATGAAAACGCTCTCCACCTGACTTCTGCCAAGACTGAGATGTTAATCTTTGGCAATTGCAGATCTGAATGGCCAGCTGCCGAGTGGCCTTCAGATCATGGATGCCAAGTGTGCTTTCTACTACTACTTTCAAGTCAGAGGTTATGTTCAATATCGATCTTTGTTTGTGAAGCGCTTCAACAAGGTTATGCTGTTGTTCTTTTTCTTGATTATGATCTCCAAATTGCCACCTCCTTATTTCAGAAGAACAGATGTCCAGGAATGTATCATATATAGAAAGCAGGATCTTTGATCAATAATTTTAGAGATTCCACTCTAGCTTTCTCAAGGTCTTCAACGTCTTCAGACCTGGACAGCCAGACTCATTCTGAGCCTGAGGATGAAGACTCACATTTCGCTTCAGTTTTCCTCTCTCCACTGGTACCTGTCAGCAAATTAAATTCTTCAATACAAGATTAAACAACAAAAGTCATTGCCATGTTGCCTCTTATAAAATGACCTTAAAATGAGGCATACTCTCAGCACTGTAGAAATAGTACTACAATACACACACTGATGTATCCCTTCATTCATTTTTTATGACATCACATTCCATAATTTGTCACCATCCACATCTTACTTCACCCCTTTTAGTTTGAGTTTTTGAACTCTACATATCACTGGCATTGTATTTAGTCACATTTCAAACCTCATCACTTCCGCTCATCTCAAAACTTCTTTCCACAATATTTCTGCTTGTCTTTTAAGCTGCATTTTGATCCAGTGACCATGATACTTTCCTCTCTACACTGCCTTCTCATGGCATAGTAACCAAAGCAATCAACTGGTTTTCCTTCCATCAGTCTGACCAATCTTTCTCCATAACATGGTGCTCATCACTCTCAAGTCCTACCAATTTGCAAGTTGGAATTTCTCAGGATTGCGTTCTGGGCCTCTGCTTTTCTTTTCTGAACAACATCCTTAAGAGGCATCATATTGCCATTTGACTTTTTTATCACCTTCATGCTGGCAATACTGAAATATGTTTCTCCTTCCCAACTTTCAACCACTACATCTTCACTTGTCTCAAAGAGCTCTATCATCTGAGAGAATGCTGTTTCCTTATGCTCAGCTCCTCTAAAACCAAAGTAATGTTGTTGTTTCCTGCCAAATTAGAATTTAAACCTCTCCCCACCACTCTAAACCCAACTATAATCTTGGGATCCTGCAACACATCTACATGGCATACTGAAAGATACCCAGCCCTCCACATTGAAAAACCATGGCCCCACACCCCCTTCCAAAAGTCTACTATTCTTAGGTATGGTCCTGAGCAAATCTGTTTATATCAACATCATTCTCATTCTCCTTCCACAATTCTTATTCTTACCACTAGATAAAGTTCTAAACTTCGCTGTGAGAACTCTTTGTAATTTTCCGAAGAACACTCCTACAACAAGTTTTCATCACAAAGTAGCTAGTATTTAGCAGGGCATGTTCCCAATTCTTATTCTGATTTTTTTACAGCTTTAAATGATCTGTTTCTCCCAAATACTTGCCTTTGGTGCAACCTTCGCTTGTCCAATCAAAAACTCCTTGTTTCCTCTAAATGACCCTTTGCTACCTCACATTTCTGTTACTTCCATCTTCCCAGACAATTCCTATGTTATATACTCCCGGTTAAACTATGCTTCATCCCTTTTTCATAACTTTCAAAGGTGTCTTAACGTGTCAATTATTACGTTTCCTTAACCAATCTTTCCGAACTCATACTGTTCTGCATCCCCAATATTGCCTTATGCACCACTATGGCTAGTACGTTTATTGCTATTCTCTATCTAATCTGTTTATAGTCTAGATTTACTATTAACCCTGCATCCAACCTGCAAAAGTCCAGCTGTCTACCACCCATACTCTATATAACTTTATGTATTGTGGTTCTGTTGCTATGTCAACATTTCTTGTAAAAATGCATACGCCATGCTCAATAAATAAATACATTAATTAGAAAAACAATTTAGTTCTAAAATAATGTTGACTTTGTTGTATGATGTTCCTTTTATTCTTAATACAGGCAACATTAAAATGGATTCTCTGATGTGAAACAGATGAGCTTCAATCCTAGTTTGAGTAGATTGTGCCCACAGTTAAAAAGTATGCGGAGCATAACAGCTGTCTACATTTTAAGTGATAGAATAGTACTTTGTATGTTCCATAGGTTACATAATAGTGATTTGAAAACTCAGCATAGTGCAAGAAGCTCTTCAGTAACCTCAAAATAAATGGAATAAATATTTAAACTGGAGTGTGAACAAGTATGCCCAGACGAGGGTACCATGCACATTATGCCACTGTAACCAAGCACAACACAACTGGTGAGACCTAATAAGGCTGAAACCCTTCTCAGATTGCTTTTGTTCCAGTTCATGGAGGCCCTGACTTGGCAGTTCGGACTGGACTGTTCCCACTGGAGTAGGGTGAAGACTGATTTGTATGTGGCTGGGTCCAAACAGAGTAAGGTGTGCGAAACAACAATGGACTGAGATGGGACCCCAAGTAATTTTCAGTGGCTGAGATTAATTCAAACATTCCATCCATCACTTTTTTGTAAAATTCGTTAGTATGAAAGTAGGTACAGTCTGATTCCTGCAGTGCAATGTGCGCCAGACCAGGAGAGTGCAGAAACAGCCTTGCACAATAGCAGCTGTGGTACCGTGGGCCACCACAGACAGACAGGTAGGTCTTAATTTCTCAGTGGCACAAAAACGTGCCAGTTCTGGCCATGTCTGTCAGCTAGACAGACAGTTTATTTTCACCTGCTGGTCTGTGCTATCTTGTGATAGGACTCTGTCCTCTCAGGCACTGGATTTAAAAACCATCTGTAGCACTGGCAACCGAACTATGTGCCTGAAAACTCCCTGGAAAAAAAATATTAAGCAAAGAGTCTAACTTGTATCCTCAAAATTATATCATCACCACATATGCAAGTAGATCCCTGGAACTGTTGTCCTAAAGTGTGCAAATCATTAAGAACACAGATAATCACTTTTAATTTGCACTGCTGTCCTTAAGTGAGCAAATAACTGAAAAATGTAGCGTATAAATATGAATTTATGCTTAAACTCTGCACTAGTAGTCCACACTGATGGCTTTAAGTGTGCAAATCACTGAGAAACATAATTTCCGTTACTTGCACTTGATGTCTTTTAAGAGTGCAAATCACTGCAAATGTATATGTAATCTCTTAATCACTTGTATACAAAAACAATAACTTGCACAGGAATTGCAGTGTTATCCTAGAGTGGGCAAATCACAGAGAACATAGTGTGGAGATACTTATTTTCCTTGCATAAACCTCTTCAAACATGGCTGACATTTTCAGATGACAAACTAAAAGTTGTTCTCTTTCTATTTCCTAATTGTTGTCCCCTTCTATTTTTTCTCTCTCTCTTTGTTCCTCCTCTTTAGGTCAAGCCTTGGCAGCGTGCATGCGCTGTCTGCAAGACCTGCTGTAATCAATAAAAACAAATCTATTCCCGCCTCCTGCTTATGATTGGCTCACTCCAGCATCGCTCTTCTTTGCTGTCTCCTGTCTCGTTCAAACAGCTGATACAGCACTTCCTTTCAAGGCTGAGGAGCACCGGTAATGTACAGTGTACTTAAACTTGCCTTCTTTATCTCCTGTTTCGGAGAACGTTTTTTCTTTATTGATGCATTTGGCCCATCGTTGCTTCGGAGGGAAGTAATGTTAGCTGAGTGAGCCATAAAATGTGTGCACATATGGTGGGAGCTTGCCAGCTCTGTCCAAAGTGTTATGTGGTGTTGATGGTAAAAATATGCCTCTCTGGAGGAGGGGTTATTGGGGGGCTTACCCTTGCACTATTTTGTACACAAATTCTACTTGGATATGCCCTAGAACAGGGGAATGGGATGTAAGACATATCTTTGTGAGCAATAAGTTCTATCTCCTTACTGGTTCTGTGGTGTGTATCTGTGTGGAAATTGTGCCGTGATACCGGGAAGAGGAAAAGGAGTCTCCTAGCTTGGCCGCCTGTGAACTGCTGCGCCATGCAGTGCCTTTGGTTGAGATTCTGCGCAGTCATACTGCCCCTCTCCCTTTAGGAGTAGGCTGCCGAAAACATCACTTGACTAAACAAAAGGGGTGTGGGGGTTGAATCAGGTATTTCATAACAATACTGGGGAATTCTCATTAACAAAGTCAGGTCCTATCAAAACACAGCTGTCTATGCTGTTCCAGATACAACGCCAGCGCTATTGTAGTGCTCTTTATTTAGTTTGATTGACGCATGTCCTTCCCCAGCCCCTCCCTTTTGGAGCTATTGCAGATGGTATGGTTGCCATACAGCATGGCTGCCTCAGCTATGAACAATGGGGCAGCATTAGGGGGGATGGAAGGCGGTGGCAAACATAATAGGGGAATTGGGAAGGTAAGGCACGGATCATGGCTTGCAGAATGCCACAAGACTTCAAACAAAATGGACAGGAGCACTGTGATGCAATAGCCCTTCTCTTAATATCCTTATTTCACTTTCAGGCTTGCTTCATTCTGTTTTGTTGTAGCAGACTTTATTATCTTCGCCCTTGGATCGTTTTAGTGTTAGCACAATTCTTGTTTCCTAAATTGTAGCCGAGGAGGTCCCCTCACCTCTCCATCCCCTGCCTCCTCCGCTCTCTTTTATTGCCATCACCAGGACATCCGGTGTGGCAACAGATATTTATTCTTTGGGACTCTTTCAATGCTGGAAGGAGGAGAAGAGCCTTTTGTATTAAAGTCTAGCATTGTTAAATATTATTTTTATTTTATTGGTTTTGTGGACTTGTGGAAGGCAGCCTTCCACTTCTGGCCAGGAGCCACATGCACCCTTGGAAGAGACCCCGAAGAGGGGATGGGGAGACCAAGGAAACTGCAGCAGGTCAGTGACTGCAGGGGCCAGTTGTGGAGGCTGGGGGGGATTTCTAGGTTCAAGCCCACAGGATTTCACACCTGAGCTCATCCCACTTGGCTTCTCCTTGCACAGGTCCTTTTAGGTGAGTGTACCACACCCACACCATAATATACCACCTACATGCACCCCAGCAACACACACTACCCACATGCATGCCACCAACATACCATATAACAACACACCACTACATTCCACATCATACCACTGCCCCATGTCACTGCAATAAGCACAAACTACTCCACATCGCAACACTAGTACATATTCCACAAACCAGAAGGCACCAGTAACCTACACTTCACTGCATACCACACACTATGACTACATACAAAACAATACCAACCCACGTCACTGCATTCCACAGACACACAGGGATGACCACTTGCATCCACTTCAGCAAGACGGCAAGTTTGCAGTATGCAGCTCTAATTTCCAAACTACTATTATCAGGTGTTGGTGTTGTTTCTAATTTAACTAGAAGAAACCCCTCACTACAAATCCCAGAACACATTGGGTGATTAAATGAAAGAGAAGATGCTCTTTTCCCTGCTCTTTCTCACATAACATATCCAAAAATAGCATCTCCTTTGAAAGGTCATCCTTTTTTTAGAATATTTTCTGTTTAAAATAAAAATACTACTGTTAGAAATGGAGGTCTCTAGTTGGCAGAGGTAGGTACCTTTGTCCAAACAGGGACCCTTCCTTCAAGTCAGGGTAAGTCAGATACACACTTTAGATAACCCCTGTTCACTCCCTGGGTAGCTTGGCACAAGCAGACAGGCGTATCCCAAAGGCAATGTGTAAAGTATTTGTACTCAAAACACACAGTAATACAGTGATAACACCACAAATGGACACCATACCAGTTTTGAAAAATAAAGTATCTTTATCTAAACTCAACAAGACCAAAACGACAAAAATCCAACATACATGTAATAATAATATGACTTTTCAAAGGTTCAAACATCTTGGTCCATTGAAAACTATGGATGCGTGGTTTCTCACGAAATTACTTGTAGATGCATAAAAATTCACAAGGCCAAACAGCTGCAGAGATGGGAAGCGTCAAAAAGAAATAGATGCATCAGTTCCTGAGACCTTGGTGAGGCGATGCAACAGTTCTGCTGCACGCAGGAGAAGTGATGCGTCGAGTCGGGTATGTAGGGGGGAAGTGATGCGTCGACTCCAAGATGATTCTGGTCCACGGGTGATGCGTCGGGAAAACTTGCTACACAGGTGTGATGCATGGAAATCTGGGATGCCTCGCCGATGGATGCGGTGGTGTCAAGCGGTGTTGCATAGGTTTCTTCAGCCGCGATCCCTCAATGTGTCAGTTCTTGCAGCCGCGACAGGCGCTGCGTCGGTTCTGCAGCGGCACGGAGTGGAGTGGAGATGAGTGGAGATTTTCTCGCAAGAGGAGCAATGCATCCTTTTTTTCACTTCTTCCTTTCTTCCAGCTCCCAGCAGCAGGGACAACCTCCAGAGGCCCACAACTGGAATAGACACCTCCTGGCAGGTCAGAACTCTCAACAACAGAGTTCAGGGGAGCAGGGGGTGAAGTTTTTGTGTCTCTGAGACTTCAGAACAGGAGGTCAGCACACACAGGCCCTT
Organism: Calotriton arnoldi; assembly: GCA_963921515.1. Classification (NCBI taxonomy): domain Eukaryota; kingdom Metazoa; phylum Chordata; class Amphibia; order Caudata; family Salamandridae; genus Calotriton; species Calotriton arnoldi. Next base: position 119,552 of record CAWUFW010014598.1, read on the forward strand.
GGAGTTCTTCTTCAAGCAGGTTCACAGCAAATTTCCAGTATTTGTCCTTTCCTTGGCAGAAACAGCAACTGCAGGCCAACCCCTCCAGCAGACAGCAAATGGGTAGTACTCCTCCTCACAGCTCTTCAGCTCTTCTCCTTGGCAAAGGTTCCTCTTGAGTCCAGAAGTAATCTAAAGTTCTGCGGTTTAAGGTCTACTACTTATACCCCATTTTGTCTTTGTTCTCTTTGTGCAAGGGTCTCTGAGCCCAGTCCAAACCAGTTCTGTCCTCACTGGTGCAGTATGACCAAAGTGGGTGGAGACAGCAATGTGCAAGGGAGACAGGCCCTATTCAAGTGCAAGGAAATCTCCTCCCACTATTTAGCCAAGGTCTACTTAGCTCAGCTCTGAGTCATCCAGGAAGGACCAGGCACACCTCAACCCCCTCAGTGGCTGTCTACAGTGAATGGACATCCCCAGCTCCTGTCACTCCAAAACCAGACAGGCAATCCACAAACAGGCAGAGGCACACAGAACGGTTAAACAAGAAAATGCCTACTTTCTAAAAGTTGCATTTTCAAACACACAATCTAAAAACCATCTTTACTAAAACATGTGTTATTAAATTCTGAGTTCAGAGAGCCTAAACTTTATTTCTCTATCTTGTCCCAATGGGAAGTTATACTTGTAAGATATTACAAAGTACTTCCCATTCTTTCCTATGGGACATATAGCCTTTCAATAGTGAAAAACAAAATTGGCTGTATTTCCCTATCAGGACATGCCACACACACCAGCACATGTTCTACCTTTCCCATACACTGCACCCTGCCCATGGGTGTACCTTGGGCCTACCATAGGAGTGCCTTACATGTAAGAAAAGGGAAGGTTGGACACTGGCAAGTGGGTGCCCTTGCCAGGTCGACATGGCAGTTGAAAACTGCGCACAGACACTGCAGTGGCAGGTCTGAGATACATTTTCAGGGCTAATCATGTGGGTGGCACAATCAGTGCTGCAGGCCCACTAATAGCATTTGATTTACAGGCCCTGGCACACTCAGTGCTTTTTACTAGGGACTCAACAGTAAATGAAATATGCCAATCAGGGAGAACCAATTGTAATAACAATTTACACAGAGAGCACTTGCACTTTGACACTGATCAGCAGTGGCAAAGTGCCCAAAGCATCTAAGCCAGCAAAAACTAAATCCAGCACAGCATCAAAAATACAGGAGGTAGAGGCAAAAATTCAGGGGAAACCATGCCAAAGATGCCAGGTCTTACAACTATATTCTTCTCCACCGGACAAAGGTATTTTTTTCTTTCGTGTATTATTATTTTATTCTTGCGAACTATACTGAGAGCATAAAGTATTGTTCTTACGATTAGAGGTTTTCACCTCTTGTCTCTATTTGTACTTTCCACATCCAAACCATTACTCTGCCATTTCTATTTCTCTTGAACTCTGGTTCCTGCTTTTTCTCTCTTTGTTTCTCTTTCAGGTTCTCATTTCTTTCTCCCTCTCCTGTCTCTCTCCGCATCGTTTCTCTTTCTGCCCTATTTCTCTTTCTCTCCTTCTTGTTTCTCTTTCTATCTCATCCTCGTTTCTCTTTTCCCCTTGCTCCTCTTTCTACCCCACATTGTCTCCTTGTTTACTTTCTCTCACTTTGGTTTTGTTTTTCCTCCCATTGGTTTCGTTCTATGTCTCCCTCTTTTTTTTCGCTTTCTTTCTCTTTTCTTCTTGTTTCTCTTTCTCTTTCCCTCTAGTTTTGTTTTTCTTTTCTCACCCTCTCCTTTCTCTTTCTTTTGCTGTCATTTTTCCTTCTGCCTCTTCCATTTCTCATTCTGTCCATCTCTTTTTCTTACCAGTTCATTTTCTTTCCATCTCGTTCCTTTCTCTGTCTTGTTTTGCTTTCTTTTGCACTCTCGTTTGTCCATTGCTCTGCTCATTTGTATTTCTCTTGAACTCTGGTTCCTGTTTTTCCCTCTTAGTTTCCCTTTCTCTCTTCATTCTACTTCCTATTAATTTGTATTCTTTCTCTTTCCGTTTCTGCCCTTCACTCTTCCTCACTCATTTCTTGTTCTCTCTAACTCGATTCTCTCCTTTTAACACTTTGCATCCATTTCTTAATGCTTCCTCGCCCCTCTGTCCTCCTAGTTTTCTTTCTCTAATTTTTCTGTCTTAGTTTGCTATCCCTGTCCTCTCCCACTCTCTTTGTCTCCCTATGGTTTCCACTTTCTCCCTTTTCAGGCTTCGCCTTGGACTGTTGCATGATGTGCTACATCTCTAAATACTTATATAGTCCCAAAAGTGAGAGACTGGCACATAACTTTGCACCGAGAAACGTAATTTTGCTCTTGTTTTTTGCACAGGTTGATTGGTGTAAACTGTCACACATAATTTGCATTCTGATGCAATCTGTATTGAATCAAATTAGTGCATTCATATATGTACAGGTCCAGTCCTTGCTACAGTTGTCAATTTGAATGCAAGCTGCCTCATTGTAAAGCACTATGATGCCTTTGGGCCAAGTGTGCGGTATATAAAACTGCAAAAAAAAGTCACTGCGGTCTATTATTATGCATCAGTACCAGCAGCTTATGCTGCCCAGGAGTGCTCATCCCACAGTGTCCACCAGTGTTCAACAGTCAATACCACATGTCAGCAAATCTGTTCCCAGAACTTGAAGTGGCCTTTCCAGGCGCTGCATACCTTAGAAGGCTGATGAACATCAACAGGCAATCGAGTTTGTGGCAATCACAAACTTTGCAAGGGGCATTTCCACCGTGGATACGACCTAACATTTAGCCTTATCAATGCCAGGAGAAAATTTGTTTTTAATGTGGAAGTGGGGCGGGAACACTGCCAAAATTACTTGGGGTGTCAGAGAATGGATTTCTTTTTCCCCTTGGAAAAAGTGAAAAAAGAGTTTGCAAGTGCAAATACCCATTTTTAATAGCAATTTAGACATTTGTAGCTGTTCCCCACTTACTTTTACATGTTTTTAAATACCTGCAAATATGAGTACACTTGCAAAACTATAATTATCAGAGCACGTTAGATCTCTTTTAGTACATTGCTTAGCTAAATAGCTACATTGTATATTTGCAGTCTTTTTGCCTCCCACTCTCATTTACAAAAACAAATATTGCCTTATTTATGGATTTTCATCTGCTCTACTTGCTCATGTTACTTTCTCCAAGATACATTCCTGAGTAAAGTTGATTGTCATTTTATTATAACTTGCCCCCCTGCTAATTATTCAGGCGGTTCAATACTCTAGTGATGCAGTCGCACACAAAATGTTATAGTGCTGTTGACTTGCATCAATGCACTTGTCTTTTTGCCTGTGTGTTGAAAAGCTTTGGTTCCTTTACCTTTTCCACCTCTGTAGCTCCCTTTCCCCTCCCTGCTCATAGCAGTCACTTGACAGTGATGTATACGTGCTGCATCAATCCCCCATCTTCTGCATTGCCCCCTCTTCCTATACAGTTTTTTTTATTTCATTTTTTTTTTACTTTCTGGAGGGCTCAGCAGCTGCAACTTGTTGCTGGGCCTCTATCTATGCATGGGCTTTTGCACACTGTTTTACAAAAATGTATTGCTCCATTCTTACTATTCACCATCTTGGAACTGTAAATTTAAAAAAAGCCAAAATGGCTCCTGTGTCATGACGTATAAGCATGCATGCATGTTAATACATGCACATGTATGTCATCATACTAGGGCATTCATAGCTTTGTGACACATACATATGCATGCTTTATGATGCGTGCATGCCATGCTTAAACATCATTGTCCCTGGTATTTTTATTTGCATTTTTGGTTCAGCAATAAACATTTTATAATCTTTCTTTTTATCAATGCTGAACGGCATTGGCAAAAAAAGCACTTGTTTTCTTAGCTGGGGAGGGTGGTCTGAGCCAAGGGGGAGGCGAGGTAGTTTGATGGCCTGCGAATAAGTACATTCTTTTTGCATTCTGGCTGAATTATTCATGCAGTGCAACCCATCGAAAACCACAGCATGTATTTTTAAAGGGCTGCTATTTAGGAAATTCGCTTTTTAAAAAAAATTCCACAACTAACAATTCCAATCCAACCCACATAATTCCACTACACAAAACATAACTCAATAACACATGGATAAAAGACGTTGTCATGGTAAAATACAATGGGGCCGATTCACAAAGGCATTCTGAGACAAAAGTCTAACTTTACTACTTTTGGTGTTCACAGAAGTCATTTACGAGTCGTATGTTTACATCTGCAGTCAGGGCAGAATCTCCACGCTCAGGCAGAATCTCTGCACCTGGGCTGTAATCTCTGCAGTCGGGGTGGAACCTCCGCAGTTGGGGTGGAATCTCTGGCTAGGGCCAGATGGCCACTGTTTTCAATGCTAAACACCTGTGTAAGTGCTTACCATCCCCCCGCGCCAGCTGAAACACTGCTGCCCAACAGCCAATCCCAGCCCTGCAGCAAACATAAAAGCAGAGCTACCCAATACAAACCCTTTCAGACCTTTCAACATGTCGCTGAATGTGTTTGTTGTTTAAGGAGAAGGAGGAGAATTGAGAGGAGTTTCAGACAAAGGATTAACCTATTTGAAATATCCAGCCAAGATGCCAGGGCCAGATACCTTTTCCCACCAGATGTCATCTTGGAGATGGTTTGTGAGTGGGAGCAGGAACTTTACTCTGTGAACTGTCACTTCCATGTCATCCCAGCCTATTCAAGATCCTTGCTGATCTCCATTTTTTTGTTACAGGGTCGTTCCAAATGACCTTGTGGGCATCTCTCAGGCTGGTCAGTCCCAGTGCTTGCACCAGGTACTGAGCTGCATCAATATGAGAGCCCATCTCCACATAAGAATGCCCCAAACACTGGCCAGGAGGCAAAGGGTAGCTAGGGATTTCTACCACATTTCCCGCTTCCCATGTATGCTAGGTGCAGCTGATTGTACCCATGTGGCTCTTCAGTCACCTCACTGCATTGCACACATCTTCTGCAACAGACACCGACGGCATTCAATCAATGTGCAGGGTGTCTGTGATGCCAGTGGTAGATTAATTGATGTGCATGCATGTTTCAAGTCAGTTCCCATGACAGCTTTGTATTCCGTAGGTCACCACTTGCCCGGCGGATGGCTGCAGGAGAATTTGGCAACATGTGGCTACTGCATAAGTACCAAGCACAAAACATGTGTGAACTGTAATTTAGAAATGCTATCTCACATAAAAACCATTTTACAACAATATTCATCATACCACATACACGGTTCGAACAGACACTGTATGTACCAAAGTATGAATCATGTACTGTACTGATGCAAGAGGGGCATCTAATCAAGTTCCCTAATTTCACTCCTCAGGTGATGCTGGGTATGCTCTCTCCCCTCAACTCCTCACACCATACAGACATGCAGGCACTGTATCTCAGTGTAGGCACAATAGGGCACACATACGAACTCGAGCCATTATAGAGCCCACTATTGGTCTCCTGAAGTCACGATTCAGATGTCTTGACCGTACAGGGGAGGTTCTGATGTACTCCCCTGAAGTTGTGTGCAAGATCATAGTAGCTTCAAGTCATAGCTTACACATACCTCTGGACCCTCTGCAAGGTCTGAGTATGGACAACCGAGCCATTGCACAGAACAGAGGGAAGGGTACTTTTTTCGCCTGAGCAACCTGTTGTGTTACGGATAACATGTGGTTTGCAGTCTGTTTTCAATGATGAAAGCTGTATAGTTACAACTCTGTCCAAAAATTCCATTCTGAGACTACTTTGCAAGCCACACTCAATGTATGTAAACAACAGCTGTTGACAGGAGTCATAAGATTGGTCATGCAATATGTCATGTGCAGATGTCAGCAAATAGTGTGGTCAATGTCTCTGAGGAATCTATTCCCTCAGAGGATTAAATGTCTGTGCATGTGTGACACCTGACAGGACCTTTTGACAATAGGGGCCTGATTCACAAAGGGACTTAACTATTGCATTGTGGAGGATTTGCCCCCAACTGAAACAACTCCTCCACAACTGAGGGGCCCCCAACGTGAGTGATGAGGAACTTTGTGAATCACTATGTTTCTGGGATGCAAAGCACTGCTTCCCCTGAATTTCTTGTAACACTACAGTCAACTCTGGTCTGAGCACAAAATGTGGACTACATGTACCATGATGCAAAGGAGCAAACTTTTCTGGGATGGGATGTGTCTGGCCACACCCTTTTCCCTGTTCAAACTGATTTAATGGTCTGTTCTACCTTAGGTCTCATGTTTCTAATGTTCCTTTTATGTGTAAAATCTGTCTCAGCCCATCTTCAGAATCTTCGCTCCACATTATGTCCAGAGATTTTGAAAACGGCCCGAAATCCAATCTAATCATACAGGAAATTACATACAGGTAATGGTAGATAGGAAATACATGACAGGAATTGCTGGTGGCCATTTTCTGTTCATTCTGAGTCATCCTCTGTATCAGATTAGTTCATCTGCCATCCTGCTGCTCTGTACAACCAAACTGCCCCAAACATGGCTGAGGGACTAGAGGAGAAAACACCCCCTTTCCCTGAAAGGGAATTAGACCTGTTAGCCAAGGGGGTGCTAGAAAAGTACCCTCAACTGTATGGGGAGCCCGAGGAACAGCTGAGCAATGCAGCGCGTGCCAGAATCTGGTCCACCATTGTGGAGCGCTGCAGTGCAGTGGGTGTCTATGGCCGGCGGGGCAGGGCATGCCATTATCGGTGGGAGGACCTAAAACGCTGGGCCAGAATTAAGGCCCAGGAAATCTTGGGCCTGTCCTCCCAGCACCATGTGCACCGGCCCGCCTCTCACTTCTGTACAGGAGTGTCCTGAGGGCAGCCTGGCCGACCCTCCATGCTCAGCTGGAGGAGCATGAGCGGCAGAGAGATTTAAGTGTTTTAACAGCAATATGTGTCTGAAAGTATGATGTGAGGAATGACAGAGTTGTACCATCCAGTGTCCCAAGTCTCCATGTACCTAATATGTGACTATCCAGCAGTTATTATAAGGCCAAAGGCTCATAATAGCACATAGAATTCACTGAGCAGAGTGCATTTGGGACCTGTAGTTTTTGGAAGCCACTGGGGAAAAGAGCCACAAACATGCATTTGATTGTAAAATTGAACTGGCAGCACCATTACAGTGGACCAAGGGCCTTATAACTGATGTGTGCATTGTGTAAGGAATGGTACAAGCACTATTCAGTGTGTAGATGAGAGGCCTTTGGGAGTTGAAACCTGTAACTTACATGGCCTTTTGTGAGATTGGTTTCTGATTAAGACAGATCATCATGTGCCATGGAGTTGAAAGACTTTGAGTTCCTTGCCTCACTCTAAAGTGATAACAACTTCTCTTAGGGGCTCCACATACACACGTCTTCCCAACAGTGTCTTCCTTGTCATTTGTCCAGTCAAGGTAGCTGTAACAACTAGCCATAACTGTTCACCTGGGTACATCACCACCTGAGTAGTCTTTGAAGGCAAATTGTGGCACTAGACTGTCTGCTGTTGTAGGTTGAATATCAAAATGTTAGACTCACCACAAAGCTAGTATTCCAGCCCCTATTTGGATATGTACACCCAAATCTGCATTTGTGCTGTCTCACACAATACTACACAGCAGATGACATTTAATAGAAAGTGTAAGAGTGCCGAGACTCCATATCACAGGATCATTCCAATACCATCCGGACTGTCTCCCATCTACTTTTGTAGACTTGCATTGGAAGATGCCTATGTAGCAATGACAGGAAACACAGATTACAAGAATGCTGAAGGTGAGGGATGGTCAGTATAGAAGTGTAGGCCATCAAAATTCAAGTAAGACTTCAATGTGTGAGTGAAATCAAGACATCACAGTGAATGTACGCGTACTTAAGTCAATTCTAGTTGGATAGTGTGATCAGAGGAGAACAAAGTCTGCACTTGAGTCATGTAGTTATGTGTATTGTTCTGACATGTACAACCACTACATTATGATTTGTCTTCCATTTCAGTGGGCCCAGCTGGCCAAGATGAACAGGATCAGGGACAGAGCAGGAAACCGTTGGGGCACCGGCGCCCACAAACTCTCTCCACAACCGAATAGGAGGAGGAGGAAGGACCGTCAACATCAGAAGGCAGGGGAAATGCGCCCACCCGGAGAGAGCAAGTACCCACCTCAAGTGCTACAGACCAGGTGGAGGCTGAGGACATTGTGAAGGGAAGGTGAAGAAATGTACACTTCTGGCCGGGGGAGGAAATCGACTCTTCCCCTGACAATCTACATCTTTTGTTTGGTGAGGTGTCCCTGGGGCAGGTCACACCACAACCTCAGCCTGCCATCAGCCCCTCCTTGACTCTAGAGGCCCCCATTCCATTGGAGTCTCCAGCTGCATCCCCTGCCACTAGTCCCCCTCCAAGTGGCTGCCAGGAAGACCCTAACAACCCCAAAACACCACCCTCCTCATGTCCAACCCAAACCCCTCCCTGTATTGTGATTCCTGTGGCTGCATCCCAGGAAGTGCTGGGGAATGTGTGGGGGAGCCAGACATGTTCATGCTGCAGCTCTGTGATGAGCTGCGTATGTTACGAGAGGAACATGCAAGATCCATGGCCACCCTAGCTGTAGCTATCACTTCCTTGAGTGCAGCCATGTTGTCTGCCCTTGCCCAACGTCCCTCCCAAACCATCCTCAATGTTTCACCCTGTATGTTGTCCCACACTGTTGCCCACCGTACTCCTCATGTGTCACAACCCTGTGTGGTATCTTGTCCTGCACCGGCCAGCCAGGTGCCTGCATCGGATTCTGAGGATCTGAACTTTGTGGAAATTGAGGATGACCAGAAGGACAGTTGACTTGTTTGACTATGACTTTCTTTTGGACATTTACTTTGCCCCTTGTATACAGGCTGGTTCCCTAGATGCTTGCTGACGTGTTTTATTTATAATTCCAAAGCCCCTCATGTCCACTTGTCCATTCTGTGCAAAGAACATTATTTGCTTTCCTTTCTCCCTTCCAAACGGACTGTTTTTTGCTTATTTCTTTTTATCCATTTCATTTACATAAACTTATATTTTAAATCAAACTATCTCTATCTTGTTAACTTTATCGTAAATGTTGTGTTCTAAGTATGGACATATAACTTGGGAGAAGTTATTTACTCTGCACATGGCTTGTTGCACTGATGGTGTTACACATTTGCATGTGTCATTCACACACTTTCATCCTCACATATCTAGGCCACCTCAGGGGTAAACAATTGACCATCAGTAAATAATACGCAACTTAGTCTTGACTTGTGAGGACATTTATCTTTTATTTACACATATTGTGGATAATATTTATTCCTGTGATCATGAGGGATCGTGCTTGTGACTTTGGTGCTGATGATCGCTCTGAGTAAGTGCGTTTGTTGTTTTGTTGCCGAGGTGCAGGTTGGTTTGATGCATCTACCTGTACAGGGGGAAGTTCCTGGACAGGGGCTGAAGGTGGCTGTACAGATGGGTGGAGTGCCTGGACAGGGGCTGATGCTGTCTGTACAGTTGGGGAAAGTGTCTGGACATGGGCTGAAGGTGTCTGTACAGGTGGGGGGAGTTCCTGGACGGGGTGATGGTGGATGTGCAGTGCAGTGGGGGGCGGGCACAAGAGTGGTAGTGGCTGTGAACTCTTGCAGCAAGTCTGTGCAGCTTGTGGTACAGGTGGGTGGATGTGATGTGCTGCAGGTAGATGTGATGGCTCCTCTCCCTGCGTTGACCATGAAGGGAGACTTTGGATCAGTTTCATCATGCTCTCCATCATTTTCATGGCCAAGGCATAACGTCTTGCACTCTCTTCCCTATGGATGAATATGATGTGATTTATCTTCTTGGACATGCCTTGCCAAGATGTAGCCATCTTGTCCAACACCTGGGTCAGTCTGTTTACCACCTGAGGGATTTGGCACATGTCCTGCAGTGCCTCTCACATGTCTGACAGAGTACCCCAAATGGCATGAATGCCCTGCTTTGCATCAGCCTGCTGTTGGAAGAACTCCTCCTCCCAGTGGCCACCAAGGCCATCTGCTAGCCCCCTCCACATGGGTCGGCCATGGATACGAACTTCAGGTCCACCAGCTGGGAGGGATGGCAGGCGGTAGTCTGTGGACAGGAGATTGGTGCCCAGGGGATACCTTGTAGGAGAGTAGGATCTGCTTCACATGGGTACCCCCACTTTTTGCTGATGCTTCACTGTTTTTCGACTTTAGTCTGGCTGGGGCCCTGCTAATCAGAACCGCAGCCTAGCTGCTTCCTCTCTAAAATGGTTTCCATGTGCCCTAGGCACATCTCTGATTGGAATCTGGAGTGCCCTTATAAGTCCCTAGTATATGGTATACTATGTACCCAGGGCATAGGTACCTCAGAGGCCTACCAGGGGCTGCAGCATGTATTGTGCCACCCCTGGAAGGCCATCCAAAATGACACCACAGGTCTGCTACTGCAGCCTGGGTAAGGTGGTGCATGCACCCCTTACAGTGGTATAGGCTACCTATATCACTACCATTGCATACACATATAAACCTATAAGTCACTCCTATGGCAGGCCTTACCGATCCTGAAGGCAGAGTGCTTTGTTCTTATGTGAGAGGGTGCCCCTGCATGAGCAGAGCCCCTCTACAGCGTTCGGAGTCCCTCCTCTGATGCTGTTTGTGGTACAGCCTGACCATTTACTCTTAAGTGCATTATATCCTCGCGGTACAATGCTAACTTTGGACTGGCTGCACCAAAACATGTCTTGTTTGGTGTCAAACATCTTGGAATACTACCCCCCCCCACCAGTCCTGGCAGTGGGGGTAGCATTCCACCCTTCTAGAGGGAGAGACATGTACACACCGGGCTACCCGGTAACTTCTTTCCAGAGCCCTGGCATCACAAAATGGATGCCGCTGCCACAGACACGGGTCTGGCCTCCTGCTGCTGACTGAAACTCCGGCAGGGGAGGCCTGGACAATAGGTTTCCTGTCGCAGGGAGGTGTAACCACCTCCCCAGACAGGATAATGTGTATTGGGGCTGGGCGGGAGCACTCTCTGGTGCTCAGAAGTCCTGCACTGGGGGCACACTTGGTGTCCCTATGCATATGCCAGTTCAAACCGGTTGCAGGGGCTACCTGCCCCTGCTCTGGCGTGAAACTGGACAAAGGGAATGGGTGTAACCACCCCTCTTCCCTGACCCTCCCATAGGTGGGTCCCCAGAGTATGTCCAACCCCCTAACTTAGTATAAGTATGGGACCCCAGTCCTTAGGACTTTAGATTACCTTGGATGAAACTCTGACACTGAATCCTGGACCTTCGACGCTCTACCTGAAGATTAGAGGACTGAAGAATCTCCCTTGGGGTCAAGGAGTGACTCCCCTGCTTGGCAGGCACCTAAGAAGCAATTGTTTGGTCTGCATCGCTGAAGCTCCCGCCGGACGCTGAAGTCTTTGCATCACCAGAGGTGGATTTCCAGACTTCCCCGAGGCTGCCCTGAGTCTCCAGCAAAGCTGAGGCCCGTAGCTATTGTGGGTAACGTGGAACCGTGACCCCTGGACAACAAGTACTTTTGCAAGTGCATCCTCTTCTGGGTCTCCCACAAAGTTGTGCTTTGGGCTCCAAGTAGCCCCTGCCTCCAGCACCCACTGCACCGAAGATCACTGGCCTCCACTCCACGAGTGTCCTGTGAGCCAGCTCCAAGTGTGTCCACTCAAGGCTCCTTCATGGTCGCTAGTCCGTTGGCTAGTGGGCCCTACCGAAGGCAACTCTTCTTCTGCTTGGGCTTTCCTGGTTGCGCCAGACGTGCCCTGACTTACCCTCGCTGGGTGAGTCCCCCAGACCTTGCTGGTCTGCATCAACGTCCTTTCTTTGTTTCTACAAGACTTGCCGTTGCCAAGGATTGTTGGGTCCAATCTGGTTGCCGACACCCCTGCAATCGACAGACGTTGTGGGACAGCTCGAATCCAGCTCCTGGTTGTCGTCGACACCTCCTGGACCTCGTGGCTGAAGAGTCAAGACAACCGTCAACCTACCTGAAGCACCCGACATCGGTGGGCATCTGCTCATCGCCTTCCTGGTCACTGGCTAGTGACCCAGACTCTGTCCCCTCTGCTTTCAGGTTCTTCAGATCTTCGATCCACCCTTGGATCCACCTGAACACTTTCGACTTGGTCGCCAGCAGCACTTTGCAGCAGATCGCCATTGAAAACGACGACGAAACCCGACCCCGAAAGACACCTATGCACCCTGCTTCCCTGGGTGAGGTAACTCGAGTACTCCGGTGCTCCCGTGGGTATAGACTCTAGAACAACCTAGTTCTAAAGGGGTTTGCTCCAAGTCCTCCTCTAAGTGTCCTTTTCCTTCAAAACTCCAACTGCGACATTCCCCATAGAAGTCAACGGCGGCTCGCGGCTGTGTTCTCACACTGCACGCGTCCCCCGTGGGTCACCTGTGTCACTACCTTGGGTGGTTCCTTGAGGGCCAAGCACTTCTACAGGCTCTAGGCCCTGTGTCTAGCTCAGTCGTGGTTCTTATACCACTTTATTGGTATATGGTTTGAGTACGCCCCTAGGGCTCAAACGTGTATTTGTGCTATTACTGTTGATAACTGACTTGTAACTTATGTACTTCAAACTCTAGCCTCATAAAGAGACTAGAGGGGTGTGTTTAAGACTAAATACATATATTTTAAATATATACCTGGTGTGGTCCTCTTTCATTTGGTCACTCAAGAGATATAGACTGGTAAAACAAGCTGCTTTACATTCCTTCAAGACTTAGCCTGAAGGCTGCTCTCCATAGCTACCACTAGGATAGCTTTCAATAAAGGTTGTCTTTAACCTATCTCCAATAAGGGGTTGTTTGGACTGGTGCAAGGTGCCCACTATAATTAGTGGACAGCATATACCAGGCCAACTTCTCACATTGGTGTGCAGCGTGTGGGATTCCAGCTTGCTATTGTTTTACCAGATAATCTCAATTGAATTGATCAACTGAAAACCACTAAGGGTACCTTAGGTACATATAAATCAAGCTTAGGATACAGTAAGTTCTACTGAACTTAGAGTTGTGTGTTAAGGGATAGCACACCCTTTCTACAACTCAAGAGAGTTTAGTAGGCCACACTAGAGTAGGTAGTGCATACACCACACCACACTAGTAATGTCTTCACTGCCAGGAACCAGTGAGTTCCTGCCATCCAGATATGACACCCTCACATTCTTGGAATTGAGAGAGTTGTGCAAAGTTAGGAAGTTGAAGACAGGCAAAAGTGCCAACACCCAACGTCTCCTAGAGATGCTTCTGCTAGATGATCTTAGAAGACCCATAAGGTCTGAAAGGATAGGCAGAGAGGGTGGGGCAGAAGAAGAGGGAGAGACCAGGGATGAAAATACCCAGGACCCAACCTCTGAAAGTGCAGCTACTCCTGAGGAAGAGGAGGAGGCCCAGAATGACCTCCCCTCTGTCCCCCCAGGAAGAGTTGAGAGTGTGCCCAGAAGGACTAGATCTCCTTCTCAGGAGTCTAACCACTCTGACACCTCAGTAGGGACCTCTGTCTCCTCTCATGGGAGGGAATCCTCTCATGAGAGGAGAAAGAGACTGATTCAGTATGAGCAAGCCCAGCTTGAGCTCAGAAAACAGCAGTTGGCTATAGACAGGGAGTCCCTAGATCTCTATAGACAGAGAAAAAAGTTGGGACTAGAGTCCCATGGTGGCAGCAATTTCCCCAGAGATAGGGAAAGGTCTTATGACCATAGAAACCTGAGCAAGATTGTCCCTCCCTACCAGAGTGGGGATGACATCCACAAATGGATAACTGCACTGGAGAGGGCCTGTAGAGTACAGAGGGTCCCTCAGGAGCAGTGGGCAGCAATTTTGTGGCTCTCCTTTGCAGACAAAGGTAGAGATAAGCTCCTCACTGTTAGAGAGGAGGATGCTGACAATTACAAAATCTTGAAGAGTGCTCTGATTGATGGGTTTGGCCTAACAACTGAACAATACAGGTTAAAGTTCAGAGATACCCAAAAAGCACAGACTCATGACTGGGTAGACTATGTGGATTGTTCTGCTAAGGCTCTGGGAGGTTGGTTGATGGGCAGTAAGGTATGTGACTTCAAAGGATTGTACAATCTTATCATGAGGGAGCAGATTCTTAATAACTGTCAAAATCAGCTGTTGCATCAGTACCTGGTGGACTCTGATCTGACCTCTCCCCAAGAATTGGGAAAGAAGGCAGACAAATGGGTCAGAACCAGGGTGAGGCAGAAGGTACATAACCAAGGTGGTGACCCTAAGAAGCAAGATTCTAAAAACTCTGATAAGGGTGGGGAGAAGGGTAAAGACCAGAAGTCTTCACAAGGCCCCCAAAAATCTTCTTCAGGTGGGGATTCACAGACTAACAAGGGAAAAGGCCAAAAGAAACCATGGTGCAAAGTCTGTAAGCAAAAGACACACTGGACCAGTGATTGCACCAAGTCCAAAGACTCTATTCTAGCCCCCACCAATGCCCCTAAGGCACCTGTTCCCCCTAGTGCAGTTACAATTGGTGGTGGGAGTACACAGGCCAAAGGTTTAGTAGGGTTGACCCTGGGTAATGAGATGAGCTCTGGCCTAGTCAGAGAACTCACTCAGGCTGTCCTAGTCTGTGATGGAGGCATGGATGTGACCTCCTCTGTGAGTCCCAGTAATCTGGGCAAGTACAGGCAACAGCCCTTAATCAATGGAAAAGAGGCTTTGGCATTTAGGGACACAGGGGCAAGTGTCACCATGGTGACACAAGACCTTGTGGATCCTGGGCAGATTATACTTGGTGAAATGTACCAAGTGACCAATGCTAGCAATGTCAGAACAGACCATACTCTGGCAGTTGTTAACTTCTCCTGGGGAGGGGTAACTGGCCTTAAGAAGGTTGTGGTAAGTGCAAACCTACCAGTGGAATGCTTGCTTGGCAATGATCTTGAAACTTCAGCTTGGGCAGAAGTGGAGCTCAGGACCCATGCAGAAATGCTGGGGATCCCTGCAGATGTGTTTGCTGTGACCAGGTCACAGAGCAAAATGTCTAACACTGAACAGGCCTTGGATCCTGAAACCATGGACCAAGTGCCCTCCAAGAGGAGGAGTAGTAGTGTTAAGGCAGTGCCTTCCCCCTTGGTTCAGAAGGAAGATCAGTCTCTTGAGGGGGATGATCTCAGTCCTTAGGAAGGAACTGTCCCAGAGGAGCTTGAACCTGACCAGGTTGAGTTCTTGGGGACAGGGGGCCCTTCCAGGGCAGATCTGAGCCAGGAGCAGCAGAGCTGCCCCTCTCTTGAACCCCTCAGACAGCAAAGTGCTGCTGAGGCTGCTGGGAATGCTAGTGGTCCCCATAAAGTATATTGGGATGATGGACTCTTGTACTCAGAGTGTAGAGACCCCAAGCCTGGTGCCACCAGGAGGTTGGTTATACCTCTGAAGTTCAGGGGCTTCCTATTGACCCTAGCCCATGATATTCCCCTAGCAGGTCACCTGGGCCAGAACAAGACTTGGGACAGACTTGTCCCTCACTTTCACTGGCCCCACATGTCTGAAGACACCAAGGAGTTTTGTCGCTCCTGTGTAACCTGCCAAGCCAGTGGGAAGGCAGGTGGCACCACAATGGCCCCCTGATACCACTACCTGTGGTGGGCGTTCCCTTTGAGAGAGTGGGGATTGATATTGTTGGTCCCATGGATCCCCAAACAGCATCTGGGCACAGGTTTATCCTGGTGGTGGTGGACCATGCCACTAGGTACCCAGAGGCTATTCCCCTTAGGACCACTACAGCACCTGTGGTGGGAAGAGCCCTCCTGGGAATTTTCTCAAGAGTGGGCTTCCCCAAGGAGGTTGTATCAGACAGGGCTGCAAACTTTATGTCTGGATACTTGAAGGCAATGTGGAAGGAGTGTGGAGTGACTTACAAGTTCACCACACCCTATCACCCACAATGCAATGGTTTAGTTGAGAGATTCAACAAAACCTTAAAGGGCATGATTAAAGGGCTCCCAGAAAAGCTTAGGCGAAGATGGGACATACTCTTGCCCTGCCTTTTATTTGCATACAGGGAGGTGCCTCAAAAGGGGGTTGGCTACAGCCCTTTTGAACTTTTGTTTGGTCACCCTGTCAGGGGTCCATTGTGCTTGGTAAAGGAAGGATGGGAGTTACCTCACAAGCCCCCAAAGCAAGACATAGTGGACTATGTCCATTGTTCTCCGCTCCAGGATGGCTGAGTACATGAAAAAGGCAACTAAAAACCTTGAGGCTAGCCAGGAACTGCAAAAAGCCTGGCAGGACCAAAAGGCTGTACTGAATGTTTACCAGCCAGGACAGAAGGTGTGGGTGCTGGAGCCAGTGGCCCCAGCAGCTCTCCAAGACAAGTGGAGTGGACCCCATACCATTGTTGAACAGAAGGGTGAGGTTACCTATTTAGTAGACCTAGGAACACCCAGGAGTCCCCACAGGGTTCTCCATGTCAACAGATTGAAGCCATATGTGGACAGGGCAGACATGGGCTTGCTCATGGCTACTGATGAGGGACAGGAGGAGGAGAGTGACCCACTCCCTGACCTGCTCTCACAGAACCCTGATGATGGGTCAGTGGATGGTGTAGCCTTGGCAGGCAGCATCACTGCTCAGCAGCAAACTGATTGTAGACAAGTGCTCAATCAGTACAGACATATGTTCTCTCTGACTCCAAGTCAGACCACCTGGTGCACTCATGAAGAGGACACTGGGGACAGTCTGCCTATTAAAAATAAGATTTATAGGCAACCTGACCATGTCAGGGACTGTATCAGGACAGAAGTCCAGAAAATGTTGGATTTGGGAGTTATTGAACCCTCAGATAGCCCTTGGGCTAGTTCAGTGGTCCTTGTGCCAAACCCTCACACCAGTGGTGGGAAAAGAGAGATGAGGTTTTGTGTGGACTACAGGGGTCTCCATGCAGTCACTAGGACTGATGCCCATCCAATACCTAGGGCAGATGAGCTAATAGACACTTTGGCCTCAGCCAAGTATCTAAGCACATTTGACCTGACAGCTGGCTACTGGCAGATCAGACTAGCTGATGATGCAAAGCCAAAAACAGCATTCTCAACCCCTAGTGGACATTATCAATTTGTGGTAATGCCCTTTGGTCTGAAGAATGCACCTGCCACTTTTCAGAGGTTGGTGAATACAGTCCTTACAGGTCTGGAGGCCTACAGTGCAGCATATCTAGATGATATTGCTGTCTTTAGCTCCACCTGGGAGGATCACCTGGTCCACCTCAGAAATGTTTTAGAGGCACTGCAAAAGGCAGGCCTCACTATCAAGGCCACCAAGTGCCAGATAGGGCAGAGTCAGGTTGTGTACCTGGGCCACCTTGTGGGTGGAGGCCAGGTTCAACCATTGCAGAGCAAAATCCAGACCATCATGGACTGGGTTGCTCCCACTACCCAGACTCAGGTGAGAGCCTTCTTAGGCCTGACTGGGTACTATAGGAGATTTGTCAAGGGGTATGGATCAATAGTGACACCCCTGAATGACTTAACTTCCAAGAAAATGCCCAAAAAGGTTCAGTGGACAGCTAGCTATCAAAAGGCATTTGATGACCTAAAGCAGGCCATGTGCACTGCTCCCATTCTCCAGAGTCCTGATTACTCCAAGAAGTTCATTGTCCAAACAGATGCATCTGAATTGGGGGTAGGGGCTGTACTGTCACAATTGAATGATGAAGGTCAGGATCAGCCAATAGCTTTTATTAGCAGAAGGCTAACCCCTAGAGAGAAACGTTGGTCAGCCATAGAGAGGGAGGCCTTTGCTGTGGTTTGGGTTCTGAAGAAGTTGAGGCCATACTTGTTTGGTACTCACTTCCTTGTTCAAACAGACCACAAGCCCCTCCTATGGCTAAAACAAATGAAGGATGAAAACCCCAAACTGCTTAGGTGGTCCATTTCCCTACAGGGGATGGACTTTACAGTGGAACATAGACCTGGGAGAAACCATGCCAATGCAGATGGACTCTCTAGGTACTTCCACTTAGAACATGAAGACTCAACTGGTCAAGGTTAGTTTAATGTCCCTACGTTTGGGGGGTTGTGTAGGAGAGTAGGATCTGCTTCACATGGGTACCCCCACTTTTTGCTGATGCTTCACTGTTTTTCTACTTTAGTCTGGCTGGGGCCCTGCTAATCAGAACCCCAGCCTAGCTGCTTCCTCTCTAAAATGGTTTCCATGTGCCCTAGGCACATCTCTGATTGGAATCTGGAGTGCCCTTATAAGTCCCTAGTATATGGTATACTATGTACCCAGGGCATAGGTACCTCAGAGGCCTACCAGGGGCTGCAGCATGTATTGTGCCACCCCTGGAAGGCCATCCAAAATGACACCACAGGTCTGCTACTGCAGCCTGGGTAAGGTGGTGCATGCACCCCTTACAGTGGTATAGGCTACCTATATCACTACCATTGTACACACATATAAACCTATAAGTCACTCCTATGGCAGGCCTTAACGATCCTGAAGGCAGAGTGCTTGGTTCTTATGTGAGAGGGTGCCCCTGCATGAGCAGAGCCCCTCTACAGAGTTTGAAGTCCCTCCTCTGATGCTGTTTGTGGTACAGCCTGACCATATACTCTTAAGTGCATTATATCCTCACGGTACAATGCTAACTTTGGACTGGCTGCACCAAAACATGTCGTGTTTGGTGTCAAACATCTTGGAATACTACCCCCCCACCAGTCCTGGTGGTGGGGGTAGCATTCCACCCTTCTAGAGGGAGAGACATGTACACACCGGGCTACCCGGTAACTTCTTTCCAGAGCCCTGGCATCACAAAATGGATGCCGCTGCCACAGACACTTGTCTGGCCTCCTGCTGCTGACTGAAACTCCGGCAGGGGAGGCCTGGACAATAGGTTTCCTGTCGCAGGGAGGTGTAACCACCTCCCCAGACAGGATAATGTGTATTGGGGCTGGGCGGGAGCACTCTCTGGTGCTCAGAAGTCCTGCACCGGGGGCACACTTGGTGTCCCTGTGCATATGCCAGTTCAAACCGGTTACAGGGGCTACCTGCCCCTGCTCTGGCGCGAAACTGGACAAAGGGAATGGGTGTAACCACCCCTCTTCCCTGACCCTCCCATAGGTGGGTCCCCAGAGTATGTCCAACCCCCTAACTTAGTATAAGTATGGGACCCCAGTCCTTAGGACTTTAGATTACCTTGGACGAAACTCTGACACTGAATCCTGGACCTTCGACGCTCTACCTGAAGATTAGAGGACTGAAGAATCTCCCTTGGGGTCAAGGAGTGACTCCCCTGCTTGGCAGGCACCTAAGAAGCAATTGTCTGGTCTGCATCGCTGAAGCTCCTGCCGGACGCCAAAGTCTTTGCATCACCAGAGGTGGATTTCCAGACTTCCCCAAGGCTGCCCTGAGTCCCCAGCAAAGCTGAGGCCTGTAGCTGTTGTGGGTAACGTGGAACCATGACTCCTGGACACCGAGTATTTTTGCAAGTGCATCCTCTTTTGTGTCTCCCACGAAGTTGTGCTTTGGGCTCCGAGTAGCTCCCTCCTCCAGCACCAACTGCACCAAAGATCACTGGCCTCCACTCCCTGAGTGTCCTGTGAGCCAGCTCCAAGTGTGTCCACTCAAGGCTCCTTCGTGGTCACTAGTCTGTTGGCTAGTGGGCCCTCCCGTAGGCAACTCTTCTTCTGCTTGCGCTTTCCTGGTTGCTCCAGACGTGCCCTGACTTCCCCTCGCTGGGTGAGTCCCCCAGACCTTGCTGGTCTGCATCAACGTCCTTTCTTTGTTTCTACAAGACTTGCCGTTGCCAAAGCTTGTTGGGTCCAATCCGGTCACCGACATGCCTGCAATCGACAGACATCATGGGACAGCTCGAATCCAGCTCTTGGTTGTCGTCGACACCTCCTGGACCTCGTGGCTGAAGAGTCAAGATGACCGTCAACCTACCTGAAGCACCCGACATCGGTGGGCATCTGCTCATCACCTTCCTGGTCACTGGCTAGTGACCCAGACTCTGTCCCCTCTGCTTTCACGTTCTTCAGATCTTCGATCCACCCTTGGATCCACCCGAACACTTTCGACTTGGTCGCCAGTAGCACTTTGCAGCAGATCGCCATTGAAAACGACGACGAAACCCGACCCCGAAAGACACCTATGCACCCGGCTTCCCTGGGTGAGGTAACTTGAGTACTCCGGTGCTCCCGTGGGTATAGACTCTAGAACAACCTAGTTCTAAAGGGGTTTGCTCCAAGTCCTCCTCTAAGTGTCCTTTTCCTTTAAAACTCCAACTGCGACATTCCCCATAGAAGTCAACGGCGGCTCGCGGCTGTGTTCTCACACTGCACGCGTCCCCCGTGGGTCCCCTGTGTCACTACCTTGGGTGGTTCCTTGAGGGCCAAGCACTTCTAAAGGCTCTAGGCCCTGTGTCTAGCTCAGTCGTGGTTCTTATACCACTTTATTGGTATATGGTTTGGTACGCCCCTAGGGCTCAAACGTGTATTTGTGCTATTACTGTTGATAACTGACTTGTAACTTATGTACTTCAAACTCTAGCCTCATAAAGAGACTAGAGGGGTGTGTTTAAGACTAAATACATATATTTTAAATATATACCTGGTGTGGTCCTCTTTCATTTGGTCACTCAAGAGATTATAGACTGGTAAAACAAGCTGCTTTACATTCCTTCAAGACTTAGCCTGAAGGCTGCTCTCCATAGCTACCACTAGGATAGCTTTCAATAAAGGTTGTCTTTAACCTATCTCCAATAAGGGGTTGTTTGGACTGGTGCAAGGTGCCCACTATAATTAGTGGACAGCATACACCAGGCCAACTTCTCACATACCTGTGCCGCACCAGGGGTGGTAGGTCCCTCAGATGGTAGAGAGAATGCCTGGGATGCACTGTATTGGGAGGAGTGTGTAGGGGAACCACCAAGTCTATCCTGATGTGAGGGCTGTGAGGGAATGCAGTCTGTGTTGGGGTATGTGAGAGCTGTGGCTGGTTAGTGCTATGCTGAGAACAGGTAATCCTGGGCTTTGGATAATGAGGCACTTTGCTGGGTGGAGGGGGGGGCCTTACACATTTTGCCCAGTGGACCGTATATCATTGTCAGGGCATTGGACTCCTCATTCTCTGTATGAAGGGCCAGATAGTCTCCATCATACTCCAATTCATCCGTCTCCTCTGCTACGTCCTCCTCCTCCTCTTCTGCATTACTAGCAGCTGAAATGGCTGCCGGTAAGAGTAGTGATTTCTCACCTTCAATTGCCCGTCGCCCACCACTTGTGGAAGGTCCATTGTCCTCATCGTCCACCTCCTGAAAGAAACAAAGAAGAAAGCCCTAGAGGACAGTTTAGTAGCCAGCAGAAACCACAGCAAGGAACTCTTCACCATCGTGAAGAAGTTCTCCAACCCCGCAGCTGCCGAGAACAACATCACCCCTTCCCAAAAACTTTGAGACACTCTGGCAGACTTCTTCCACGACAAGATTTCAGCCATCTACAAAAACTTCAAACCCAAACCCCCACCTGTGACATCATCAACCTGCTCACACCCACAAACACAAACCTCGAACATCTCCTCACCCACTGGGACCCTCTCACAACTCAAGTCACAATCTCCATCAAGAACTCTGTGCACTCATGAGCACCTACGGACCCCTTTCCTCACCAAGTCTTCAACCTCAGATGATTGGTGAAGAGCTCGAGAAAGTCTTGTACACCTCCATCAACTCTGCCTCCTTCCCTGATGACTGGAAACACACTGAAGTGAGGCCCCTCCTGAAGAAACCATCCACTGACCCAGCAGAACCAAAGAACTACAAGCCCATAGCTCTGCTCCCCTTTCCAGCAAAGGTGCTCAAAAAGCAATCAACCAGCAACTCACCAAACACCTAGAACACAACTATCTCCTGGACCCCTCACAATCCGGATTCCGAGCCAACCACAGCACCAAGATCACAGCCACCGACAACATCAGGGCCCTCCTGGACTGTGGTGAAAAAGCAGCCCTCATCCTCCTGGGCCTGTCAGCCGCCTTTGACACCATCAATCAATAGACTCCACCACATCAGAATCCAGGGAGACACCCTCAAATGGATCACCTCATACCTCCCCGGAAGAACCCAGAGAATCCGCCTCCCACCGATCACTTTGGAACCCAAGAAGATCATCTGCTGCAACCCCCAAGGATCGTCCCTCATCCCCACCCTCTTCAACACCTACATGCCCCCCTGGCCAACACCATCAAGTCACATGGACTCAACATCATGACACCCAGTCCATCCTCTCGCTATCAGACAGAAGATGCATCCACCATCAGAGCCAACTTCCACAGTTGTATAATGAACGTCGCTGACTGGATGAAGGACAACTGTTGCAAGCTCAACACAGACAAGACAGAAGTCCTCATCTTTGGGAACAACCCCTCGCCATGGAACGATGCATGGTGGCCCATGGAACTGGGTGCACCCCCACCACGACAGACCATTCCTGCAGCCGCAGTATCATCTTGGACAGCAAATCATCAATGAAGAAACAGGTAACCACAGTCTCATCTGCCTGCTTCCACACTCTACGCATGCACCGCAAGATCTTTAGGTGGCTTCCAGTCAACACCGGAAGGATCGTCACGCAGGCCCTTGTTACTAGGAGGCTGGACTACAGGATAACATTCTACTTAGGAATCACTGCACGCCTCCTGAAGAAACTACAGACATAACAAAACTCAGCAGCAAAAGTCATTCTCAACCTGACCCTCAATCCAGAAGAGTCACGGAAAAAGTAAAAAGATATTAAAAAGTCAGTTCAAGATGCTGTCCCATGTGTACAAAGCCTTGCACAACAAAGGACCAGCATAAATAAGCAAATGCACAACCTTCCACCAACTGACCAGACACCTATGATCATCCTCCATGTTCCTTGCAGCCACCCCCAAATCCGACGAGCCCACAGTGGAGGAATCTCCTTCTTGCACCTGGCGGCCAAAGCTTGGAACAATTGTCCCCTGCACCTCAGAACTGCCCCATCGCTCCAGTAATTCAGGAAAGGACTCAAGACCTAGATGTTCAAATGAACAAATCACCATGCAGCAGGCAGCAACTCCAGTACCATGAGACCCTCAAGGGTGATTTGTCACGCTTTCTAAATACTTGATCGATTGATTGACATCACTTTGAAGTTATGTCATTCCCAAGTGCCAACCAGCCTCCCACATTCTTTTACCCCACAGCCCACCAAGATTCCATCAGTTTGAGATCACAGCTGCACTTTCACACACAGCTCCATCTCTTACTGTATGTACATATGACACATGTACATTTGAGGAAAGGATTAGGGATCAATTTATGCTCAGGTGCAAAATAGAGAAAGTATGTGAGGAGTTGTGGCAAAAAGATGATCCCAGTTTTGATGAAGTATTAGTAGTAGCAAAGAAAATTGAACATTCCTTTAAGTGTAAAAAGCGAGTTGTCCTCGAATAGAGACACTCTTCACCAGGCAATATTTCCATTAATTTTGCAGCAAACACAAAAGACACACTGGAAATATGAGGCCAAACGAGTTTCGGGATTCCTCGCCCTTGTTCACTGGCCAAGGTCTGGAAACAGGAAAAACGTCATAGTTACTCATGTGCTCATTAAGTACAATTCCGCCCCAAAGTGGGAAACAGTGCATGATGGTTATTGCAGTCCTGTGACAAAAAACAAATCTCACCCTCCTTGGGTTGGCTGTGCCAAGCC
The DNA here is from genome assembly GCA_963921515.1 of Calotriton arnoldi. Classification (NCBI taxonomy): domain Eukaryota; kingdom Metazoa; phylum Chordata; class Amphibia; order Caudata; family Salamandridae; genus Calotriton; species Calotriton arnoldi. The sequence continues at coordinate 143,295 of CAWUFW010014598.1, forward strand.
CTAATTATATTCATAACTAGGCCTGGGCGTGAACTTTGCTCCGTTCGCGGAGTTTGCGGAGTTTTCTGCACTCCGCGGAGCAAGCAGAGTGCATAAAACTCCGCTTCGCGATGTGCAGCGGAGTTTTTTCCCCGCTCGCGATCGCGAACGGTAAGTTCGTGAGCACAAGCTGCCGCTCGGGTAGAATTTCTACCCGAGCGGCAGGAATACCAGCACAAACTGCAATTCGCACTGCACTCCGCCACTCGTGGAACTTCGCGGAGTTGTTTTGTAACTTCGCGGAGTTCCGCATAGCAAAACTCTGCGAACTACGCACAGGCCTGTTTATAACTCGCCCCAGTGGGCTTACCAGTGTCTCTTATTGCAGTTCGCCACAAAACCATTAAGTGTGTTGAAGTAATAAAAAGGGATGGAGCTACAGACGCTGGAGTATCAGTAAAAAGTAACATGGTAAAAAAAAAAACAGTAAAAGAAAGTTTACAGAAGGTAGAAAGGAAAACAGAATTTCTTGGAAAATGCTTTAGGTGTGGAAAGGCAGGACATTTGGCTAATGAAAAGATATGCCCTGTTCTTAAAGCAACATGCAATTTTTGTAAGAACAAGGGACATACTGTTATTGTTTGAAGAATGAAACAAATTAAAGGAAAAGTCTCAGAGGTTGAAAATCACAAAGTGGAAGATGATGATTATTCAAATTTTCGTACAGATTTGCAGTAGTGAACGAAACAGTCAAGTAGGGTGACTTATAAGTTAATGGTGAAAAACAAAAGTAATATTTGACTCAGGTGCAAATATTACAATTGTTTCATAGAAATTCTACACTGAGAAACTTGAATGGAAAATTGCTCTGTTGAAACCTGACATAAAACCATACGTGTATGCGGGAAAACCCATTAAACTAGAGGTATATTTTATAGGATTGATTAAATATACGCAACATATGGTAATGCAAAAATGTATGTTTTACTAAAAGGGGGCAGCATTTTGAGATGGATATATGAGAGAGGTATGGGACTTTTCCTTGATCCTAATAATAATCCTCTAATTTTGTTGAAAGACAATTTTATGTTGCAAACTTTTGACATGCATGAGACTCCTGAGTGTGGGATTCTGAGAGACATAAAATCTGAATTTCCTAAACGTTTTTCACAAAGGGTTAGAATGCATGAAACATTTTACGCACAGAATATGTCTGATTGACAATGCAAAACCTGTGTGTGGAGAGGTCAGAAGTGTTCCAATGGCTATGAAAGACTTAAGGATGAAATTGTTGAGGAAGTTCAAGGAACAGAATGGTTGGCACCTGTAGTGACAGCCAGGAAGGGAAAGGGGAGTCTGTTACTATGTGTAGATCTCAGAGAACTACACAAATTTGTGGTTATAGATAGATACCCTTTACCAAACATTACAGACATGCTCACATTACTTTATGGTGAAAAAACATTTTCCACCATAGATCTCACATCAGCTTACCACTAGGCCCACCATCATATTACACTTGATGAAAAGTAACATGACCTTACAGCATTCATCACCCCATTTGGAACTTTCAGATATGCATGGCTACCAATTGGATTGATGTCTGCTGCATCTTTCTTTCAGAGATAATTTGAAAAAGTGCTCAAAGGTGTAAAGGGGGTCAGGATATATCAAGATGATATATTGGTATTTGGGAAAAATATAGCAGAGCATGATCAGAGACTAGAACGGGTGTTAAGAAAACTTGAAATTTCAAATCTCACAGTAAAATTGGAAAAATGTGAATTCAGGAAGAATCCATAGATTACTTAGGACACACCATCACTGGTGAGAGCATAACTCCCAAAGATTACTTGATTAATGCTATACACAATTTGAAAACGCCATCCAAAAAAAAAAGAGTTGGTGTGATTTCTAGGTATGGCAAAATACTACGGTAAATTTGTCATGGATTTTTCAGAAATGTGCTCAGCAATCAGAAATTTACTCTAGAAAAGAACAGAATATATTTGGGATTCTGTGTGTAAGGCAGAGTTCAATGAAGTGAAAGTAAAATTGAGTTTAACATCCAAACTTAAGAATTTCGACTCAAAGAGGAAGTCTGTGAGCATGATGGATGCAAGCCTTAAAGGAAGGATGAACAGGGTGAACAGGGCTCAGAACAGGGCTCAGAACACACCATTCTATTTCTCTCAAGAAGTAAGCAACTAAGTAAGTTGTAAGGTTGAGTCTCCAGGGTTCAGAAAGCCAGTACTCAGTTACAGAGAGAGAGGCACCTGCTGTATTCTGGGCAGTCAGAAAATTGAAAGATTTCTTATGGAGCAGCAAGTTTGAAGTCAGAACAGACCACAAACCATTATGTGAGATTGTTTTTAAAAAAAAGGTATAGATGTAGTCCCAAGTAGAATCTCTAAATGGGTGATAGCTCTTCAGGAATATGATTTTGAAATAAAATATATTCCAGGAGTAAACAAAATAGTAGCTGACACTTTATCTAGGTTAGTATCTGTTGGTGAGGAGGCTCAAAGTGAGGATGTTGAAGTTGTTAGCAAGGAGTTTGATCAAGAGATGTCTGTGACATTGGTGAGGCCATTGTGTCAGAAGAGAGATAGGGGTCATAACTGAAATCTGATAAAACTTTACAAGAAGCTCTTTACTTACTGAAAAATGGAAAGGGTGACAGCAATAAAAGAAGTGAAGAAAGTAAAATGTTTGGGGGAATTAAAGACGAGCTATCAGAAAATCAAAGGTTGCTATTCAGGGGAACCAGACTTGTTCCTCCTTTGGCTCTGAGAGAAGAACATATGTCATTAGCTCATTGCGGCCAGCAAGGGATGTCTAAAACAAGGGAGATGTTGAGAATGACATACTTGTGGCCAGGCATGGGCTTACAAGTAGAAAGAATGATTCGAGAATGCATGCAGGGTGCTTTAAGTGAGAAATCCGCAAAACCTAGGGTACAGCCTATGGCAATTAGAGAAATTTTTACTAAACCATGGGAGGAGGTAACATTTCTGAAAGAAGCATTTGGGAGGAATGGCATACCCTGAGTACTGATAACAGACGATAAAGTACTGTTAGTTTCTAGAGAAATGGAGACATTTTTGGGAAAGTGTGGTCTAAAACATGAAAAGTGTGCACTCTACCAGCCAGAAACAAATGAAATGGTGGAACATTTTAATTGAGTTCTAAAAGAAACCATTTGCATGGCTAAAGATAATGGTTTGGCATGGAAAGAGGAAGTTTGTAAGACAGTAGAAGAATACAGAATCACACCACACTCTACTACAGGTAGGACACCTTTTAACATATTTTGGAGTAGAGATCCATGTACATTAATAACCCCTGGTTGGAGCAATGATTTGAAAGGAAAATCACTTACTGTAGACAAGGGTGAAGAGTAGAAATCGAGGGAATAGAAGAAGGTGCAAGCACGCAAACACAAGTGTGATATAAGGAAATCAGTGAAGAAAACAAGAGTGGCTATTGGTGATTTGGCTATGAAAAGAATACCAATTGGTAAGGAAGGTGGTCACAAAGGTGCACAGACACAATATCGAGTTTTTCATATCGACCTACATTAATATCGAGTTTTAAATATCGTGGAGACATAATATGGACATCAAGAATATCGACGACCAGAATTTCGACCTGAAGGTAAGAAATATCATTTTTGTTAATATCGAAGTTAGTAATATCGATAGCAAAAATATCGATGTTAATAATATCGATGTTTATATTAGTGTTATGTATTTTAGTATGTATTTTATATGTATGTATTCTATATTTTTTGTTAAGTATTGTACTGTTTTTTTAAATATATGTATACATTTTTTAGAAGTTAGTAATTTTTTTTAAAGTAAATTATGTGTTTTAGTACCGTAGCGGGTTGTGGGTTTATAGGGGAATAGGGTGAGAAGTAATTTAATTATAGTAAATTAAATAATAATTTTTAGGAATTATTAATTATTTTTAATTAAATTTTGCGTTTTAGTTCTGTAGCGGGTTGTGTGTTTATAGGGGAATAGGGTGGGAAGTAATTTAATTGTAATTAAGTAATTATTAATTTTTATTTATTGGTATTGATAATACATTTATTGTTAAATAACTATTAATTGGTAATTAATTATTATTAATTATTATTAATTGGTATTCATAATTAATTTATTGTTAATTAATTTTTAATTGGTAATTCATTTGTAATACTTATTATTTATTGGTATTGATAATTAATTTATTGTTAATTAATTATTAATTGGTAATTGATTTTTATTAATTTATTAATTGATAATTAAATTAATTGTGTGAAATTGTATGCGGAGTGGGTTGTGTGTTTATTGGGGAATAGGGTGGGAAGTAATTTAATGTTATAAAAGTAATTATTCATTTTAATTTATTTGTATTTTTACTTAATTTATTATTAATTTATTAATAAATCATTATTTAATTAAAAAAATTATTTAATTTATAAGTATGTTATTTTTAACCCCTACGCTATCCAACGCTTTCCCTACTGTTGCACTCTTTGGAGTGGGAATAGTAATTTTTACCCCTACGCTATCCAACACTTTCCCTACTGTTGCACTCTCTGGAGTGGGAATAGTAATTTTTACCTCTACGCTATCCTTCACTTTCCCTACTGTTGCACTCACTGGAGTGGGAATAGTAATTTTTACCCCTACGCTATCCAACACTTTCCCTACTGTTGCACTCACTGGAGTGGGAATAGTAATTTTTACCCCTACACTATCCAACACTTTCCTTACTGTTGCACTCACTGGAGTGGGAATAGTAATTTGTACCCCTACGCTATCCAACACTTTCCCTACTGTTGCACTCTCTGGAGTGGGAATAGTAATTTTTACCCCTACGCTATCCAACACTTTCCCTACTGTTGCACTGTTTGGAGTGGGAATAGTAATTTTTATCCCAACGCTATACAACACTTTCCCTACTGTTGCACTCTTTGGAGTGGGAATAGTAATTTTTGCCCCTACGCTATCCAACACTTTCCCTACTGTTGCACTCTCTGGAGTGGGAATAGTAATTTTTACCCCTACACTATCCAACACTTTCCCTACTGTTGCACTCACTGGAGTGGGAACAGTAATTTTTACCCCTGCGCTATCCAACACTCTCCCTACTGTTGCACTCTTTGGAGTGGGAATAGTAATTTCTACCCCTACGCTATCCAACACTTTCCTTACTGTTGCATTCTCTGTAGTGGGAATAGTAATTTTTACCTCTACGCTATCCAACACTTTCCCTACTGTTGCACTCACTGGAGTGGGAATAGTAATTTTTACCCCTACGCTATCCAACACTTTCCCTACTGTTGCACTCTCTGGAGTTGGAATAGTAATTTTTACCCCTATGCTATCCAACACTTTCCCTACTGTTGCACTCTGTGGAGTAAGTATATATATTATTTTATATATGTATATGTTTAATTTATTTTAACATTATATGTATTAGTTATTATTTTCAAACATGTTTTAATATTTTTAACTATGTTTCTTTTAATTATATGTATTATTTACTTTATTTTACATTATTTTTTTAACATTTAAAAAATCGATATTTTTTACAACTATATTTTTGACATCGATATTTTTTTTGTCGATATTTTTGTACTTACCATGATGTAGATAGGATGTCGATATTCTTGACTTCGATATTTTTGCGTCGATATTTTGCTACCTCGATATTCGGTCCATCGATATTTTGTCAGTGATCCGGTCACAAACTTTTAAGCCTATGAAGATCATAAAAATCTTCAAAAATGCAATAAAGACTGAGGATCATAGAATATTTAATTTGAATAAGGTGTAATTTATAAAGGGAAATCAACTCAGGAAAGGGTGTCAGGAGGTGAAAAATGTGAGAACAAGATGGAATCAAGGGAAATATGTCTTAGAGATATTAAAACTCCCAAGTATCTAGAATATTACATAAGATGAACATTGCTCATTATTTCTCTAGGTATATTTGGTGTTTTGAACAGATAAACCATATTGCCATCACATTGTATAGGCACATCATATTTTAATTTTTCTCTTAGTGTTTTGTTATGAATGTGTTCATTATATTCTGTTACTAGTTTATGCATCTTATTTATGTTGATTAAAAAGGGGAGGCCTGTGATATGTACATACAACATGAGATGGAGCTGTGTGTGACAGTGCAGCTGTCATCTCACACTGATGGAATCTTGGTGGGCTATAAGGTAATTGAAAGTGGGAGGCTGGTTGTCAGTTGGGATTGACATAACTTGTTGTCAGTGATGTGGGTGAATGAGACTTTCTCATGAAGATATTAAATACTTCTAAATATGCACCATCTGTCCTGCAATCTGTATCCTGGCACTTGTCACACCATCCGTGCCTCTAGATTGCAACCAAACCGCATTCATACACAGACCTATGTAGCAAATCTGATGAGCTTGGTGCTCAGTCCATAATTGTTACAGTGTCCTTCTCAGCACAGTGGCACTCTACCTGGGACAATCTCCCTACCATTTCCACTCTTAACATCCATTCTTCCCATCAATATACAACCTACAGTACCCACAGACCAACCTAAAATATCCTTAATGCCATACTAAGACGATGTACTGAGCCTCCAGTGGTTTTGGAGTTGTGGGTTCGAATCCTTCCTGATGCAGTTTTAAGATAGGTTTTTTTATTATCAGTTCTCCTTAGAATGAGTACCACTCACACTTGAATGAGAAATTAATTGAGTCACAAAAAGAGACCATGAAGAGGGTGAAGGAAGGAACTGTGCTGAAATATTTGTATACATTTAACATGGAATACCCCAGCTTTAACAAAGACATCTGGAACACCTTCAATGCAGTGCTATTTGGGGTCAATTGCTATGTCTTCTGTTTCAGTCTGGAAAAATCAGGACATCCATTAACCTCACTTATGAGCAGTGACCGGCTGACCGACAAGTGAGTGGCCCAAAGTTCAGTTGCAGCTGAATTAGCCTGACAATGAGCAAACAGCAGCTCCTGCTGAGCAGTCTCCCTCAGCCCATTTTTGTTGTGATTCTGTGAACCTTTGCCTCAGTGTTGCCAGGAGAAATATGAAGACTCAGCGCCTAATGTAGGTGAAAGTACTTTGTGAGTAAGACTGTAGAAGGGATGTGGAGTGCGGTTGCAACTTTACTGAGGCTGGAGACGACAAGGAGTGCAGAAATATCAGGGGCACATGCACACTTAGCTGCTTTTGTCATAGTTAATTTCTTGACATGTTAAATAGTAAAATAAACAATCAGCTTCATATTACTTTATTTTAGGTGAAGAAGTTCATTCACACAGCGAGTAAATGGTTTGGCACAAAAATTACTTCTTTTAGGTATCTGTTTTATAGTTTGTGGAGGCAGAGTGGAACAAGACATTTTAGCTTCTTTAGAAAAGACAGAAAACAATCCGAACACCCTTATTTAGTAATCGTAGTAATTGGGCTTGCAGGATAACACTTTAACACTATTAGGGACAGGAGAGCATTTTTATCTCACCTGTGTATACACTGATAATAGATGGTGGATATGAAAAGGACAAAACACATAGGGACCGATTCTGATGCGGGTTGGAAAAGCTTCCCGACCGAATCGGTTGGGAAATGGTGTCCGACCCACTCGGATCGGGAAAGTCCGACCGGCGGAGTAGGATGCATCCGGATGCTTCCAGATACGATTTGGTTGAACTCCCATTGACTTCAATGGGAACATTTGTTCCTAACCGCATCAGAATTGGGCCCTCGGTCGGGAAGACACGTTCCCGATCCGATTTGGAAGGAGCAAATGCCGTTAGGAGGCCTTCCTAACCGCATCAGAATCAGGCCCTCGGTCGGGAAGCTTTTCCAACCCGCATCAGAATCGGGCCCATAGACCGAGAAGAGACCTTGATTTATGTGAAGCAGGCCCACAGACCCCCACCAACGTTGAAGTATAAAAATTCCATTAATCCACCCTTCTCAGCAACTCCCTTAAATAAAATATCACATCCAATTAGGCAGCAGACTGTCAAAGGACCAAGGATTGCAAGAGAGTGAAAACAAAACTTTGTCAAAGCCCCAAGCGAGACCATTTCGAGCCAAGACCTTTACGCTTAGTCAGTGCTTATTTGAACTAATATTTTCTCCAAATCAAATACATTTTGTTAAGAGTTGTGGTCTAACCTTATATTTTTTGCATTTGTGAACAAATATCCGAAGGAGTCAAGGTAGTCTGTTCAATTCATAATAATATGTAAATTGTCATTTTTATTGATGGAGAGCAGATTCCAATAAAGCTTTAGGTAAAAGATAAATATATATATATATATATATATATATATATATCAAAGTACTTCTGCAACCTTCAAATCACAAAACGGCACTCTGAGTAGGGTTGCGGTAATTTAATCACCTAGCAGAACAAAACCGTGTGTAGCGTCAGATGCGTTTCGGCTTACAAACCCTTTGTCACGACGCCTGCACACTAGAACACTTCCTATTTCAATATGCACTGCGACATAAACAATGGATCACCAGATATCCACAATGTTGGCGACCATATTGGAGTGTACAAATACGTACTGCATATATATACTGGCAAATTGTAAAATGACATAATCACAGTTTTTTAGGATTATTTTATACAATGAATTTTTATAAAATTACATTTTAGTTCAATTAAACTTTGCAATAGTGGCTTGTGCCCAAGTGGGCCTAGCTGCAATTATTCCACCAGAAACCTCTGGGTGAGGAAAGCTCCTAACACGCGCCAAATTTAAACATAGATACCAGCTTAGTGCAACCGGCTTGCATAGCGTAAACAGTAAAAGAATCAAAATTAGAATTAAAAGAGAGAAATGAGGATAAAAAGCAAAAACAAAATTGCGCCCCATTGGGCATACCAAGCAATTCACAAGATCAACTATAAAACCAAAAAAGATATCTTAGCTCTCCTGCGTTTCTTATATTACTCCATCACAGCAGAATACAATGTGGCAAAAGCCTGAAAAAGTAAAAAAAACACAATTAATGTTAGATACTGATAGATCCAATACATTCAACTATTAAATGTTCTTAGTGTGCATAGTTAAAATACTGGATTGCATTTTCAAGCCTGAGACTGTACAGACAAATTTATAGATATGTGTGTGTACATTTCTTCATCAGAATTCAAACCAATTGGTTTTTTGTCCCTATTCTCAGGATGCATCTACATTCCAATTGCCTGAGTTGTCTTTCCCTATCCCCTCCTCGAGGAGATATTATTTGGTCAAGTACACTATATGTCAACTGCTTGGGATTACTGGCATGAAAGTCCCTAAAATGTCTAGCTACTGGGTAGGTATCATCTACATTTTTCACTTCCCTTATGTGCCTATGGAGGTCGCGCTTTGTTTTCTTTAAGGCCCCGGGTGGGCCAGGTCCCGGGGGAAATCATTAATATAGATGCAGAGGCCCCCATATCCCCGTGGACCACCACCTCCCCAGGGCTATGTTTATTAAATGCGGGGGTCCACGCGGGCCCCCCGCAGCCACGGGGACCGCCACCTTCCCGGTGCTTTGTTTTTAAAATAAATGCGCTGGGGTGTTCCTGCCCTCCACACGAAGCCCCAGGGACCGCCACCTCCTCAGGGCTAATTATGTTAAATGCAGTGGAGCCACATTGCCCCCTGCAGCCCCGGGGACCACCACCTCCCTGGGGCCACAATGTAGATGGGAGGGGGGCCATGTGGCCCCCTTCCAGGAGCCCTTCATGGCCCTGGGGACCGCCACCCCCTAGGGCCGGCTCCAGCAATGTCCCAGGGTGGAGTTTGCTATGGTTTGGCGGGAGCACTGCACAAACTTTCCTTCGCTTCATGGAGGGAGAGCATTGAAAATGCTCTCGCTTCCATGAAGTGCAGAAATGCTTTTAAGCAGAGGGAGCTGCATGTTTGCAGTTCCCTCTGCTCAAAAGCAATGCCGTCTCCCGCAGGAGGCAGGGAGCCGACAGGGACCGCGAGGGCCTTGACGCCCCCCGCGGTTCCCAATGACCTGGCCATGAGGTCCCATTTATATATATTTTTAAATCAAGAATAAGGCCTGGCCTTGGGGATGGTGTCCCCAGGGCCAAAAGTGGCCTAGGGACAGGGGGGCCACTTGGCCCAGCTCCCTTTAAAAAAAATCATTAAAAACTTGGCTGGGGGATTGGGGTCCCCCTCCTGTTTATCAATAATGTAAACAAAGGCTTAGCCCTGGGGAATTGGGTCCCCGGGCCGTAATCGGCCTTGGGAGGGGGCACGTGGCCCCCCTCCCTTTTTATTTAAATATAAATAAAAAATGGGTCAGGCCCTGGGGGATGGGGTCTCTGGGGCCCAAAAGCACCAAGGGTAGGGGGGCGACACAGCCCCCTTTCCTAAATTGAAAAAGAAAACGAAGCCGGCCAATCGCCGGAGACACTGCCCTCTCTCTCTACCACTCTGCTAACGAGCCTCCTGGTGCACTCTTGGTTGGGGTATGAAGTCCCCTTCGCTGCTGAGGTTCCTTAGGGGCAACTAGCCCACCAGGTACCTCCAGTAAGTCCCACACAGTGGTAATTTCAGATGTCATCAGTGTTGTCACTGACCATGTTATGAGTGATGTAATATGTGAGGTCATAAGCAGTGCATTACGGGGGAGCGAGTTATAGTTTGCTCAGCTAACTATAACAGCTGAATTTCTCTGGTTTTGTATGAGTGAAATGTCAGCCTAACTATCACATCCCTGTAACCTTTGTTTTTTTCCGTGAATATATATGTTCACTGAAAAAACCATAGGTTTCAGGGACGTTATAGTTAGAAATTAGCATTTAAAAAACCTTAGAAATTCACTGAAAAAACCACAGGCTTCAGGGTCGTTCTAGTTAGTTGGACATTTCACTCGTACAAAACCAGAGAAATTTGGCCATTATAGTTAGTTGAGCTAACTATAACTCGCGCCCCCCAATGCACTGCTGATGACTTCACATATTACATCACTCATGACATGGTCAGTGACATGACTCATGACATCACTGATGACATCTCAAATGATATCACTCATGACATCACTGATGACATCATCCAGAGACTTGGTGATTTTTAAAAGTTTAAGAATAGTAATTATAGATACGCAAAGGTGTATTGAAGAATGAGTGGGTGTATGAGTGTCTGAATGAATGATTTAGTGTGTGCGTCACTGACTGTTTAAGTGAGAGATTAAATGTATCTTAGTGAATGCATGGGTGAATGACTAAACTGTGTGAATGTCTGTATCAGTTTGTCAGTTGGTGTGTAAGTGGCTGCATGGGTTGGTGAGTAGCTACATGAATGTCTATATGGGTTAATGATTGGTTGTCTGATTACCTGTATGGGTGCCTGAGTGTCTGTGTTGTGTGTGACTCCCTCAATGGATGGGTGAGTGAGTGATTCAGTGGATGTATGGGTTCATGAGTATGTCTGTGAGGGGCTGTATGGGTGAGTAAGTGTGCATATGGCTGTGTTGGTGAGTGAATGGATGTCTCAGTGGTATATGTATGAGTAACTACATATGTGAAAGTCAGTATATGTGAATGTTGGAGTATATACGTGACTATATGTGAGAGTGAGTGATTGTGAGAGTGGCTGTATGGATGAGTGTGTGCTTGTGTCAGTGATTGTATAAGAGAGTAAGTATGTATTGGTATCTGTATGAAAAAGTGAGGTGGTGTGTGTATAACTGTATTGGTGAGTAAATGGCAGGGTGATTGAGTCTTTGGGTGACTGACTAGGTGTGTGAGTATCTCTGTGGATGAGTGGCAGTATGTGAGTGTCTGTATGGGTCTTTGAGTGCATATATCAGAGGCTGTATTGATGAGTGACTATGTGTATGAGTGACTGTATTGGTTTGTGAGTGGATGTGTGTAGACCTATGAATCAGTGAGTGGGTATGAACTAACTGGTATTGGTGTGTCTATGGTTTCGAGAATGGTAGTCTGTATTTTAGAGTGGGCGTATGAAAGGTTATATTAGGATGTGAGGAGGTGCATCAGATATTAAGTGGATGATATCATCAGTGATGTCATCAGGGATGTCATTTGAGATGTCATCAGTGACATCATCAGTGATGTCACTGACCATGTCATGAGTGATGTAATATGTGACGTCATCATCAGTGCATTGCAGAGATGCAAGTTATAGTTAGCTCAACTAACTATAACGGATGAATTTCTCGGGTTTTGTACGAGTGAAATGTCCAACTAACTATAACATCCCTGAAACCTGTTGTTTTTTCAGTGAATTTCTAAGGTGTGTTGTATTCCGCTTTAGGTGTCCGTATATAGGTTTTCCAGAAACATGTCCTTATATAGGCACAATTCGCATTGCCCTTATATAGGCATAAGATCCCAGTCCTTATTTAGGCATTAGCCATGCTATCCAAATACAGGCATGGTCACTTACATCCGTCCACCCTAACGTCACAACGAGTTCTTAGAAACCAGACCCTTAAGCTCTTGGGAGTTCCCCTAGCACAGGATTATTGATTTCTCCAAGAACTCATTTATTATGCATGAACCACTACACCTTAAGGGTTCATTCCTGACGTCTTCCTCTGCCCGACTTTACTTCAATGCTAACATTCCAAGGCACCTACCGGGTATAAATATACCTTCCCTTGCCCAAGCAAGTGGGAGGAGACCTTGACTTTAGAGGAGCCAGTGTCCCGGCCTGACGCACTGACAAGAGACGCTGTCATCCCTGCTCGCAGAGAATCCAGCTTCCAGTGTTCTGACTCCCTTCGCGGGGTGTTAGAGTTCGAGACCCGGAAAGAGATTCCCACCTCTCTCATTCTCAAGGTATGGAGCTGACTAGAACCTAGAGGGACTCTTGGCATACTAGACTCTTGGCATACCAGAGACTTGGCATACTATAGCATACCATACTATAGAACACATCACCTACTTCTTACCTTGCACTACACTTAGGTTAGGTACACTGGGGTAGAACTAGTTAGAGAAGCATCTTATGATTACTCCCATTTTTAGCTTATGTTATTTATGTATATGAATATATGTGTCATAGCTAAAAGATAATGCTAGCGCAGTATTATTTCTTTCTACTGCTTACGCTGTACATTATATATCTCGCATACTGTCTCGTGATCATAACAGCTCATATCTCTTACACGAGAAACAAGACTGTTCAATAAATCCTTTTATTGAAACGCCTGTCTATTCTTTCTGTGTAACTCTGAAGAAACTAAGCATGCACGATTAGCTGAGTGAAACTGTTATCTATTGTTTCCACGATTCTGAGAGTGTTCCGATTCTAAAGGGAAACAAAGTTGTCATGTTTATGCGGTTGCCAGAAACTACTCCCTTCTTGTTTACAAGGAGTTTCTAGTGGCCTCTGAGTTAGCTGGCACAAAGTAATTAAGTTTAATATACTCGATAGGGGCATACTGACCTCAGTCCTATGCCAAACCTATAGGGTATATTATTCCAATGCGCAGAGCCTATCAGGGAAATAGGAACTACACTACATGGCGCCCAATGTTTGGTAAGGCACTAATTTAACGCTAGATACTGAGTAACTCAGTCGTGCTTTTCTCTCAGAGACCCCTACTCACATACTCCATAAGATGTCTGGAGTGGGTAGGGTTAAATATCCGCCAAAGCTAAACAGGACAAAAAAACATATATATTAGCTGTATGGTTTGTTCAACGTTGAAGGATACAGTGTTCCAAAATATTGTGCACCTTATCTTTTGTTTCCTTGAAACTTGGTCTACATTTTTCAAAAAACAATGTCCCTGAATGGGGATAATGGCACCGAGAACGGTGTAGCTGCAGCTGATCCAGTCGTAACAGTTTTCAACTTTACAGGTTTAAATGAAACCAATGAGGGTGTTATAAACATCCCTCCAAACTTAAGGAGAGCCATCACTCTAAAACTTATAAAACACGGCCTATCACCAAGAGGTGGTAGAGCAGTTTTCGTGATAGAGGCACACGAATCCTTTCAGACAGAGGTATTCTATTCATGGATAGTATTCCCAGAATCAAATCCAGTAACAAAAGTGTTTCACTTCTTTAAAGAAGATGAACCACCAGAGGAATATATTCCTTTCGAGGATATTGAAATTCCACTCACATACCAGGAGCATAATCTCTGGTTTAAAGGCGCCCTAAAACATCACAAAAACATTACCAGGCTCGGTCCACTAGGTAGACCAGGAGCAACATGGCCGATTCTAGCCAGCTACACACCTCATCCTGACATTGAAGAGATGTCAGACGAGGAATTACTTACTCAACTACAAGAGTTAATAAAAATTTACAGACAATTAGTCCAATATGTCATGTGGGCTTTCACAGTCCAACCACCAATGACCATTCCAAGTCAAACCCCTCTACAGGGGAATACACTAAAAATTACTCCACAGACTTTACATGCAGTCATGGGAAAAATGCCCACAAAACGTGAACAAATTCCATTCTGGATAGCTCAAAAAATTACTCAAATCGAAGCAGTATTTCCAAATACTAGCCCTTATGAGAAACACAGAATCCTAACAATCTGTTTACCAATGGGGATCACACCACAACTGGAAGACTGCACCACTTGGGCGCAGTCTTTGCTGCCATCTATACTAAAACACATGGTGTTCCATCAATTGCAGTAATACCAGATGTCCTGAAACAAATTCAAAACGAATGCGGGGCAGAGCCTGCTCTGAATTTAGGTATGAAATTACTGAAAAACTTCGACCAGGTCTCAACAATAATATTATCTAATATTAAAGGAGAGGCAGCATCAGTGGCGATCTGCCAACGCTTAAGAAGGTAGCAGGTCTGAAAAATCAGACATGTCGAGAATACTGAGAACACAGCTCAAGAACGGAGAATGGGCTCAGACAATGCTGGACAGTGCAGCAGAAGTCACAATAGCTCGCTAGAACCTGAAGGAACTTCTGGAGATAGTGGACTTGAATGAGTACATCACAGTAGAGACTGTAGACACCAGGGTTAGTACTCCACAAAAGTTATATGAAATAACACTCCAAATGGAGGGAGACATACCAAGAAAAGTGAAAACACTCTTTTGGGAGAAACTTTCAAGGGGTTATGATATACTTCTAGCAGAAAAAGACTGGCCACCACACTTTGTCAGGGAGTGCCCACATGGCGAGGACATCATTATGCCAGCCTTCTCCAACCATATTCCAATTCACCTAAGATATACTTATGCCAGGAAATGGGCAGTTGCCCAGGCCCCAGCATTATACAAAAATCATGTAGGATGGGATGAGGACTCACCTCACCATAAAATACAGCTAAAAAATCAACCTACTGCACAAAGGCAGTACCCAATAAAGCAAGAAGCTAAAAAACAGGTCAGGGAGATCTTAGATCAACTTGAATACCAAGGGGTGATTGAAACATGCACCTCCTCAATGAACAATCCTTTGTTTCCTGTATCCAAACCAGACAATACATATCGTCTAGTTTTGGATTACAGACACTTGAACACTTGTTCAAAAACATTTGCAGTGCAAAATGCACATAGTACAGCATTAATGAATAACATTGTGCGTAAAAAATATAAAACCACATTGGACATTTCAAATGGTTTCTTTTGTTAAAACATAGCACCTGAAAGCAGGTACTTAACAGCTTTCTCAATAATGGGGACCCAGCGTCAATTTTGTAGACTCCCACAAGGGTTCAAAAACAGCCCGGGGTTATTCTCAGCAAGGGTAACAGAGTTACTACAAATTTATGATAATGAGGCATTGTCATATGTCGACGACATCTATCTGACAGACGATGACCTGGATAGGCACTTGAACAGGGTGAGTACCATTATATTGGGCTTCGCCTCTGAGGGCTATAAATTCAACTTAAAAAAATACAGAATTGCCCATCTCAATGTCCTTTTCTTAGGATATGAGCTTTCAAGTGAAGGCAAGAGCCTGGCAGCTAACTTTTTAGAAAAGTGTGCGCTGCTCCAACCTACAAAAACGCTGAAAAATTTACAATCAATCTTGGGTTTCCTAAACTTTGGAAGAACTTACATTCTAAATTACGCAGAAAGGGTTAAACCTCTCTACGAATTAATCAAACCTGATTTTTCAACAGAACATTGGACTCAGGAACACACAGAAATCCTGCGTTCACTCCAAGCTAACATGTTAGCAACAAATCACTTACAAACATGCGTAAATACACGCAATTTAGTGATCCGAATAATTTCGGGTCAATGCGGATTCACCTATTTAACATATAATGAGGGTGAAAAAGTACCAATAGCATACAAATCACATTTGTATACACAAGCAGAAATGCGCTTCACTTCAACAGAAAAAATACTGACAGCAGTTCAAACCGCTGTAGCAAAAGAAAGAGCTCTAGCTCAAGGAAAACGCATTATTGTCGTAACCCCAGTACCAGCCTTAGAGGCGGTTACAAAGCGAGCATTCCAAATGCAAAAGCTTTACATCCTAGATGGATACAATGGGTTAATTCTCTTGCTGCAACAGATGTTGAATATGTTTTTGATCCTGATTTAAAAACACAAGCGTTCCTGCAATATGAACATGAATGTCCTCTGCCCACTAAAATTTTGCCTCTCAATCAGTACGAATTTATAATTTACACTGACGGATTAGCACAACCCGCTACAGGGAGTAAGCAAGCTTACAGTGCAGCGTGCGCAATCGTTAAAGGTCGCATGCAAGATGGTAACTTCAGACCAATGGTCACTAAAACTCAATCTCTATGAGATTGTACAGCTCAGCGAGCTGAACTACAAGCATTCAAACTGGCACTTGAAAATACAGATCGCGAATTCCCCACACTTATAGTGTGCGATTCTTTTACTGTGTTCAGTCGTATAATGAATATATACAAAATTGGCTTGAAAACAGGTTCAAAGATGCAAAAGGTGGCACAATAAAGCATAAAACGCTTTGGGAACAAGTAGTTCAGTTGAGAGACGAACTACCAAAAGCTCACGTGATACACACGCTGAGTCATCAACGTGATGGCGTTCACGTTGCAGGGAATTCATTGGCTGACGAAGCCGCAAGGGGGCTGTTCAGACGGCTTCCGTATCTGCGATCACTCGTTCAAAAACGAGAATAGACAGTGAGATATTGTTGGCTGTCAATGCTTCAAGCTAAGGCAGTGGTGCAGCGTTACCAAAGAAATTTCCACTCAAGTACTCTTATGTAATTGATGCGAACAACGTTCCTTTTGCTCGAATCCCTGGAGTGGGGGATAGGGTAATTCCAAACATGGAACGTAGATTAGGACTGATCCTAGCAGCACATGAAGGGATAGCCTCTGCCCATGCAGGAGTTTCTGCAACAGTATCTTTACTTAAACAAAGATATTGGTGGCCTGGCATTAGGAAACAGACCAAGAACTATGTTTTGGAATGTGAAATATGCCAACAGATGAAAGTCTCCACAGTGAAACGTCCTGCGCAGACACCCCTGTTGATTTCAGACAAACCATTAGCTTGTGTTTACCTGGACCACTGCGGTCCCTTGCAAAGGGACGGTAACTATAAATATATAATGGTCACAGTGGATTCGTGCTCAAGGTTCCTATGGATATGGCCTCAGCGCTCGGCTGACGCTCGAACTGTTATAAAAGATTTGCGAGTCTTTATCGGCACATACGCAATAGGCACACTACATTCTGACCAGGGTCCTGCGTTTAGCCCTCGGGCTTATAAAGAAGCCATGGCCAGTTTGGGCGTTGCATTGCGGTACTCCTCTCCGTTTCATCCTGAGGGAAATTCTAGTGTGGAAAGGAAAAACCGGGACATAAAGCAGTCTATAACAGCTAGAGTATTAGGTTCGAGTGATGGGTGGGTCAAACATCTTTATGGGGTCCAACGCTCATTAAATAATTTGCCAAGAAGTTCTCTAGGGGGTGTCACTCCATATGAGGTCATATTTGGGGCAAGAATGTGGGTTCCTGATCTTGAATGTAAAGGCACAGTGGTGGAAAATAAACCCTTTGATATCAAAGATCGTTTGGCTGTTTTACAGGATCTAAATAAACTAAGATCGAAACAAAGCAACGTGTTCCTGAAGCCAACCACCACTGGGGAAACACCGGCAGTCCCAGCAAGGCCTGTCTGGATCCCAAAAGTTGGGGATCTAGTCAGAGAGAAGATTGCGGACAAGAAGGAATTTGGACCTTCTTACAGTCAACCAGTACCTGTCCTAGCTGTGAGAAGTTGGCCTGGCATATGCTGTCCACTAATTATAGTGGGCACCTTGCACCAGTCCAAACAACCCCTTATTGGAGATAGGTTAAAGACAACCTTTATTGAAAGCTATCCTAGTGGTAGCTATGGAGAGCAGCCTTCAGGCTAAGTCTTGAAGGAATGTAAAGCAGCTTGTTTTACCAGTCTATAATCTCTTGAGTGACCAAATGAAAGAGGACCACACCAGGTATATATTCAAAATATATGTATTTATTACTAAACACACCCCTCTAGTCTCTTTATGAGGCTAGAGTTCGAAGTATATAAATTATAAGTTAGTTATCTACAGTAATAGCACAAATACACGTTTGAGCCCCGGGCGTACCAAACCATATACCAATAAAGTGGTATAAGAACCACGACTGAGCTAGACACAAGGCCTAGAGCCTGTAGAAGTGCTTGGACCACAAGGAACCCCCGAAGGCAGTGACACAGGGGACCCACGGGGGACGCGTGCAGTGTATGAACACAGCCGCGAATCGCTGTTAACTTCTATGGGAAAAGTCGCGATTAGAATTTAAAAGAAAAGGGACACTTAGAGGAGGACTTGGAGCAAACCCTTTGAGAACTAGGCTGTTCTAGTGTCAATACCCACGGGAGCACCGGAGTACTCGAGTTACCTCACCCAGGGGAGCCGGGTGCATAGGTGTCTTTTGGGGTCGGGTTTCGTCGTCGCTTTCAACGGCGATCTGCTGCAAAGTGCTGCTGGCGGCCAAGTCGAAAGTGTTCGGTGGATCCAAAGGTGGATCGAAGATCTGAAGAACCTGAAAGCAGAGGGGACAGAGTCTGGGTCACTAGCCAGTGACCAGGAAGAGGATGAGCAGATGCCCACCGATGTCGAGTGCTTCAGGTAGGTTGACAGTCACCTTGACTCTTCAGCCACGAGGTCCAGGAGGCGTCAACGACAACCAGGAGCTGGATTCGAGCTGTACCATAATGTCTGTCGATTGCAGGGGTGTCGGCGACCGGATTGGACCCAACAAGCCTTGGCAACGGCAAGTCTCGTGGAAATGGAAGAAGGACAATGTTGCAGACCAGCAAGGTCTGGGGGACTCACCCAGCGAAGGTAAGTCAGGGCACGCCTGGAGCAACCAGGGAGCCCAAGTAGAAAAAGATTGGCCTTCGGGAGGGCCTACTAGCCAACGGACTAGCAACTGCAAAAGAGCCTCGAGTCGATGCACGTGGAGCTAGCTCACAGGCCACTCGTGGAGTGGAGGCCAGTGATCTTTGGAGCAGTTGGTGCTGGAGGCTGGGGCTACGCAGAGCCCAAAGCACGACTTTGTGGGAGACCCAGAAGAGGATGCACTTGCAAATGTGATCGGTGTCCAGGGGTCATGGTTCCACGTTACCCACAACAGCTACGGGCCTCAGCTTTGCTGGGGACTCAGGGCAGCCTCGGAGAAGTCTGGAAATCCACCTCTGGTGATGCAAAGACTTCGGCGTCCGACGGGAGCTTCAGCGATGCAGACTGGACAATTGCTTCTTTGGTGCCTGCCAAGCAGGGGAGTCACTCCTTGACCCCAAGGGAGATTCTTCAGTCCTCTAATCTTGAAGTAGAGCGTCGAAGGTCCAGTATTCTGTGTCAGAGTTTCGTCCAGGTAAATCTAAAGTCCTAAGGACTGGGGTCCCCTACTTATACTAAGGTAGGGGGTTGGACATACTCTGTGGCCCCACCTATGGGAGGGTCAGGGCAGAGGGGTGTTTACACCCCTTTCCCTTTGTCCAGTTTCGTGCCAGAGCAGGGGCTGGAAGCCCCTGAGCCGGTTTGAACTGGGGTATGCACAGGGACACCAAAGGTGCCCCCAGTGCAGGACTTCAAAGCACCAGAGAGTGCTCCCGCCCAGCCCCAATACACACTATCCTGTCTGGGGAGGTGGTTACACCTCCCTGGGACAGGAAACCTATTGTCCAGGCCTCCCCTGCCGGAGTTTCGGTCAGCAGCAGGAGGCCAGACTCGTGTCTGTGGCAGCGGCATCCATTTTGTGATGCCAGGGCTCTGGAAAGTCAGTACGGGGTATACCGGTGTGTACATGTCTCTCCCTCTAGAAGGGTGGAATGCTACCCCCGCCGCCAGAACTGGCGGGGGGTTAGTATTCCAAGATGTTTGACACCAAACACGACATGTTTCCGTGCAGCCATCCCAAAGTTAGCATTTAACGCGAGGTTATAATGCGCTTAAGAGTATATGGTCGGGCTGCACTACAAACAGCATCAGAGAAGGGTCTCCAAACACTGCAGAGGGGCCCAGCTCATGCAGGGGCACCCTCTCACATAGGAACCACGCACTCTGCCTTCAGGATTGATAAGGCCTGCCATAGGAGTGACTTATAGGTTTATATGTGTGTATGTATGTAGTGATATAGGTAGCCTATATCACAGTAAGGGGTGCATGCACCACCTTACCCAGGCTGCAGTAGCAGACCTGTGGTGTCAGTTTGGATGGCCTTCCAGGGGTGGCACAATACATGCTGCAGCCCCTGGTAGGCCTCTGAGGTACCTATGCCCTGGGTACATAGTATACCATTTACTAGGGACTTATAAGGGCACTCCAGATTCCAATCAGAGATGTGCCTAAGGCACATGGAAACCATTTTAAAGAGGAAGCAGCTAGGCTGGGGTTCTGATTATCAGGGCACCAGCCAGACTAAAGATCGAAAAACAGTGAAGCATCAGCAAAAAGTGGGGGTACCCATGTGAAGCAGATCCTACTCTCCTACACAACCCCCCAAACGTAGGGACATTAAACTAACCTTGCCCAGTTAAGTCTTCATGTTCTAAGTGGAAGTACCTAGAGAGTCCATCTGCATTGGCATGGTTACTCCCAGGTCTATGTTCCACTGTGAAGTCCATCCCCTGTAGGGAAATGGACCACCTAAGCAGTTTGGGGTTTTCACCCTTCGTTTGTTTTAGCCATAAGAGGGGCTTAAGGTCTGTTTGAACAAGGAAGTGAGTACCAAACAAGTATGGCCTCAACTTCTTCAGAGCCCAGACCACAGCAAAGGCCTCCCTCTCAATGGCTGACCAACGTTTCTCTCTAGGGGTCAGCCTTCTGCTAATAAAAGCTACTGGCTGATCCTGACCTTCATCATTCAATTGTGACAGTACAGCCCCTACCTCCAATTCAGATGCATCAGTTTGAACAATGAACTTCTTGGAGTAATCAGGACTCTGTAGAATGGGAGCAGTGCACATGGCCTGCTTTAGGTCATCAAATGCCTTTTGACAGCTAACTGTCCACTGAACCTTTTTGGGCATTTTCTTGGAAGTTAAGTCATTCAGGGGTGTCACTATTGATCCATACCCCTTGACAAATCTCCTATAGTACCCAGTCAGGCCTAAGAAGGCTCTCACCTGAGTCTGGGTAGTTGGAGCAGTCCAGTCCATGATGGTCTGGATCTTGCTCTGCAGTGGTTGAACCTGGCCTCCACCCACAAGGTGGCCCAGGTACACAACCTGACTCTGCCCTATCTGGCACTTGGTGGCCTTGATAGTCAGGCCTGCTTTTTGCAGGGCCTGCAAAACATTTCTGAGGTGGACCAGGTGATCCTCCCAGGTGGAGCTAAAGACAGCAATATCATCTAGATATGCTGCACTATAGGCTTCCAGACCTGTAAGGACTGTATTCACCAACCTCTGAAAAGTGGCAGGTGCATTCTTCAGACCAAAGGGCATCACCACAAATTGATAATGCCCACTAGGGGTTGAGAATGCTGTCTTTGGCTTTGCATCATCAGCTAGTCTGATCTGCCGGTAGCCAGCTGTCAGGTCAAATGTGCTTAGATACTTGGCTGAGGCCAAAGTGTCTATTAGCTCATCTGCCCTTGGTATTGGATGGGCATCAGTCTTAGTGATTGCATTGAGACCCCTGTAGTCCACACAAAACCTCATCTCTCTTTTCCCACCATTGGTGTGAGGTTTTGGCACAAGGACCACTGGACTAGCCCAAGGGCTATCTGAGGGTTCAATAACTCCCAAATCCAACATCATCTGGACTTCTGTCCTGATACAGTCCCTGACATGGTCAGGTTGCCTATAAATCTTATTTTTAATAGGCAGACTGTCCCCAGTGTCCGCTTCATGAGTGCACCAGGTAGTCTGACTGGGTGTCAGTGTGAATATGTGTCTGAACTGATTGAGCACCTGTCTGCAATCAGTCTGCTGCTGGGTAGTGAGGCTGCCTGCCAAGGCTACACCATCCACTGACCCATCACCAGGGTTCTGTGAGAGCAGGTCAGGGAGTGGGTCACTCTCTTCCTCCTGTCCCTCATCAGTAGCCATGAGCAAGCCCATGTCTGCCCTGTCCACATATGGTTTTAACCTGTTGACATGGAGAACCCTGTGGGGACTCCTGGGTGTTCCTAGGTCCACCAAATAGGTAACCTCACCCTTCTGTTCAACAATGGTATGGGGCCAACTCCATTTGTCTTGGAGAGCTGCTGGGGCCACTGGCTCCAACACCCACACCTTCTGTCCTGGCTGGTAAACAGTCAGTACAGCCTTTTGGTCATGCCAGGCTTTTTGAAGTTCCTGGCTAGCCTCAAGGTTTTTAGTTGCCTTTTTCATATACTCAGCCATCCGGGAGCAGAGACCAAGTACATAGTCCACTATGTCTTGCTTTGGGGGCTTGAGAGGTAACTCCCATCCTTCCTTCACCAAGCACAATGGAACCCTGACAGGGTGACCAAACAAAAGTTCAAAAGGGCTGTAGCCAACCCCCTTTTGAGGCACCTCCCTGTACGCAAATAAAAGGCAGGGCAAGAGTATGTCCCATCTTCGCCTAAGCTTTTCTGGGAGCCCTTTAATTATGCCCTTCAAGGTTTTGTTGAATCTCTCAACTAAACCATTGCATTGTGGGTGATAGGGTGTGGTGAACTTGTAAGTCACTCCACACTCCTTCCACATTGCTTTTAAGTATCCAGACATAAAGTTTGCACCCCTGTCTGATACAACCTCCTTAGGGAAGCCCACTCTTGAGAAAATTCCCAGGAGGGCCCTTGCCACCACAGGTGCTGTAGTGGTCCTAAGGGGAATAGCCTCTGGGTACCTGGTGGCATGATCCACTACCACCAGGATAAACCTGTGCCCAGATGCTGTTTGGGGATCCATGGGACCAACAATGTCAATCCCCACCCTTTCAAAGGGAACCCCCACCACAGGTAGTGGTATCAGGGGGCCTTTGTAGTGCCACCTGCCTTGCCACTGGCCTGGCAGGTAACACAGGAGCGACAAAACTCCTTGGTGTCTTCAGACATGTGGGGCCAGTGAAAGTGAGGGACAATTCTGTCCCAAGCCTTGTTCTGGCCCAGGTGACCTGCTAAGGGAATGTCATGGGCTAGGGTCAATAGGAAGCCCCTGAACTTCAAAGGTATAACCAACCTCCTGGTAGCACCAGGCTTGGGGTCTCTACACTCTGAGTACAAGAGTCCATCATCCCAATACACAGTATGGGGACCACTAGCTTTCCCAGCAGCCTCAGCAGCAGCTTGCTGTCTGAGGGGTTCAGGAGAGGGGCAGCTCTGCTGCTCCTGGCTCAGATCTGCCCTGGAAGGGCCCCCTGTCCCCAAGAACTCAACCTGGTCAGGTTCAAGCTCCTCTGGGACAGTTCCTTCCTCAGGACTGAGATCATCCCCCTCAAGGGACTGATCTTCCTTCTGAGCCAAGGGGGAAGGCACTGCCTTTACCCTACTACTCCTCTTCTTGGAGGGCACTTGGTCCATTATTCCAGAATCCATGGCCTGTTCAGTTCTAGACATTTTGGCTTGTGACCTGGTCACAGCAAACACATCTGCAGGGATGCCCAGCATTTCTGCATGGGTCCTGAGCTCCACTTATGCCCAAGCTGAAGTTTCTAAGTCATTGCCAAGCAAGCATTCAACGGGTAGGTCTGCACTTACCACAACCTTCTTAAGGCCAGTTACCCCTCCCCAGGAGAAGTTAACAACTGCCAGAGTATGGTCTGTTCTGACGTTGCTAGCATTGGTCACTTGGTACATTTCACCAAGTATAATCTGCCCAGGATTCACAAGGTCTTGTGTCACCATGGTGACACTTGCCCCTGTGTCCCTAAATGCCAAAGCCTCTCTTCCATTGATTAAGGGCTGTTGTCTGTACTTGCCCAGATTACTGGGACTCACAGAGGAGGTCATATCCATGCCTCCATCACAGACTAGGACAGCCTGAGTGAGTTCTCTGACTAGGTCAGAGCTCATCTCTTTACCCAGCGTCAACCCTACTAAACCCTTGGCTTGTGTAGTCCCACCACCAACTGTAACCGCACTAGGGGGAGCAGGTGCCTTAGGGGCATTGGTGGGGGCTGGAGTAGAGTCTTTGGACTTGGTGCAATCACTGGTCCAGTGGGTCTTTTGCTTACAGACCTTGCACCATGGTTTCCTTTGGCCTTTCCCTTTGGTAGACTGTGAATCCCCACCTGAAGAAGATTTTTGGGGGCCTTGTGAAGACTTTTGGTCTTTACCCTTCTCCCCACCCTTATCAGAGGTTTTCGAATCTTGCTTCTTAGGGTCACCACCTTGGTTCTGTACCTTCTGCTTCACCCTGGTTCTGACCCATTTGTCTGCCTTCCTTCCCAATTCTTGGGGAGAGGTCAGATCAGAGTCTACCAGGTGCTGATGCAACAGCTGATTTTGACAGTTATTAAGAATCTGCTCCCTCATGATCAGATTGTACAATCCTTTGAAGTCACATACCTTACTGCCCAATAACCAACCTTCCAGAGCCTTGGCAGAACAATCAACAAAGTCCACCCAGTCTTGAGTCTGTGCTTTTTGGGTATCCCTGAACTTTAACCTGTATTGTTCAGTGGTTAGGCCAAACCCATCAATTAGAGCACTCTTCAAGACTTTGTAATTATCAGCATCCTCCTCTCTAACAGTGAGGAGCTTGTCTCTACCTTTGTCTGCAAAGAAGAGCCACAAGATTGCTGCCCACTGCTCCTGAGGGACCCTCTGTACTTTACAGGCCCTCTCTAGAGCAGTTATCCATTTGTGGATGTCATCCCCACTCTGGTAGGGAGGGACAATCTTGCTCAGGTTTCTATGGTCATAAGACCTTTCCCTATCTTTGGGGAAACTGCTGCCACCATGGGACTCTAGTCCCAACTTTTGTCTCTCTCTATAGAGATCTAGGGACTCCCTGTCTATAGCCAATTGCTGTTTTCTGAGTTCAAGCTGAGTTTGCTCATACTGAATCAGTCTCTTTCTCCTCTCATGAGAGGATTCCCTCCTATGAGAGGAGACAGAGGTCCCTATTGAGGTGTCAGAGTGGTTAGACTCCTGAGAAGGAGACCTAGACCTTCTGGGCACACTCAGAACTCTTCCTGGGGGGACAAAGGGGAGGTCAGTCTGATCCTCCCCTCCTCCTCCTCCACAGGAGGAATTGGGTTTTCCAGGACAAGGTCATTTTCACCTTCCTGGCCAGTTTCAGAGGGGGGGCCTGGGTTTCTTCACCCCTGACCCCTTCCTCATCTTCTGCCCCACCCTCTTTGCCTACCCCTTCAGACCCTAGGGGCCTGCTGAGATCATCATCTAGTAACACCTCCCTGAGGTGTTGGGTGCTGGCACTTTTGCCTGCCTTCAACTTCCTAGTATTGCATAATGCTCTCAATTCCAAGAATGGGAGTTTATCATACTTGGAGGGAAGAAGCCCACTGGCTTCTGGCAAGGACTCACTGGGTCCTGGCTTTGAAGACATTACTAGTGAGGTGTGGTGTATGCACTACCTACTCTAGTGTGGCCTACTAAAGTCTCTTGAGTTGTAGAAAGGGTGTGCTATCCCTTAACACACAACTCTAAGTTCAGTAGAACTTACTGTATTACTAAGCTTGATTTATATGTACCTTAGGTACCCTTAGTGGTTTTCAGTTGATCAATTCAATTGAGATTATCTGGTAAAACAATAGCAAGCTGGAATCCCACACGCTGCCACCAATGTGAGAAGTTGGCCTGGCATATGCTGTCCACTAATTATAGTGGGCACCTTGCACCAGTCCAAACAACCCCTTATTGGAGATAGGTTAAAGACAACCTTTATTGAAAGCTATCCTAGTGGTAGCTATGGAGAGCAGCCTTCAGGCTAAGTCTTGAAGGAATGTAAAGCAGCTTGTTTTACCAGTCTATAATCTCTTGAGTGACCAAATGAAAGAGGACCACACCAGGTATATATTCAAAATATATGTATTTATTACTAAACACACCCCTCTAGTCTCTTTATGAGGCTAGAGTTCGAAATACATAAATTATAAGTTAGTTATCTACAGTAATAGCACAAATACACGTTTGAGCCCCAGGGGCGTACCAAACCATATACCAATAAAGTGGTATAAGAACCACGACTGAGCTAGACACAAGGCCTAGAGCCTGTAGAAGTACTTGGACCACAAGGAACCACCCAAGGCAGTGACACAGGGGACCCACGGGGACGCGTGCAGTGTATGAACACAGCCGCGAATCGCCGTTAACTTCTATGGGAAAAGTCGCGATTAGAATTTAAAAGAAAAGGGACACTTAGAGGAGGACTTGGAGCAAACCCTTTGAGAACTAGGCTGTTCTAGTGTCAATACCCACGGGAGCACCGGAGTACTCGAGTTACCTCACCCAGGGGAGCCGGGTGCATAGGTGTCTTTCGGGGTCGGGTTTCGTCGTCGCTTTCAATGGCGATCTGCTGCAAAGTGCTGCTGGCGGCCAAGTCGAAAGTGTTCGGGTGGATCCAAAGGTGGATTGAAGATCTGAAGAACCTGAAAGCAGAGGGGACAGAGTCTGGGTCACTAGCCAGTGACCAGGAAGGCGATGAGCAGATGCCCACCGATGTCGAGTGCTTCAGGTAGGTTGATGGTTGCCTTGACTCTTCAGCCACGAGGTCCAGGAGGTGTCGACGATGACCAGGAGCTGGATTCGAGCTGTCTCATGATGTCTGTCGATTGCAGGGGTGTCGGCGACCGGATTGGACCCAACAAGCCTTGGCAACGGCAAGTCTTGTGGAAATGGAAGAAGGACAATGTTGCAGACCAGCAAGGTCTGGGGGACTCACCCAGCAAGGGTACGTCAGGGCACGCCTGGAGCAACCAGGGAGCCCAAGCAAAAAAGGATTGGCCTTCGGGAGGGCCTACTAGCCAGCGGACTAGCGACCATGAAGGAGCCTCGAGTTGATGTACGTGGAGCTGGCTCACAGAACACTCGTGGAGTGGAGGCCAGTGATCTTCAGTGCAGTTGGTGCTGGAGGCTGGGGCTACTTGGAGCCCAAAGTACGACTTCGTGGGAGACCCAGAAGAGGATGCACTTGCAAATGCATTCGGTGTCCAGGGGTCACAGTTCCACATTACCCACGACAGCTACGGGCCTCAGCTTTGCTGGGGACTCAGGGCAGCCTCGGGAAAGTCTGGAAATCTACCTCTGGTGATGCAAAGACTTCGGCGTCCGACGGGAGCTTCAGCGATGCAGACCGGACAATTGCTTCTTTGGTGCCTGCCAAGCAGGGGAGTCACTCCTTGACCCCAAGGGAGATTCTTCAGTCCTCTAATCTTGAAGTAGAGCGTCGAAGGTCCAGGATTCTGTGTCAGAGTTTCATCCAGGTAAATCTAAAGTCCTAAGGACTGGGGTCCCCTACTTATACTAAGGTAGGGGGTTGGACATACTCTGTGGCCCCACCTATGGGAGGGTCAGGGCAGAGGGGTGGTTACACCCCTTTCCCTTTGTCCAGTTTCATGCCAGAGCAGGGGCTTGAAGCCCCTGAGCCGGTTTGAACAGGGGTATGCACAGGGACACCAAAGGTGCCCCCAGTGCAGGACTTCAAAGCACCAGAGAGTGCTCCCGCCCAGCCCCAATACACACTATCCTGTCTGGGGAGGTGGTTACACCTCCCTGGGACAGGAAACCTATTGTCCAGGCCTCCCCTGCCGGAGTTTCGGTCAGCAGCAGGAGGCCAGACTCGTGTCTGTGGCAGCGGCATCCATTTTGTGATGCCAGGGCTCTGGAAAGTCAGTACCGGGTATACCGGTGTGTACATGTCTCTCCCTCTAGAAGGGTGGAATGCTACCCCCGCCGCCAGAACTGGCGGGGGGTAGTATTCCAAGATGTTTGACACCAAACACGACATGTTTCCGTGCAGCCATCCCAAACTTAGCATTTAACGCGAGGTTATAATGCGCTTAAGAGTATATGGTCGGGCTGCACTACAAACAGCATCAGAGAAGGGTCTCCGAACACTGCAGAGGGGCCCAGCTCATGCAGGGGCACCCTCTCACATAGGAACCACACACTCTGCCTTCAGGATTGATAAGGCCTGCCATAGGAGTGACTTATAGGTTTATATGTGTGTATGTATGTAGTGATATAGGTAGCGTATATCACAGTAAGGGGTGCATGCACCACCTTACCCAGGCTGCAGTAGCAGACCTGTGGTGTCAGTTTGGATGGCCTTCCAGGGGTGGCACAATACATGCTGCAGCCCCTGGTAGGCCTCTGAGGTACCTATGCCCTGGGTACATAGTATACCATATACTAGGGACTTATAAGGGCACTCCAGATTCCAATCAGAGATGTGCCTAAGGCACATGGAAACCATTTTAAAGAGGAAGCAGCTAGGCTGGGGTTCTGATTAGCAGGGCCCCAGCCAGACTAAGGTCGGAAAATCAGTGAAGCATCAGCAAAAAGTGGGGGTACCCATGTGAAGCAGAGCCTACTCTCCTACACTAGCCATCCACGGAACAAGAACAGTACTTCTGCCGCCCCTTGCTGGAAAAAAAGAGAAAAGATTTGTGTCAATCGACCTCATCAAACCACAGTATGTGGCCAATACTAAATAGTAGGCCTCGTGGACTCCGACCTAGTAGCAGACGCACTCCTCTCGCTACTATCCAAGAGGTTCAGACTGAAAGACTCATAACCATCGAGAATTCAGCAGTAACAGATGAAGGACTAAGCAACAATGCTATGGAACTCAATCCTCTTGAAACTCAAGTAACAGTTCGTCCAGATACACCTGTCTACACCAATGTAACACGTGATCAACTGGTTCCAGCGATTTCTACGAATCCTGATGCAATTTCAACAATTGATCGAACTGCTTCTGGCTATTTCATTAACTTTGATACGTTTTCTGAGGATCCAAGTGAGCCTGAAACGACGCCAGCCCTAAAAACTTTCAAACAACAAGTACAAGACCTTTTTCATTTTCTGAAAGAGACTTATCTGGTTTCACCATGGATTGAAATATGGATTATTTCTGGAATATTTTTCTTTCTGTTTTGGCTAGCTTTGGTTATGACTCTTAGCATGCTTATAAATGACAGATACGTTCGTATGGACACTGAAAGGAAAAATGTGAACTTACTTTTAAAACCATACAAATCTTCCCATCGTGAAACAAGAGACTTGTCAGCAGTGAACATCACAGCCGTTCCTATACAGGATGGTATAGTTTGGGACAAAACCGATTTCGACATATTCGGCCCGTCGGAACTTTGGAAGATGCCACATTTATTTAAAATTTCATTAAGTGACTTTATTACCTCCAGTACCTATTCTGATTATTGGGACTTTGAGACTGTTAATGATATGATGTCTGATCTAGAAAAGTCTGCAGCGTTCTCTAACAATGAATACTTAGAGGGCTCATCAGACTACGAACAGCTTTATTGTTACAACCACTATGGTCATCATTTCTTGCATAAATCTGCAACACCTAGAAATGTTTTTATGTTTAACCAATGGGAACATTGTCCTACACCACCAAGGGGTAGTTCAAGAACGTTTTCAAAGAAGTTTCCATATTTTTCAGGGTACAATATATCTGATCCAGAATCATTTTACTATAAGAATGTAAACAAAACAGGACAGAAAATTATGTTAATTAATACAAAACAGATTTATTCTGCAGCCTTTATTACCCAACTGTCTAGACAAGGATTTGACTTTTGGAAAGACACAATCGAGACAAAATCTGTCTGGGGTTCTAAAGATTGGCAAGTGCAGGGGATAGAAGCTTTGTTTAGAGCCTGTATCATCCCACATCAAATAATGTTTTTGAATGACACTGTGCAACAAACATCTTGCCTTGGTTTAGCCAATATCAAAGACATGAACACACCTTCTGTACCAACACCAGCAAGTAATAGCACTACACAGGGAGCGGTCACAGTAGACACAATACTACAAAACAACAGATCAGATCCTGATTGGAAAAAATGGTTGCTCTGGCCCACAGACACAAACATCTGTCAAGAAAGATTCCTGAATAGAATACAGGGCTTTACTATCCATAGGCCAGACCCACGTTATGTTCAACGACAACATCCGGGGGTAGTAACAACATACAGTGTAGGAAAATTGTGCCTCGACTGGTTACAAAAATCTACACTCGAGGATGTGAAACAACACTTATCTTTACTTAAAGAAGACGCAGACCTTAGGGAATTCTTGCTAGGACCAAGAAAACCTCGTCAAAAACGTTTCATATATGCCGGCATTTATGCTGCTTATAATGAAGTATGGAAGGTTTCACAGGCAGAGGCCGCAGAACGAATACGTGAGCTTGATCGTATTAATTTAGAGAAAACTCTCACAGTGGCCGACAATGGGTTAACAACTTTGTCATCCAGAATTTATTCATTGGACAACATTGTATCCTCTGCCATAGACATACTGGAACAAGATTTAGCCATGTTACAACAGGGCCAATCTCAGTTACGTTCTATTATGTTATTAGGCTGGACGCTGCAATCCTTGCGTGCAGGCTATGTGCCTTGGCGTTTTATCAACACGTCATCTCTGTTTTCAGAATACAATCTAACGGATAAACAGATCGAATTGGCACAAAGGGGAGCAAAGTATACAGTGCTGAGCATTGAAAAACTGGAACAATTACCATTTACGGTAGCAGAAAAACCAGCTACAGAATGGCTTATCCATGGCAAAATAACTCTGCCTGCCACTACTTTTCATTTTCAGTATTGCCTCAAACAAATGCAAGCAGGCAAATATGAAAGGTTGGGTAAAGAATACATTAAGACATCCTGGGATTTACCTTAGGATTACAGATGTTGGAGTGGGGATCGTGAAGTTTTTCTAAGCGGTACACACTGTGAAAATGCACTGAGCGGTTCACTCATATGTAAGGACATTTCGTTACACAGGGCTTGTAATGGTTCTGTGGCAAACTTGTCCTGCCACCTGCAGGGTATACCAGCTGCTGTGAATAATCCAACGTTTGGACAACTTTCTAATGGGAGTTACCTCATGTTGAATGATCAGAGTTGCTGTGGCATGTTGCCAGGAATCCCATATCTGGTAACGGTTGGCTCCAGGGTTGCTTGTTGTATGCAAGTATTGTTCCCCCAAATAGACACAGTCAGGGAGTTACCTCTATGGCCTTCATTGAATGTTTCTTTTATACGTTTTGATACTTTAAGCAGAATGAAAGCCATGCTTTTACAACAAACCGTGCCTTTGACCTCGGCCAAAGAAATCTATGATTTACAAATTGCAAGGACTTTGGCTGAGATACAGGCTCAAATTCGTACAAACTGCCCTATACATTTCGTAGAAATGATGGGACGTATCTTAAACATGTCTGATACGAGCGGGATTGTACATGTATTTAAAACCATCTGTTCAGGACTGTTAGCACCTTTTCAGGCAGTCCTCGGAATCATTCCAAACTTCGCACATTCAGTGTTTGGTGGTGTGCCATTGATTCTAGCACTCGTTGCAGGAATCCTATTTTTATTCCTACTACTACGCTATGGCAAGCCTATCCACCGGCGTCACTCCCAGCAATTTGGAGAATGCTTTCCTAGAACGGAAGTGCCGTGAGCGCATAGTGCAACTTTTGGGCATACCTCATCTACGGGAACTTAATACAACATGGTTTCTGTCATTTGGACCAATCTGGCAAGATTGCATCTTACCTGTTCTACGCTGCCTGCTTTGCGGTGAAGAATGCGTGCTAGACACCTGTCTAACACTCCCATCAGTCATGCCAACGGATATCGATACTCTGCTGGACCCGATAATGGCCCATGCTCTGTGTTGTCCCCAAAGGCTACCAATCCTGATGACGGCATTCATTGAGATCTCACAGACGCTTCCTGCTGCTGCTGAGGTACGAGATGGATCAACAGGCACACAGGTAACAACGGACGCGAACATTGCTGCGGCATCCCATGCTGAAGGCGATGCTTCTCATCTCTGTGCAGTTAACCTTCTGAACGAGGTATTCCAAATGTCAGCAACATCGGTAGACGATATTTTGTCTATAGAAATAGATGATTTCATGTTTACACCAGACCCATACACTGACTTTGATTCGGCTCACAGTGTACCGGGGACACAATGAAATTTGGCCTCCATATTTTCAAAACAGAACAGAACTTGGAACTCTTCCTAAAAATTGACTTCTTTTTTTCTCTCTCTATTTTTTGAAAATACATGGCAATTCAATCTGCTTACAGTAGAACTATTCATATAGAACGGACTTCTTTGAATACTTCCAGGGACACATTGTCACCTTATTTACCATAATTTCATGATATGCAATGGCTTTGATTTTTGAAAACTTGTCAACCATTTCGTCATATGTATATATTTCTGTTTATTCATTCATGTTGCATTTATTTCCAATATATGCTTAGAATGAAAAAATGCTTTAAAATGTACAGTACCTATTGCATTACATGTTTTAGCAACAGTTTTCTTTAAAAAAACTTCTTTTAATATGCTTTTAGAAATGTTTTTAGCAACATGTGGTACTCAGTTTAATGTTTAGCATTTAGTACTATCGTTCATTCGAAAGTGGAGTGGGTGTTGTATTCCGCTTTAGGTGTCCGTATATAGGTTTTACAGAAACATGTCCTTATATAGGCACAATTCGCATTGCCCTTATATAGGCATAAGATCCCAGTCCTTATTTAGGCATTAGCCATGCTATCCAAATACAGGCGTGGTCACTTACATCCGTCCACCCTAACGTCACAACGAGTTCTTAGAAACCAGACCCTTAAGCTCTTGGGAGTTACCCTAGCACAGGATTATTGATTTCTCCAAGAACTCATTTATTATGCATGAACCACTACACCTTAAGGGTTCATTCCTGACGTCTTCCTCTGCCCGACTTTACGTCAATGCTAACATTCCAAGGCACCTACCGGGTATAAATATACCTTCCCTTGCCCAAGCAAGTGGGAGGAGACCTCGACTTTAGAGGAGCCCGTGTCCCGGCCTGACGCACTGACAAGAGACGCTGTCATCCCTGCTCGCAGAGAATCCAGCTTCCAGTGTTCTGACTCCCTTCGCGGGGTGTTAGAGTTCGAGACCCGGAAAGAGATTCCCACCTCTCTCATTCTCAAGGTATGGAGCTGACTAGAACCTAGAGGGACTCTTGGCATACTAGACTCTTGGCATACCAGAGACTTGGCATACTATAGCATACCATACTATAGAATACATCACCTACTTCTTACCTTGCACTACACTTAGGTTAGGTACACTGGGGTAGAACTAGTTAGAGAAGCATCTTATGATTACTCCCATTTTTAGCTTATGTTATTTATGTATATGAATATATGTGTCATAGCTAAAAGATAATGCTAGCGCAGTATTATTTCTTTCTACTGCTTACGCTGTACATTATATATCTCGCATACTGTCTCGTGATCATAACAGCTCATATCTCTTACACGAGAAACAAGACTGTTCAATAAATCCTTTTATTGAAACGCCCGTCTATTCTTTCTGTGTAACTCTGAAGAAACTAAGCATGCACGATTAGCTGAGTGAAACCGTTATCTATTGTTTCCACGATTCTGAGAGTGTTCCGATTCTAAAGGGAAACAAAGTTGTCATGTTTATGCGGTTGCCAGAAACTACTCCCTTCTTGTTTACAAGGAGTTTCTAGTGGCCTCTGAGTTAGCTGGCACAAAGTAATTAAGTTTAATATACTCGATAGGGGCATACTGACCTCAGTCCTATGCCAAACCTATAGGGTATATTATTCCAATGCGCAGAGCCTATTAGGGAAATAGGAACTACACTACAGGTTCTTCAAATGCTAATTTCTAACTATAACGTCCCGGAAACCTATGGTTTTTTCAGTGAATTTCAAGGTTTATTAACTGCTAATTCCTAACTATAACGTCCCTGAAACCTCAGGTTTTTTCAGTGAATTTCTAAGGTTTTTTAAATGTTAATGTCTAAATATGCCTACATAGGTAAGCGCAGAAAGAAGCAAGAGAAGTGCAGAAAGAGGCAACAGAAGTCCAGAAAGAGGAAGAAAGGTGTAGAAAGAAGCAAGAGAAGTGCAGAAAGAACCAACAGAGGTGCAGAAAAGAGGCCTACTTTGACTGTACCTTACAACAGACTCATACAAAGTAGCCTAATCACTAATCCTTCTCCCAAGATGTCTTAAACCTCACTTTTCTCTTGAAGATTCACTATTAATCGACTGCTCAGAATGTTAGGCCTACCTACCAAATATAAAACAGCAATCCTAAGCATATCACTGTTGTAAGTCTGACTACGTTTGTGAAGGTATGCATGCGTGTCTCTGCTTTTACCGAGTGACATGTTACATAAAAATAAACATAGAAATACTTGAATACCTGTATTTCAAACAGCATACTCTGTAAATATGTGTACAAAAAGGTGTATGTATTTCTTTCTGCTCATAATACAGGGCACATGGCTATTCAATAGTATATTTAAGGGGCTCTATAACACCTATATACATAAGACATGTCTGCCTGTGCAACTGAATGACAGAGCAGAACTGATAACATTTAACCAAATATAGAAGAAGCTACCCACTTTTTAAGCTACCATCTTCAGATGCTTAACACGTGAGAATACATATACGAGTAGACATATACCTAAGTCACAAGAGCACGCAGACCTTTAAACTTGACAGCTTGCACTTCCAATTTGAGTACAGAAAGAGGCGAGAGAAGTACAGAAAGAAGCAAGAGATGTGCAGGAAGAAACAAAAGAAGTGCAGAAAGAAGGAACAGAGGTGCAGAAAGAGGCAACAGGGGTGCAGAAAGAGGGAAGAAGGGTGGAGAAAGAGGCAAGGGGCTGCAGAAAGAAGCAAGAGAGCTGCAGAAAGAAACAAAAGAAGTGCAGAAAGAAGGAACAGAGGTGCAGAAAGAGGCAACAGGGGTGCAGAAAGAGGGAAGAGGGGTGGAGAAAGAGGCAAGGGGTGCAGAAAGAGGCACAAAGGTTGCAGAAAGAAGGGACAGAGGTGCATAAAGAGTGGTGCACAATGAGGGAACAGGGGTATGAATGAGGCATGAGGAGTGCAGAAAGAAGCAAGAGGAGTGCAGAAAGTAGCAACAGTTTGCAGAAAGAGGCCAGAGGGGTGCAAAAAGAGGGAAGAGGGGTGCAAAAAGAGGCACGTGGGATGCAGAAAGAAGCACAAGATGTGCAGAAAGAAACAAAAGAAGTGCAGAAAGCAAGAACAGAGGTGCAGAAAGAGGCAACAGGGGTGCAGAAAGAGGGGAGATGGGCGGAGAAAGAGGCAAGGGGGTGCTGAAAGAAGCAAGAGAACTGCAGAAAGAAACTGAAGAAGTGCAGAAAGCAAGAACAGAGGTGCAGAAAGAGGCAACAGAGGTGCAGAAAGAGGGTGGATGGGTGGAGAAAGAGGCAAGGGGGTACAGAAAGAAGTGAGAGGTACAGATAGAAACAAAAGAAGTACAGAAAGAAGGAACAGAGGTACAGAAAGAGGCAAGAGGGGTGTGGGAAGAGGGGTGTGAAAGAGGCAAGAGGGGTGCAGAAAGAAGCAAGAGAGGTGCAGAAAGAAGCAACAGAGGTACAGAAAGAGGGAAGAGGGGTGGAGAAAGAGACAAGAGAAGTGCAGAAAGAAGCAACAGAGATGCGGAAAGGGGGAAGAGGGATGGAGAAAGATGCAAGAGGGGTTCAGAAAGATGCAAGAGAGGTGCAGAAAGAAACAAAAGAAGTACATAAAGAAGGAAAAGAGGTGCAGAAAGAGGCAAGAGGAGTGCAGAAAGAGAAGAAGGCTGCAGAAAGAGGCACAAGTGTTGCAGAAAATGAAGCAAGATAAGTGGCAAAAGAAGCAACAGAGATGCAGAAAGAGGGAAGAGGGGTGGAAAAAGAGGCACGAGAAGTGCAGAAACAAGCAACAGACATGCAGAAAGGGGGAAGAGGGGTGGAGAAAGAGGCAAGAGGGGTGCAGAGCGAAACAAAAGTAGTGCAGAAAGAAGCAACAGAGGTGCAGAAAGAGGGAAGAGGGGTGCAGAAAGAGGCACAATTGGTGCAGAAAGAAGCAAGGGAGATGCGGAAAGAAGCAAGAGAAGTGCATAAAGAAGTAACAGAGATGCAGAAAGGGGGAAGTGGGGTGGAGAAAGAGGCAAGAGGGATACAGAAAGAAACAAGAGAGGTGCAGAAAGAAACAAAAGAAGTGCAGAAAGAAGGAACAGAGGTGCAGAAAGAGGCAAGAGGGGTGCAGAAAGAAGGAACAGGGGTGTGAAAGATGCATGAGGGGTGCATAAAGAAGCAAGAGGAGTACAGAAAGAAGCAAGAGAGTTGCAGAAGGAAACAAAAAAAGTACAGAAAGAAGGAACAGAGGTGCAGAAAGAGGCAAGAGGGGTGCAGAAAGAGGGAAGAGGGGTGCAAAAAGAGGCACAAGGGTTGCAGAAAGAGAAAAGAGGGGTGCAGAAAGAAGCAAGTGAGGTGCAGAAAGAAACAAAAGAAGAGCAGAAAGAAGGAACAGAGGTGCAGAAAGAGGCAAGAGGGGTACAGAAAGATGGAAGAGGGGTGCAGAAAGAAGTACGAGTGGTGCAGAAAGAAGCTAAGAGGTGCAGAAAGAAGCAAGAGTAGTACAGAAAGAAGCAACAGAGGATAAGAAAGAGGCAACAGGGGTGAAGAAAGAGGGAAGAGGGGTGGAAAAAGAGGCAAGGGGGTGCAGAAAGAAGCAAGACAGCTGCAGAAAGAAACAAAAGAAGTGCAGAAAGAAGGAACAGAGGTGCAGAAAGAGGCAAGAGGGGTGCAGAAAGAGGCAAAAGGGGTGCAGAAAGAAGCAAGAGGTGCAGAAAGAAACAAAAGAAGTGCAGAAAGAAGGAACGGAGGTGCAGGAGGAAGCAAGAGAGTTGCAGAAAAAAACAAAAGAAGGGCACAAAGAAGGAACAGAGGTGCAGAAAGAGACAAGAGGGGAGCAGAAAGAGGGAAAAGGAATGCAGAAAGAGGCACAAGGGTGGCAGAAAGAAGGGACAGAGGTACAGAAGGAAGCAAGAGAAGTGCAGAAAGAAACAACAGTGGTGCAGAAAGTGGGATGAGGGGTGGAGAAAGAGGCAAGAGAAGTGCAGAAAGAAGCAACAAAGATGCAAAAAGGGGGAAGGTGGAGAAAGTGGCAAGAGGGGTGCAGAAAGAAGCAAGAGAGGTACAGATAGAAACAAAAGAAGTGCAGAAAGAAAGAACAGAGGTATAGAAATAGGCAAGAGGGGTGCAGAAAGAGGGAAGAGGGTCGCAGAAAGAAGCATGAGTGGTGCAGAAAAAAGCAAGAGAGGTGTAGAAAGAAGCACGAGTGGTGCAGAAAGAAGCAAGAGAGGTGTAGAAAGAAGCAAGAGGAGTGCAGAAAGAAGCAACAGAAGTGCAGAAAGAGGCAAGAGGGGTGCAAAAAGAGGCACGAGGGGTGCAGAAAGAAGCAAGAGACATGCCGAAAGAAACAAAAGAAGTGCAGAAAGAAGGAAGAGAGGTGCAGGAAGGAGGAACAGGGGCCTAGAAAGAGGGAGGAGGGGTGAAGAAAGAGGCAAGGGGGTGCATAAAGAAGCATAAGAGCTGCAGAAAGACACCAAAAAATTGCAGAAAGAAGGAACAGAGGTGCAGAAAGAGGTGAGAGGGGTACAGAAAGACGCAAAAGAGGGGTGCAGAAAGAGGCCAAAGGGGTGCTGAAAAAAGTGAGAGGTGCAGAAAGAAGCAAGAGTAGTGCAGAAAGAAGCAACAGATGTGCAGAAAGAGGCAAGAGGGGTGCAAAAAGAGGGAAGAGGGTGCAGAAAGAGGCACAAGGGGTACAGAAAGAACCAAGAGATGTGCAGAAAGAAACAAAAGAAGTGCAGAAAGAAGGAACAGAGGTGAAGAAAGAGGCAACAGGGGTGAAGAAAGAGGGAAGGGGTGGAGAAAGAAGCGAGAGGTGCAGAAAGAAACAAAAGAAGTGCAGAAAGAAGGAACAGAGGTACAGAAAGAGGAAAGAGGGGTGCAGAAAGAGGGAAGAGCAGTGCAGAAAGAGGCACAAGGGTTGCAGAAAGAAGGGACAGAGGTGCAGAAAGAAGCAAGAGAAGTGCAGAAAGAAGCAATAGAGGTGCAGAAAGAAGCAACTATGGTGCAGAAAGAGGGATGAGGGGTGGAGAAAGAGGCAAGAGAAGTGCAGAAAGAAGCAACAGTGATGCAAAAAGGGGAACAAGGGTGGAGAAAGTGGCAAGAGGGGTGCAGAAAGAAGCAAGAGAGGTGCAGAAAGAAATAAAAGAAGTGCAGAAAGAAGGAACAGAGGTGCAGAAAGAGGCAAGAGGGGTGCAGAAAGAGGGAAGAGGGGTGCAGAAAGAAGCACGAGTGGTGCTGAAAGAAGCAAGAGGAGTGCAGAAAGAGAAGAAGGCTGCAGAAAGAGGCACAAGTGGTGCAGAAAGAAACAAGATAAGTGCAGAAAGAAGCAACAGAGATGCAGAAAGAGGGACGAGGGGTAGAAAAAGAGGCAAGAGAAGTGCAGAAAGAAGGTACAGACATGCAGAAAGGGGGAAGAGGGGTGGAGAAAGAGGCAAGAGGGGTACAGAGAGAAGCAAGAGAGGTGCAGAAATAAACAAAAGAAGTGCAGAAAGAAGGAACAGAGGAGCAGAAAGAGGCATATGGGGTGAAGAACGAAACAAAAGAAGTGCACCACCGGAGAGGAGAGGGAGAGCAGGGGGGACTGCAAGCCCCAGCATTCCAAGCGCCTGGAGGCGCCGTCGCAGCTTTCCCGCGCCCGGAGGCACGTAAATTCATCTCGCGGCTCCCGCAGCGCGGGGACCGCCAGCACTCACCACCGGAGAGGAGAGGGAGAGCAGGGGGGACTGCACGCCCCAGCATTCCAAGCGCCTGAAGGCACCGCCGCAGCTTTCCCGCACCCGGAGGTGGGTAAATTCATCTCGCGGCTCCCGCAGCGCGGGGACCGCCAGCACTCACCACCGGAGAGGAGAGGGAGAGCAGGGGGGACTGCAAGCCCCAGCATTCCAAGCGCCTGGAGGCGCTGTCGCAGCTTTCCCGCGCCCGGAGGCGCGTAAATTCATCTCGCGGCTCCCGCAGCGCGGGGACCGCCAGCACTCACCACCGGAGAGGAGAGGGAGAGCAGGGGGGACTGCAAGCCCCAGCATTCCAAGCGCCTGGAGGCGCCGTCGCAGCTTTCCCGCACCCGGAGGCGTGCAAATTCATCTTGCGGCTCCCGCAGCACGGGGACCGCCAGCACTCACCACCGGAGAGGAGAGGGAGAGCAGGGGGGACTGCAAGCCCCAGCATTCCAAGCGCCTGGAGGCGCCGTCGCAGCTTTCCCGCGCCAGGAGGCGCGTAAATTCATCTTGCGACTCCCGCAGCGCGGGGACCGCCAGCACTCACCACCGGAGAGGAGAGGGAGAGCAGGGGGGACTGCAAGCCCCAGCATTCCAAGCACCCGGAGGCGCCATCGCAGCTTTCCCGCCCCCAGAAGCGCGTAAATTCATCTCGCGGCTCCCGCAGCGCAGGACGCGCTCGGGCGAAGCCCGGGCCAAGGGTGGGCCTGTCTGCGCCCGTCCGCGGCCATTTGAGGCCGGGCCGGGCTACCCCCCTTGGTTTCATGTTTGAGAGGGTTACTACCAGCGCATCCCACATTGAGGTTAACCCATGGAATAATACGGATTTTACTAACGATACCTAGCTGAGTGACAATTTTTGTTTAGCCCCGTCTTTCTTTCCTTTTCCTTTTAAACATATTTTATGCCTTTTTATGAAAGTATTCTCAAGTTATTACCTTAGGTTTCGGTTGTGTATTATATGTGAGCACCCCTATATAGTTTCAGGGGTTTTATTTTGTACTCTGATTTTAGACTTTGAATTTTGCGCTTTTGCACATATAGATTGTACTGTGTATTTTATAAAGGCCCTAGCACTTAGCATGTTGTCTGTTCATAGCACTTTGTATTGCACTTGGCACTTTATATTGAAATTGGAGTACGTTTAGACCTTAGTCTTTAGATCACATCAGTTTATATCCT
The DNA here is from genome assembly GCA_963921515.1 of Calotriton arnoldi. Lineage (NCBI taxonomy): Eukaryota > Metazoa > Chordata > Amphibia > Caudata > Salamandridae > Calotriton > Calotriton arnoldi. Next base: position 183,758 of record CAWUFW010014598.1, read on the forward strand.
GTCATTAATACTGTCTAAGAAGTCACCATGACCAGACGTAAAATTACTAAAGCTAGAATAGATAAGCCATGTACCACTATAGACTCATTTTTGGTGCGAGCAGTTAGTGCAATCTCTGATGAAATTGACAAGACAGAACGTCGTTTATCCCTGGGCCCTAACATGCCAGTGGGGGAAGCGTTAGGTAATAGTAGTGGATCTCAACAGGGCGAGCTAAAATTGGCTGCGGAAGCTGCCCCAAATGCAGCCCACGGAACATTAGGGCCCCCTGGAAATATAGTAGACCCTGAACAAGTCTTGTTTACTCAACCTGTTTCTCCTATCTTGCATATACCGGATAGATCAACATCTCCGAAGAGGAAGAACGGTTGTAAGAAGAAACAAACAGGGTTGGGTATTTCGAAAGGCAAACAAAGTGCGATGTTGACCCCTAAAAACCGGATATGCGATAATCAAGACGGCCAAGACACTATTGCTAACTCACAAATTACACTAATTATAGCCAAAATTTCATCTAAATTAGAGGAGTTACTCAGGCCAGTCTTTGAGAAAATGGATAAATTATCTAGTGAGGTGACTAAGATCTGTGACCTTTTGAGGGATAGTAGTGATGTGACAAAAAGGGTTGCACTCAAGAGAGGGATAGATGAGCTTCTTCTAAGTTAATTACTCCCAGTGCTAATAGAATAAACATAGGAACAGGTAGCGAGCCCTTCGGGGATCGAAATGTTATATCAAATATAGGGATTATTGGTAGAACTAGTGAATTTACAACACTTAATCCTTTAAGACAGCATGCCCAGAACAATCACCGCCGATCCGTTCGAGGGGCAAGGATGGAGGGGAGGGACATAGTTCATTCAAATGTTACCTTAAATAAGTTAGACCACAATATAGCCCAAGAGAGGCGAGTGGACGTTGCCATCAATTTGCCCCCAGAGTGTTGCCCATATGTTGTTGTCCTGGTGAATGTGCCACCTTTGCAACCGGGACAATTGGAGAACTATGACACTCTAAAGAATAGAACAGTACACTGGCTGGATAAGAACTGTGACTTCCCTGTGTCCGGAGCTAATCAGATTATACTAACACGAAGAGTGGTGTTGGATTGGCCCTTTAAAAAAGTGTCTTCAAGGAGACTGTATCATTATTAATTTTCAGAACCCTAGTTGGGCTAGAAATACCCTAGCTAGAGCACCCGTATTGCTTCAATCTGACCCAACTATGACACTATTACCACTTGTTTTTTTTTATAGGCACTTAAGGCCCAGGCAAGTTAAGGATGATGTTCAAACCTCATGGAGTAGGAACTTACCTTTGCCACTCCAATCCTATCAAGATTCAGTAGCCTCTAATAGATACCTCCGGAGTATGAATCAATTACCATTAACTCCATCCTACCAAAATGTACCAGTTTTTAATCGATATCAAGCCCTGAGCTCCCTTGAAGCAAATGATTGACATAAGTGTATCAATCACTCTAGTTTGGAGCTACCCATGAATGAAGAATGGGTTGACAAAGAAGCAGGGAACCCACTCCTAATTAAATTGAATCAGACTGAGCCTACAGTTATTGTAAATGCAGGGGGTATATCCTTAGAGGCTCCATTTGTAAATATAGCCAATGGAAGTAATGGAAAGTACACTCAATCTAATCCAGGAGAAATTTCTGAGAATGGCTACATTATTACTACTTGGAACGTTGCAGGATTTAAAGGCAAACAGGATTTACCAACTTGGCAGGATTTTATTATTAGCGGCCATGATATAATATGTCTGCAAGAGACGTGGAGTACAGATCCTATATATGTAGAAGGGTTTACATCATACTGGCTCCAGGCCGTGCCCTCGCTAGCAGGTAGAGCCAAAGGGGGACTTTTGATCCTTATTTCAAACAAGCTATCTGTTTTTTCAGTTAAAAGAACTATTACAGTAGGTATACATTCTCAGATTTTATGGTTACACTGCCAAAAGGGTAGGGATTTGGTTTTGGTAAATTATTACAATAATGTGTTTGATTCAACTCGGAGTAATGCTGTCTCTGAATTAGACCTGGAGCTTGACAAATTGTTAAATTTAATTAGGACAGCTATTGCTATAATCTGGGTAGGGGATTTTAACATTCAAGCCTGCCCATTGTCAATGACCAAGGTCTGTGGGAATACTGATGGGGAGGATGACATTAGTAGGCATTTTGTACATAATGATTATGGTGGAGCTGTGAGAAGTTGGCCTGGCATATGCTGTCCACTAATTATAGTGGGCACCTTGCACCAGTCCAAACAACCCCTTATTGGAGATAGGTTAAAGACAACCTTTATTGAAAGCTATCCTAGTGGTAGCTATGGAGAGCAGCCTTCAGGCTAAGTCTTGAAGGAATGTAAAGCAGCTTGTTTTACCAGTCTATAATCTCTTGAGTGACCAAATGAAAGAGGACCACACCAGGTATATATTCAAAATATATGTATTTATTACTAAACACACCCCTCTAGTCTCTTTATGAGGCTAGAGTTCGAAATACATACGTTACGAGTTAGTTATCTACAGTAATAGCACAAATACACATTTGAGCCCCAGGGGCGTACCAAACCATATACCAATAAAGTGGTATAAGAACCACGACTGAGCTAGACACACGGCCTAGAGCCTGTAGAAGTGCTTGGACCACAAGGGACCACCCAAGGCAGTGACACAGGGGACCCACGGGGGACGCGTGCAGTGTATGAACACAACCGCGAACCACCGTTAACTTCTATGGGGAAAGTCGAGATTAGAATTTAAAAGAAAAGGGACACTTAGAGGAGGACTTGGAGCAAACCCTTTGAGAACTAGAGGTTTAGAATGGGGGTTTTTGTGTTTAGTCAGGAAAATGGCGCTCAGGCAATTGCGTGTGCTATTAATGAACCTTTGGTAGTGCGGTGCTGCCAGATCAGGGGAATAACCCAATAACCCCTGGGGAATCTGTGGGTCATGAGATCCACAAATTATAACATGAGCATAGTCCTGGGCACACGCAGTGAGGGTAAGGTAATGTGATACGCAGTATAGAAGCGTTATTCAAAAGCAACGGTCAACATCAGTGTTTATCCAAATAGATGTTATTTATTTCAACAACAACTGTGTTGAATATAGTACATCAGCCTAGTAAACCAGCCGACACGTGTTTCGTCACCGGGTACAGTCCCGTGACTCATCAGGGCAAAGAACAGGAAGGTTTACGACGACCCGTGGGGGTAGAGTCGAAACCGAGAGTAATTATAACGTAGCCCGGTAGTGGGGGACACGTGTTTCGTCACCGGGTACAGTCCCGTGACTCATCAGGGCTGGGAAGGATACAAAGAATAAAAATAAGTAATAAATACGGAAAACTGATAAACAAAATGGGGCCTAGTCTGTGCCAGACGAGTAATTCGAATGGAGCGGGATCACCCGAAGTGACTATTGGGAACATAAACAGCTAAATGTGACCCATGTGGTCATAAGTGACACTCGTGTAGGTGCCGCTGCCCATGGGACACGGGCGAAAGCGCGGGAAAGCATCTCAGCATATTGTGACCGGTGTGATAGTGCCGCTCTCATGTGTAACATCAAACATGAGGAAAAGCGCGGAAAAACTGTAACATTGTATAAGTGTTACAGTGCTAGAAAAAGCATTAAGTAGTAGTTGGAGCTAAAGGTGAAGAAAGGAAATGTAAGCAATAAGAAGGCCTGATATGAAGGGGAAAGAAGAAACGGGTAAAAGGATCTGCACTAAGGAACTGCTGGACAAGTACTGAAGAGAGGAGGAGGAGGAAAAGAGGGGACTCAAGGATCAGTGGGAAGAGGATCAGAAGTCGTGACGTGGAAATGAGGGAAAGAGAAATAAGGTGAGCGGGTGGGTGAAGAATCCGAAGTAGGGGGAAGCTACTGGATGGGTTCTAACGATAGGCGGAGAGAAACCTTAAGACGAGATTGGAAGGTGTGGGTGGTGGTGAAGGTGACAGGGGAAAGAAACAAGGTGAAAGCTTACCAAAGAACAGGAAAGGTTTACGACGACCCGTGGGGGTAGAGTCGAAACCGAGAGTAATTATAACGTAGCCCGGTAGTGGGGAAGGCGAGGTGTTGGTAACAAGGGTGCAGCGAGGAAGGAAACTGCTGGGGAAAAGGAAGGAATGAGCAATGACACAACTGGAACAATGGTAAATGCTGGTGGGCTAGAGCAAGGGTAGAGTATGAGAGTCTTACCGAGTAGGGGTCTCCCTGGGCTGTCGCACGTACGACGCAGGGGCGGGTACGCCTCGGCAGTATGTGAGAAGCAAAATCTAGAGTAACGTGGAAGGCTGTCCAGTGGCCGGCTCGTTGGGAGGTGCACTATGCCAGGTAGGCGGGGTGCGAGGGTCAGGCTGGGGAAAAGAACGGGGAGGGGAGGTATGAGGAACACGATACATAGGCGAGGAGAAAGGTGAATGAAGGAGAGGAAAAGAAAAACTTACCCCGGGTGCGGGAATTGGAGAGGACTCAAGAGGTGTGCATGGCAGGGTATTGGAACGCCTATTGGGAAAACAGAGGAAGGGGACACTGCTGTGGTAAGCAATTCGGGGAGTGCAGGGGTTGAGGAGCCGGGTGGAACCGCCACGACTCTTACCTGGGGTCCGGATCGGAGAACAGCGAGGGCGCACTGGAGCCGAGAAAACTGAGTGAGACAGGAAGGTGGGAGGGGAGCTATAACGGGAATGGAGGTGAAAAACTAGAGCGGGAACAATGGGAGATCCGACCTGGCGGTGGCCATGTTGGAAAACTCGGGGAAAGGGCGGAAGTAATGCGCATGAGCGGGGGACGAGACACTATCTGTAAGGCACCCGCTGTCTCGAATAACTAGCATGGGAATTAGGGCGAAAGACGAAGAGTATAGTCAGAGGTACGTGACAGAGTACAGACATATCTCAAAGGCAGTCAATTGTGAACAGATATGACACTGAAAGGATAATGTATGTTACAAAATTACAGTGGGGACATGTGAAAGGATATAAAGAGGGGAGATCCTGACACCGAGTATTATGTATGTTATGTCAAAGAAAAGACATATCTCGAAGGCAGTCAATTACGAACAGTTATGACAATGAAAGGATAATGTGTATATCATAATTACATTAGGTACATGTGAAATGATATAAAGAGGAGAGAACCTTAGACCGAGTATCAAGATCGTTGGGTTAAATAGGACAGACATGAGAAATGCGGTAACGCAGATCAACTATATCATAAACCTGAATCGTAGGAAGCTTAGTCAGTGGGGAGATATAGAAACAACACGGAAGTATGGTTAAGGGGGAAATACAAGGGGTTTGGACATGCAGACAATGATAGGCACACATTATGAGATACTGAGAAGAAGATGCCACATAAATAGTGTGGAGAGTGGACATACCAACATCTACTGATTATATGGGAAGAAAACAGATGTCATGACAAAATAATGGCACAAATTAAAGATCCAAGAGAGCAAATTTTGTCATAATAATCATTCACCCAGGAAGTAATGTAACTCGTGATCAGTGTTCAGTCCATGTTGTACTGTTCGCAGACGCATGATCCAAGTGGCTTCCAGGCGTCTGAGTCTGAGTTCTCTGTTGCCACCTCTTACATTGGTGGCTGCCATGTCAAATCCAAAAAGGAAATCCGTTTTTTAGGGCCCTGGTTGGGACAAGTAGCAGCATGGATCGCCATGGGATATCTAGTGTCTAGATTGTTGAGAGCTCTGACGTGTTCTCCAATACGGTCTTTGAGTGGTCTGATGGTGCTTCCGATGTACCAAAGTTTGCAGGTGCATTCAAGTATATAGACCACAAATTTTGTGTTGCAGTTGATGTTATGTTGAATTTGATACTGATTTTTGTTCACGGCCGTGAAATTTCTGATTCCATGCTGGGCTAGTTTGCAGACACCGCAGTGACCACACTTGAAGAAGCCGAGATTATGAGTCGTTAGCCAAGTGGGCCTGGTGTTAGGGCCAGGGATGCTGGGGCTGAGTCTGGTTTTCAGGGTCCTGCCTCTCCTGTATGTGATTTGTGGTTTAGGTGGTACAATCCCTATAAGTGTGTTATCTGCAAGTAGTACATTCCAATGTTTGTTTAGGCTCTTCTTCATAGCTAACCCCATGTCGCTGTAGTCAGTGATAAGTCGAACAGGTTGGTCTTGATCAGTGATTGTCCGTCTAGTGTGTAAAGTGTCTTCTCTTTTAATGTTCCTGATTCTTTTCTCTGCAGAGCTGATGGTACGGGCACTATAACCTCTGTTTCTGAATCTTTGTTTCATATTAGTAAGGCACTTTTGAAATTCTGGTTCCTCACTGCAGTTTCTCCTGGCTCTCATGAATTCTCCGTACGGAATTGCCTTTATTTGGTGTGGGGGATGTGAGCTGTCTGCATGCAAGATGGCATTGCATGATGTTTCTTTTCTATATAGGCGACTTTCTATGGTGTTGGACTTGATGTAGATTTCCACATCAAGAAATGTGATGTTTGTGGCACTGGAATTACCTGTGAATTTCATGTTCATGTCGTTACGGTTAAGGTGTGCACAGAATTTGTCGAGTTCAAGTTGTGACCCTGACCAAAGGAGTAAGCAGTCATCTATGTAGCGGCCCCAGTATATTATGGAGTCAATCCATTGTGCCCCTTCTGTGCCCCAAATCCATTTAGATTCCAGGACACCCATGTACAGATTCGCAAACGAGGGTGAAAATTTTGAGCCCATAGCCACTCCTTTGTTCTGTTTATACCATGTACCGTCATAGATGAAGAAGTTGTTGTTTAATATGATGTCCATCATAGCAACTAGCATCTGGGTATGTTGCCATAAGTTGGCTGGTCTATTGTTAAGTATGCTGGTGACAGCCTTGAGCCCTAGAGTAGGTTCGATGGTGGTATACAGAGAGACTACATCCAGGGTGGCCAGGATCATATCCGGATGCCATTGGACATCTGCTAAGATACTGAGAATGTGTTTGGTGTCCTGGATGTATGATGGCTGATTCATAACCAGAGTACCAAGAAAGAGGTCAACATATTGTGCTATTCTCTCAGTGGGTCCACCAATGCCTGACACAATAGGTCTCCCCGGGGGAAGGGAGTCGTCTTGTGTATCTTGGGCACGGTGTATAGACAGGGGAACGTCGGTCTGTGGACTCTTAGATATAATAGTTCTTGGTCATCAATGAGACCTTGCGCGTGCCATTGAGATAGGTGTTTGTTGATAGTGGTGACAAGGGGGGCTATTGGGTTGTAGGGAAGCTGCTCATAGCAGGAAATGTCACCTAGTTGGGACATGATTTCGGCATGATAGTCTGATCTATTCATAATGACTACATTGCCCCCTTTGTCCGCTTCTTTAATTATGATATCTCTGTCGGACGTGAGTTGTTTGAGAGCTACTCTTTCTTCTCTGCAGAGATTGTCTTTAATCCTATGTCTGGTCTTTGCTATTCTGGTTTCATGTCTGTCCATATCATTTAACACTAAGTTATAGAATGTGTCAACTGCATTGCCCCCTGGGAGCATGGGTGTCCACTTGGATTTGGGTTTAAAACCACTGTGCAGGCTGAGATCATCTTCTATATCTAATTCTTGGAGGAGATTCTCCATGTTGGTGGGTATATCGTCCAGGTCAGTGAGTGAGAGCAGAAGGTGAGTGGCCTCGATGTCGCTTATGCTCTGTGCTCCTGACGTATTGTCTGAGCAAATCTTACTACCTCTTCTTAAGGTGGGCGGAATACCATTAAAATGTTTTTTGATTTTAATGCCCCTGATAAACTTGAACAGGTCAACTTTGTGTCTGCAGGTGTCTCCCTGTTCGTGCGGGTTAAAGCTCAGGCCTTTGCTAAGCAAAGATATCATGCTATTATTGAGGTTCTGGGAGGAGAGATTGACGACTTGTATGCCTAAATTATCTGGATCTACTTGTCCTTCTCGTTCCCGGATCTTAGTTTCTTTTTGTAATCTTCTATGTCCTGCCCTTTGGCCCCTGCGGGTCTTCTGTCTTGTGTGGTATGTCTTTGTAGCGTTCTGTTCTCTCTCCTTATGGCCTGTACCTCCTTTAAAAAAGAAGATGTAGTTGGAGGTATTTTGTTAGAATTGCTGCCCTGGTTTTCTCCCTCACTATCGCTAGTGGCGATAGTGTTTAGTGATGTGGAGCTGGATGAGAGTGAGGCAGTTTCTGTTCTGATGTGTCTCTCGCCCTGTCCTGTGGTGTTGACAAGTTTATCGTATTTTCTGGCAAAGGTATAAACTCGTCCTTCTCTGTAGTCAGCTTCGTCCCTTTTCAGTTGACGTGTTTTTCTATCTTTTATTTCGTTTTGGTGTTTTATAAGAATGTCATTTAAGATGACGTAGTTTTTACTTGTGGCTTCTTCTAAGTTTAAATCTGCTATTTCTTTCTCGAGATTGGTGATCTCGATTTGTAATTTGGCTACTTTTCTTTCCGCGTTCTCAATCAGAATGTTAATAAGGGTGTTTGAGTTAGAGTTCAAAGTTTCTTCCCATTTACCTAAAAGGTCATCGTCTAAGTCGTCAAATGTAGGGAAAATCTGTGAACGGAGTCCCCTAGGAACTCTGTTCAGTCTCAGGTATTGTTTGAGTGTGGCACTATCCCACCACCTAGAGTTTTCTGTTTTTTGAGTCTTTCTAGTTTCAGAAATTTCTCTCTTAGACCTTCTCTGCTTGTGGGGTGATTGCTTGTTGATGCAGAGGTATTGGTGATCCCTTTAGATAGATTCTCAAATAGCTCTGACGCGACCTTGTCTCTATCCATACTCTAAACTAAGAGACTGAGTGTACTAAAGTTAGACGCTGCGGCTGCCTTTCCTGAGACGTGAAATGGAGGTTTAGAATGGGGGTTTTTGTGTTTAGTCAGGAAAATGGCGCTCAGGCAATTGCGTGTGCTATTAATGAACCTTTGGTAGTGCGGTGCTGCCAGATCAGGGGAATAACCCGATAACCCCTGGGGAATCTGTGGGTCATGAGATCCACAAATTATAACATGAGCATAGTCCTGGGCACACGCAGTGAGGGTATTGGTAATGTGATACGCAGTATAGAAGCGTTATTCAAAAGCAACGGTCAACATCAGTATTTATCCAAATAGATGTTATTTATTTCAACAACAACTGTGTTGAATATAGTACATCAGCCTAGTAAACCAGCCGACACGTGTTTCGTCACCGGGTACAGTCCCGTGACTCATCAGGGCTGGGAAGGATACAAAGAATAAAATTAAGTAATAAATACGGAAAACTGATAAACAAAATGGGGCCTAGTCTGTGCCAGACGAGTAATTCGAATGGAGCGGGATCACCCGAAGTGACTATTGGGAACATAAACAGCTAAATGTGACCCATGTGGTCATAAGTGACACTCGTGTAGGTGCCGCTGCCCATGGGACACGGGCGAAAGCGCGGGAAAGCATCTCAGCATATTGTGACCGGTGTGATAGTGCCGCTCTCATGTGTAACATCAAACATGAGGAAAAGCGCGGAAAAACTGTAACATTGTATAAGTGTTCAGTGCTAGAAAAAGCATTGAGAAGTAGTTGGAGCTAAAGGTGAAGAAAGGAAATGTAAGGAATAAGAAGGCCTGATATGAAGGGGAAAGAAGAAACGGGTAAAAGGATCTGCACTAAGGAACTGCTAGACAAGTACTGAAGAGAGGAGGGGGAGGAAAAGAGGGGACTCAAGGATCAGTGGGAAGAGGTTCAGAAGTCGTGACGTGGAAATGAGGGAAAGAGAAATAAGGTGAGCGGGTGGGTGAAGAATCCGAAGAAGGGGAAGCTACTGGATGGGTTCTAACGATAGGCGGAGAGAAACCTCAAGACGAGATTGGAAGGTGTGGGTAGTGGTAAAGGTGACAGGGGAAAAGAAACAAGGTGAAAGCTTACCAAAGAACAGGAAAGGTTTACGACGACCCGTGGGGGTAGAGTCGAAACCGAGAGTAATTATAACGTAGCCCGGTAGTGGGGAAGGCGAGGTGTTGGTAACAAGGGTGCAGCGTGGAAGGAAACTGCTGGGGAAAAGGAAGGAATGAGCATGACACAACTGGAACAATGGTAAATGCTGGTGGGCTAGAGCAAGGGTAGAGTATGAGAGTCTTACCGAGTTGGGGTCTCCCTGGGCTGTCGCACGTACGACGCAGGGGCGGGTACGCCTCGGCAGTATTGAGAAGCAAAATCTAGAGTAACGTGGAAGGCTGTCCAGTGGCCGGCTCGTTGGGAGGTGCACTAAGCCAGGTAGGCGGGGTGCGAGGGTCAGGCTGGGGAAAAGAACGGGGAGGGGAGGTATGAGGAACACGATACATAGGCGAGGAGAAAGGTGAATGAAGGAGAGGAAAAGAAAAACTTACCCCGGGTGCGGGAATTGGAGAGGACTCAAGAGGTGTGCAGGGCAGGGTATTGGAACGCCTATTGGGAAAACAGAGGAAGGGGACACTGCTGTGGTAAGCAATTCGGGGAGTGCTGGGGTTGAGGAGCCGGGTGGAACCGCCACGACTCTTACCTGGGGTCCGGATCGGAGAACAGCGAGGGCGCACTGGAGCCGAGAAAACTGAGTGAGACAGGAAGGTGGGAGGGGAGCTATAACGGGAATGGAGGTGAAAGACTAGAGCGGGAACAATGGGAGATCCGACCTGGCGGTGGCCATGTTGGAAAACTCGGGGAAAGGGCGGAAGTAATGCGCATGAGCGGGGGACGAGACACTATCTGTAAGGCACCCGCTGCCTCGAGAAACTAGCATGGTAATTAGGGCGAAAGACGAAGAGTATAGTCAGAGGTACGTGACAGAGTACAGACATATCTCAAAGGCAGTCAATTGTGAACAGATATGACACTGAAAGGATAATGTATGTTACAAAATTACAGTAGGGACATGTGAAAGGATATAAAGAGGGGAGATCCTGACACCGAGTATTATGTATGTTATGTCAAAGAAAAGACATATCTCGAAGGCAGTCAATTACGAACAGTTATGACAATGAAAGGATAATGTGTATATCATAATTACATTAGGTACATGTGAAATGATATAAAGAGGAGAGAACCTTAGACCGAGTATCAAGATCGTTAGGTTAAATAGGACAGACATGAGAAATGCGGTAACGCAGATCAACTATATCATAAACCTGAATCGTAGGAAGCTTAGTCAGTGGGGAGATATAGAAACAACACGGAAGTATGGTTAAGGGGAAATACAGGGGGTTGGACATGCAGACAATGATAGGCACACATTATGAGATACTGAGAAGAAGATGCCACATAAATAGTGTGGAGAGTGGACATACCAACATCTACTGATTATATGGGAAGAAAACAGATGTCATGACAAAATAATGGCACAAATTAAAGATCCAAGAGAGCAAATTTTGTCATAATAATCATTCACCCAGGAAGTAATGTAACTCGTGATCAGTGTTCAGTCCATGTTGTACTGTTCGCAGACGCATGATCCAAGTGGCTTCCAGGCGTCTGAGTCTGAGTTCTCTGTTGCCACCTCTTACATTGGTGGCTGCCATGTCAAATCCAAAAAAGGAAATCCGTTTTTTAGGGCCCTGGTTGGGACAAGTAGCAGCATGGATCGCCATGGGATATCTAGTGTCTAGATTGTTGAGAGCTCTGACGTGTTCTCCAATACGGTCTTTGAGTGGTCTGATGGTGCTTCCGATGTACCAAAGTTTGCAGGTGCATTCAAGTATATAGACCACAAATTTTGTGTTGCAGTTGATGTTATGTTGAATTTGATACTGATTTTTGTTCACGGCCGTGAAATTTCTGATTCCATGCTGGGCTAGTTTGCAGACACCGCAGTGACCACACTTGAAGAAGCCGAGATTATGAGTCGTTAGCCAAGTGGGCCTGGTGTTAGGGCCAGGGATGCTGGGGCTGAGTCTGGTTTTCAGGGTCCTGCCTCTCCTGTATGTGATTTGTGGTTTAGGTGGTACAATCCCTATAAGTGTGTTATCTGCAAGTAGTACATTCCAATGTTTGTTTAGGCTCTTCTTCATAGCTAACCCCATGTCGCTGTAGTCAGTGATAAGTCGAACAGGTTGGTCTTGATCAGTGATTGTCCGTCTAGTGTGTAAAGTGTCTTCTCTTTTAATGTTCCTGATTCTTTTCTCTGCAGAGCTGATGGTACGGGCACTATAACCTCTGTTTCTGAATCTTTGTTTCATATTAGTAAGGCACTTTTGAAATTCTGGTTCCTCACTGCAGTTTCTCCTGGCTCTCATGAATTCTCCGTACGGAATTGCCTTTATTTGGTGTGGGGGATGTGAGCTGTCTGCATGCAAGATGGCATTGCATGATGTTTCTTTTCTATATAGGCGACTTTCTATGGTGTTGGACTTGATGTAGATTTCCACATCAAGAAATGTGATGTTTGTGGCACTGGAATTACCTGTGAATTTCATGTTCATGTCGTTACGGTTAAGGTGTGCACAGAATTTGTCGAGTTCAAGTTGTGACCCTGACCAAAGGAGTAAGCAGTCATCTATGTAGCGGCCCCAGTATATTATGGAGTCAATCCATTGTGCCCCTTCTGTGCCCCAAATCCATTTAGATTCCAGGACACCCATGTACAGATTCGCAAACGAGGGTGAAAATTTTGAGCCCATAGCCACTCCTTTGTTCTGTTTATACCATGTACCGTCATAGATGAAGAAGTTGTTGTTTAATATGATGTCCATCATAGCAACTAGCATCTGGGTATGTTGCCATAAGTTGGCTGGTCTATTGTTAAGTATGCTGGTGACAGCCTTGAGCCCTAGAGTAGGTTCGATGGTGGTATACAGAGAGACTACATCCAGGGTGGCCAGGATCATATCCGGATGCCATTGGACATCTGCTAAGATACTGAGAATGTGTTTGGTGTCCTGGATGTATGATGGCTGATTCATAACCAGAGTACCAAGAAAGAGGTCAACATATTGTGCTATTCTCTCAGTGGGTCCACCAATGCCTGACACAATAGGTCTCCCCGGGGAAAGGGAGTCGTCTTGTGTATCTTGGGCACGGTGTATAGACAGGGGAACGTCGGTCTGTGGACTCTTAGATATAATAGTTCTTGGTCATCAATGAGACCTTGCGCGTGCCATTGAGATAGGTGTTTGTTGATAGTGGTGACAAGGGGGGCTATTGGGTTGTAGGGAAGCTGCTCATAGCAGGAAATGTCACCTAGTTGGGACATGATTTCGGCATGATAGTCTGATCTATTCATAATGACTACATTGCCCCCTTTGTCCGCTTCTTTAATTATGATATCTCTGTCGGACGTGAGTTGTTTGAGAGCTACTCTTTCTTCTCTGCAGAGATTGTCTTTAATCCTATGTCTGGTCTTTGCTATTCTGGTTTCATGTCTGTCCATATCATTTAACACTAAGTTATAGAATGTGTCAACTGCATTGCCCCCTGGGAGCATGGGTGTCCACTTGGATTTGGGTTTAAAACCACTGTGCAGGCTGAGATCATCTTCTATATCTAATTCTTGGAGGAGATTCTCCATGTTGGTGGGTATATCGTCCAGGTCAGTGAGTGAGAGCAGAAGGTGAGTGGCCTCGATGTCGCTTATGCTCTGTGCTCCTGACGTATTGTCTGAGCAAATCTTACTACCTCTTCTTAAGGTGGGCGGAATACCATTAAAATGTTTTTTGATTTTAATGCCCCTGATAAACTTGAACAGGTCAACTTTGTGTCTGCAGGTGTCTCCCTGTTCGTGCGGGTTAAAGCTCAGGCCTTTGCTAAGCAAAGATATCATGCTATTATTGAGGTTCTGGGAGGAGAGATTGACGACTTGTATGCCTAAATTATCTGGATCTACTTGTCCTTCTCGTTCCCGGATCTTAGTTTCTTTTTGTAATCTTCTATGTCCTGCCCTTTTGCCCCTGCGGGTCTTCTGTCTTGTGTGGTATGTCTTTGTAGCGTTCTGTTCTCTCTCCTTATGGCCTGTACCTCCTTTAAAAAAGAAGATGTAGTTGGAGGTATTTTGTTAGAATTGCTGCCCTGGTTTTCTCCCTCACTATCGCTAGTGGCGATAGTGTTTAGTGATGTGGAGCTGGATGAGAGTGAGGCAGTTTCTGTTCTGATGTGTCTCTCGCCCTGTCCTGTGGTGTTGACAAGTTTATCGTATTTTCTGGCAAAGGTATAAACTCGTCCTTCTCTGTAGTCAGCTTCGTCCCTTTTCAGTTGACGTGTTTTTCTATCTTTTATTTCGTTTTGGTGTTTTATAAGAATGTCATTTAAGATGACGTAGTTTTTACTTGTGGCTTCTTCTAAGTTTAAATCTGCTATTTCTTTCTCGAGATTGGTGATCTCGATTTGTAATTTGGCTACTTTTCTTTCCGCGTTCTCAATCAGAATGTTAATAAGGGTGTTTGAGTTAGAGTTCAAAGTTTCTTCCCATTTACCTAAAAGGTCATCGTCTAAGTCGTCAAATGTAGGGAAAATCTGTGAACGGAGTCCCCTAGGAACTCTGTTCAGTCTCAGGTATTGTTTGAGTGTGGCACTATCCCACCACCTAGAGTTTTCTGTTTTTTGAGTCTTTCTAGTTTCAGAAATTTCTCTCTTAGACCTTCTCTGCTTGTGGGGTGATTGCTTGTTGATGCAGAGGTATTGGTGATCCCTTTAGATAGATTCTCAAATAGCTCTGACGCGACCTTGTCTCTATCCATACTCTAAACTAAGAGACTGAGTGTACTAAAGTTAGACGCTGCGGCTGCCTTTCCTGAGACGTGAAATGGAGGTTTAGAATGGGGGTTTTTGTGTTTAGTCAGGAAAATGGCGCTCAGGCAATTGCGTGTGCTATTAATGAACCTTTGGTAGTGCGGTGCTGCCAGATCAGGGGAATAACCCGATAACCCCTGGGGAATCTGTGGGTCATGAGATCCACAAATTATAACATGAGCATAGTCCTGGGCACACGCAGTGAGGGTATTGGTAATGTGATACGCAGTATAGAAGCGTTATTCAAAAGCAACGGTCAACATCAGTATTTATCCAAATAGATGTTATTTATTTCAACAACAACTGTGTTGAATATAGTACATCAGCCTAGTAAACCAGCCGACACGTGTTTCGTCACCGGGTACAGTCCCGTGACTCATCAGGGCAAAGAACAGGAAGGTTTACTGACGACCCGTGGGGGTAGAGTCGAAACCGAGAGTAATTATAACGTAGCCCGGTAGTGGGGGACACGTGTTTCGTCACCGGGTACAGTCCGTGACTCATCAGGGCTGGGAAGGATACAAAGAATAAAAATAAGTAATAAATACGGAAAACTGATAAACAAAATGGGGCCTAGTCTGTGCCAGACGAGTAATTCGAATGGAGCGGGATCACCCGAAGTGACTATTGGGAACATAAACAGCTAAATGTGACCCATGTGGTCATAAGTGACACTCGTGTAGGTGCCGCTGCCCATGGGACACGGGCGAAAGCGCGGGAAAGCATCTCAGCATATTGTGACCGGTGTGATAGTGCCGCTCTCATGTGTAACATCAAACATGAGGAAAAGCGCGGAAAACTGTAACATTGTATAAGTGTTACAGTGCTAGAAAAAGCATTAAGTAGTAGTTGGAGCTAAAGGTGAAGAAAGGAAATGTAAGCAATAAGAAGGCCTGATATGAAGGGGAAAGAAGAAACGGGTAAAAGGATCTACACTAAGGAACTGCTGGACAAGTACTGAAGAGAGGAGGAGGAAGAAAAGAGGGGACTCAAGGATCAGTGGGAAGAGGATCAGAAGTCGTGACGTGGAAATGAGGGAAAGAGAAATAAGGTGAGCGGGTGGGTGAAGAATCCGAAGAAAGGGGAAAGCTACTGGATGGGTTCTAACGATAGGCGGAGAGAAACCTCAAGACGAGATGGAAGGTGTGGGTAGTGGTGAAGGTGACAGGGGAAAAGAAACAAGGTGAAAGCTTACCAAAGAACAGGAAGGTTTACGACGACCCGTGGGGGTAGAGTCGAAACCGAGAGTAATTATAACGTAGCCCGGTAGTGGGGAAGGCGAGGTGTTGGTAACAAGGGTGCAGCGAGGAAGGAAACTGCTGGGGAAAAGGAAGGAATGAGCAATGACACAACTGGAACAATGGTAAATGCTGGTGGGCTAGAGCAAGGGTAGAGTATGAGAGTCTTACCGAGTAGGGGTCTCCCTGGGCTGTCGTACGTACGACGCAGGGGCGGGTACGCCTCGGCAGTTGTGAGAAGTAAAATCTAGAGTAACGTGGAAGGCTGTCCAGTGGCCGGCTCGTTGGGAGGTGCACTATGCCAGGTAGGCGGGGTGCGAGGGTCAGGCTGGGGAAAAGAACGGGGAGGGGAGGTATGAGGAACACGATACATAGGCGAGGAGAAAGGTGAATGAAGGAGAGGAAAAGAAAAACTTACCCCGGGTGCGGGAATTGGAGAGAACTCAAGTGGAGTGCATGGCAGGGAATTGGAACGCCTATTGGGAAACAGAGGAAGGGCACACTGCTGTGGTAAGCAATTCGGGGAGTCGTAAACCTTCCTGTTCTTTGCCCTGATGAGTCACGGGACTGTACCCGGTGACGAAACACGTGTCGGCTGGTTTACTAGGCTGATGTACTATATTCAACACAGTTGTTGTTGAAATAAATAACATCTATTTGGATAAACACTGATGTTGACCCTTTGAGAACTAGGCTGTTCTAGTGTCAATACCCATGGGAGCACCGGAGTACTCGAGTTACCTCACCCAGGGAAGCCGGGTGCATAGGTGTCTTTCGGGGTCGGGTTTCGTCGTCGCTTTCAATGGCGATCTGCTGCAAAGTGCTGCTGGCAGCCAAGTCGAAAGTGTTCGGGTGGATCCAAAGGTGCATCGAAGATCTGAAGAACCTGAAAGCAGAGGGGACAGAGTCTGGGTCACTAGCCAGCGACCAGGAAGGCGATGAGCAGATGCCCACCGATGTCGAGTGCTTCAGGTAGGTTGATGGTCATCTTGACTCTTCAGCCACGAGGTTCAGGAGGCGTCGACAACAACCAGGAGCGGGATTCGAGCTGTCCCACGATGTCTGTTGATTTCAGGGGTGTCAGCGACCGGATTAGACCCAACAAGCCTTAGCAACAACAAGTCTTGTGGAAATCGAAGAAGGACGATGTTGCAGACCAGCAAGGTCTGGGAGACTCACCCAGCGAGGATAAGTCAGGGCACACCTGGAGCAACCAGAGAGCCCAAGCAGAAAAATATTGGCCTTCGGGAGGGCCTACTAGCCAACGGACTAGCAACCGCGAAGGAGCCTCGAGACGGTGCACGTGGAGCTGGCTCACAGGACACTCGTGGAGTGGAGGCCAGTGATCTTCGGTGCAGTTGGTGCTGGAGGCTGGGGATACTTGGAGCCCAAAGCACGACTTCGTGGGAGACCCAGAAGAGGATGCACTTGCAAATGCGTTCGGTGTCCAGGGGTCATGGCTCCACATTACCCATGACAGCTACGGGCCTCAGCTTTGCTGGGGACTCAGGGCAGCCTCGGAGAAGTCTGGAAATCTACCTCTGGTGATGCAAAGACTTCGGCGTCCGACGGGAGCTTCAGCGATGCAGACCGGACAATTGCTTCTTTGGTGCCTGCCAAGCAGGGGAGTCACTCCTTGACCCCAAGGGAGATTCTTCAGTCCTCTAATCTTGAAGTAGAGCGTCGAAGGTCCAGGATTCTGTGTCAGAGTTTCGTCCAGGTAAATCTAAAGTCCTAAGGACTGGGTTCCCTACTTATACTAAGGTAGGGGTTGGACATACTCTGTGGCCCCACCTATGGGAGGGTCAGGGCAGAGGGGTGGTTACACCCTTTCCCTTTGTCCAGTTTCACGCCAGAGCAGGGGCTGGAAGCCCCTGAGCCAGTTTGAACTGGGGTATGCACAGGGACACCAAATGTGCCCCCAGTGCAGGACTTCAAAGCACCAGAGAGTGCTCCCGCCCAGCCCCAATACACACTATCCTATCTGGGGAGGTGGTCACACCTCCCTGGGACAGGAAACCCATTGTCCAGGCCTCCCCTGCCAGAGTTTCGGTCAGCAGCAGGAGGCCAGACTCGTAGTCTGTGGCAGCGGCATCCATTTTGTGATGCCAGGGCTCTGGAAAGTCAGTACCGGGCATACCGGTGTGTACATGTCTTTCCCTCTAGAAGGGTGGAATGCTACACCCGCCGCCAGAACTGGCGTGGGGTAGTATTCCAAGATGTTTGACACCAAACACGACATGTTTCCGTGCAGCCATCCCGAAGTTAGCATTTAACGCGAGGTTATAATGCGCTTAAGAGTATATGGTCAGGCTGCACTACAAACAGCATCAGAGAAGGGTCTCCGAACGCTGCAGAGGGGCCCTGCTCATGCAGGGGCACCTCTCACATAGGAACCACGCACTCTGCCTTCAGGATTGATAAGGCCTGCCATAGGAGTGACTTATAGGTTTATATGTGTGTATGTGTATAGTGATATAGGTAGCCTATATCACAGTAAGGAGTGCATGCACCACCTTACCCAGGCTGCAGTAGCAGACCTGTGGTGTCAGTTTGGATTGCCTTCCAGGGGTGGCACAATACATGCTGCAGCCCCTGGTAGGCCTCTGAGGTACCTATGCCCTGGGTACATAGTATACCATATACTAGGGACTTATAAGGGCACTCCAGATTCCAATCAGAGATGTGCCTAAGGCACATGGAAATCATTTTAGAGAGGAAGCAGCTAGGCTGGGGTTCTGATTAGCAGGGCCTCAGCCAGACTAAGGTCGAAAAACAGTGAAGCATCAGCAAAAGTGGGGGTACCCATGTGAAGCAGATCCTACTCTCCTACACAACCCCCAAACGTAGGGACATTAAACTAACCTTGCCCAGTTAAGTCTTCATGTTCTAAGTGGAAGTACCTAGAGAGTCCATCTGCATTGGCATGGTTACTCCCAGGTCTATGTTCCACTGTGAAGTCCATCCCCTGTAGGGAAATGGACCACCTAAGCAGTTTGGGGTTTTCACCCTTCATTTGTTTTAGCCATAAGAGGGGCTTATGGTCTGTTTGAACAAGGAAGTGAGTACCAAACAAGTATGGCCTCAACTTCTTCAGAGCCCAGACCACAGCAAAGGCCTCCCTCTCAATGGCTGACCAACGTTTCTCTCTAGGGGTCTGCCTTCTGCTAATGAAAGCTACTGGCTGATCCTGACCTTCATCATTCAATTGTGACAGTACAGCCCCTACCCCCAATTCAGATGCATCAGTTTGAACAATGAACTTCTTGGAGTAATCAGGACTCTGTAGAATGGGAGCAGTGCACATGGCCTGCTTCAGGTCATCAAATGCCTTTTGACAGCTAACTGTCCACTGAACCTTTTGGGCATTTTCTTGGAAGTTAAGTCATTCAGGGGTGTCACTATTGATCCATACCCCTTGAAAAATCTCCTTTAGTACCCAGTCAGGCCTAAGAAGGCTCTCACCTGAGTCTGGGTAGTTGGAGCAGTCCAGTCCATAATGGTCTGGATCTTGCTCTGCAGTGGTTGAACCTGGCCTCCACCCACAAGGTGGCCCAGGTACACAACCTGACTCTGCCCTATCTGGCACTTGGTGGCCTTGATAGTCAGGCCTGCTTTCTGCAGGGCCTGTAAAACATTTCTGAGGTGGACCAGGTGATCCTCCCAGGTGGAGCTAAAGACAGCAATATCATCTAGATATGCTGTACTATAGGCTTCCAGACCTGTAAGGACTGTATTCACCAACCTCTGAAAAGTGGCAGGTGCATTCTTCAGACCAAAGGGCATCACCACAAATTGATAATGCCCACTAGGGTTGAGAATGCTGTCTTTGGCTCTGCATCATCAGCTAGTCTGATCTGCCAGTAGCCAGCTGTCAGGTCAAATGTGCTTAGATACTTGGCTGAGGCCAAAGTGTCTGTTAGCTCATCTGCCCTTGGTATTGGATGGGCATCAGTCCTAGTGACTGCATTGAGACCCCTGTAGTCCACACAAAACCTCATCTCTCTTTTCCCACCATTGGTGTGAGGTTTTGGCACAAGGACCACTGGATTAGCCCAAGGGCTATCTGAGGGTTCAATAACTCCCAAATCCAACATCTTCTGGACTTCTGTCCTGATACAGTCCCTGACATGGTCAGGTTGCCTATAAATCTTATTTTTAATAGGCAGACTGTCCCCAGTGTCCACTTCATGAGTGCACCAGGTAGTCTGACTGGGTGTCAGTGAGAATATGTGTCTGAACTCATTGAGCACCTGTCTGCAATCAGTCTGCTGTGGGTAGTGAGGCTGCCTGCCAAGGCTACACCATCCACTGACCCATCACCAGGGTTCTGTGAGAGCAGGTCAGGGAGTGGGTCACTCTCTTCCTCCTGTCCGTCATCAGTAGCCATGAGCAAGCCCATGTCTGCCCTGTCCACATATGGTTTTAACCTGTTGACATGGAGAACCCTGTGGGGACTCCTGGGTGTTCCTAGGTCTACTAAGTAGGTAACCTCACCCTTATGCTCAACAATGGTGTGGGGTCCACTCCATTTGTCTTGGAGAGCTGCTGGGGCCACTGGCTCCAACACCCACACCTTCTGTCCTGGCTGATAAACAGTCAGTACAGCCTTTTGGTCATGCCATGCCTTTTGAAGTTCCTGGCTAGCCTCAAGGTTTTTAGTTGCCTTTTCATATACTCAGCCATCCGGGAGCGGAGACCAAGTACGTAGTCCACTATGTCTTGCTTTGGGGGCTTGAGAGGTAACTCCCATCCTTCCTTCACCAAGCACAGTGGACCCCTGACAGGGTGACCAAACAAAAGTTCAAAAGGGCTGTAGCCAACCCCTTTTGAGGCACCTCCCTGTACGCAAATAAAAGGCAGGGCAAGAGTATGTCCCATCTTCGCCTAAGCTTTTCTGGGAGCCCTTTAATCATGCCCTTCAAGGTTTTGTTGAATCTCTCAACTAAACCATTGCATTGTGGGTGATAGGGTGTGGTGAACTTGTAAGTCACTCCACACTCCTTCCACATTGCTTTTAAGTACCCAGACATAAAGTTTGCACTCCTGTCTGATACAACCTCCTTAGGGAAGCCCACTCTTGAGAAAATTCCCAGGAGGGCCCTTGCCACCACAGGTGCTGTAGTGGTCCTAAGGGGAATAGCCTCTGGGTACCTGGTGGCATGATCCACTACCACCAGGATAAACCTGTGCCCAGATGCTGTTTGGGGATCCATGGGACCAACAATGTCAATCCCCACCCTTTCAAAGGGAACCCCACCACAGATAGTGGTATCAGGGGGCCTTTGTAGTGCCACCTGCCTTGCCACTGGCTTGGCAGGTTACACAGGAGCGACAAAACTCCTTGGTGTCTTCAGACATGTGGGGCCAGTGAAAGTGAGGGACAATTCTGTCCCAAGTCTTGTTCTGGCCCAGGTGACCTGCTAAGGGAATATCATGGGCTAGGGTCAATAGGAAGCCTCTAAACTTCAAAGGTATAACCAACCTCCTGGTAGCACCAGGCTTGGGGTCTCTACACTCTGAGTACAAGAGTCCATCATCCCAATACACAGTATGGGGACCACTAGCTTTCCCAGCAGCCTCAGCAGCAGCTTGCTGTCTGAGGGGTTCAAGAGAGGGGCAGCTCTGCTGCTCCTGGCTCAGATCTGCCCGGAAGGTCCCCTGTCCCCAAGAACTCAACCTGGTCAGGTTAAAGCTCCTCTGGGACAGTTCCTTCCTCAGGACTGAGATCATCCCCTCAAGGGACTGATCTTGCTTCTGAGCCAAGGGGAAGGCACTGCCTTTACCCTACTACTCCTCTCCTTGGAGGGCACTTGGTCCATTATTCCAGAATCCAAGGCCTGTTCAGTGCTAGACATTTTGGCTTGTGACCTGGTCACAGCAAACACATCTGAAGGGATCCCCAGCATTTCTGCATGGGTCCTGAGCTCCACTTCTGCCCAAGCTGAAGTTTCTAAGTCATTGCCAAGCAAGCATTCAACGGGTAGGTCTGCACTTACCACAACCTTCTTAAGGCCAGTTACCCCTCCCCAGGAGAAGTTAACAACTGCCAGAGTATGGTCTGTTCTGACGTTGCTAGCATTGGTCACTTGGTACATTTCACCAAGTATTATCTGCCCAGGATTCACAAGGTCTTGTGTCACCATGGTGACACTTGCCCCTGTGTCCCTAAATGCCAAAGCCTCTCTTCCATTGATTAAAGGCTGTTGTCTGTACTTGCCCAGATTACTGGGACTCACAGAGGAGGTCATATCCATGCCTCCATCACAGACTAGGACAGCCTGAGTGAGTTCTCTGACTAGGTCAGAGCTCATCTCTTTACCCAGGGTCAACCCTACTAAACCCTTGGCTTGTGTAGTCCCACCACCAACTGTAACTGCACTAGGGGAGCAGGTGCCTTAGGGGCATTGGTGGGGGCTGGAGTCGAGTCTTTGGACTTGGTGCAATCACTGGTCCAGTGGGTCTTTTGCTTACAGACCTTGCACCAAGGTTTTCTTTGGCCTTTCCCTTTGGTAGACTGTGAATCCCCACCTAAAGAAGATTTTGGGGGCCTTGTGAAGACTTTTGATCTTTACCCTTCTCCCCACCCTTATCAGAGGTTTTCGAATCTTGCTTCTTAGGGTCACCACCTTGGTTCTGTACCTTCTGCTTCACCCTGGTTCTGACCCATTTGTCTGCCTTCTTTCCCAATTCTTGGGGAGAGGTCAGATCAGAGTCTACCAGGTGCTGATGCAACAGCTGATTTTGACAGTTATTAAGAATCTGCTCCCTCATTATCAGATTGTACAATCCTGTGAAGTCACATACCTTACTGCCCAATCACCAACCTTCCAGAGCCTTGGCAGAACAATCAACAAAGTCCACCCAGTCTTGAATCTGTGCTTTTGGGTATCCCTGAACTTTAACCTGTATTGTTCAGTGGTTAGGCCAAACCCATCAATTAGAGCACTCTTCAAGACTTTGTAATTATCAGCATCCTCCTCTCTAACAGTGAGGAGCTTGTCTCTACCTTTGTCTGCAAAGGAGAGCCACAAGATTAGCTGCCCACTGCTCCTGAGGGACCCTCTGTACTTTACAGGCCCTCTCTAGAGCAGTTATCCATTTGTGGATATCATCCCCACTCTGGTAGGGAGGGACAATCTTGCTCAGGTTTCTATGGTCATAAGACCTTTCCCTTTCTTTGGGGAAACTGCTGCCACCATGGGACTCTAGTCCCAACTTTTGTCTCTCTCTATAGAGATCTAGGGACTCCCTGTCTATAGCCAATTGCTGTTTCCTGAGTTCAAGTTGAGCTTGCTCATATTGAGTCAGTCTCTTTCTCCTCTCATGAGAGGATTCCCTCCTATGAGAGGAGACAGAGGTCCCTATTGAGGTGTCAGAGTGGTTAGACTCCTGAGAAGGAGACCTAGACCTTCTGGGCACACTCAGAACTCTTCCTGGGGGGACAAAGGGGAGGTCAGTCTGATCCTCTCCCTCTTCCTCCTCCACAGGAGGAATTGGATTCTCCAGGGCAAGGTCATTTTCACCTTCCTGGCCAGTTTCAGAGGGGGCCTGGGTTTCTTCACCCCTGGCCCCTTCCTCATCTTCTGCCCCACCCTTTTTCCTACCCCTTCAGACCCTAGGGGCCTGCTGAGATCATCAGCTAGTAACACCTCCCTGAGGTGTTGGGTGCTGGCACTTTTGCCTGCCTTCAACTTCCTAGTATTGCATAATGCTCTCAATTCCAAGAATGGGAGTTTATCATACTTGGAGGGAAGAAGCCCACTGGCTTCTGGCAAGGACTCACTGGGTCCTGGCTTTGAAGACATTACTAGTGAGGTGTGGTGTATGCACTACCTACTCTAGTGTGGCCTACTAAACTCTCTTGAGTTGTAGAAAGGGTGTGCTGTCCCTTTAACACACAACTCTAAGTTCAGTAGAACTTACTGTATTACTAAGCTTGATTTATATGTACCTTAGGTACCCTTAGTGGTTTTCAGTTGATCAATTCAATTGAGATTATCTGGTAAAACAATAGCAAGCTGGAATCCCACCGCTGCCACCAATGTGAGAAGTTGGCCTGGCATATGCTGTCCACTAATTATAGTGGGCACCTTGCACCAGTCCAAATAACCCCTTATTGGAGATAGGTTAAAGACAACCTTTATTGAAAGCTATCCTAGTGGTAGCTATGGAGAGCAGCCTTCAGGCTAAGTCTTGAAGGAATGTAAAGCAGCTTGTTTTACCAGTCTATAATCTCTTGAGTGACCAAATGAAAGAGGACCACACCAGGTATATATTCAAAATATATGTATTTATTACTAAACACACCCTTCTAGTCTCTTTATGAGGCTAGAGTTCGAAGTACATACGTTACGAGTTAGTTATCTACAGTAATAGCACAAATACACGTTTGAGCCCCAGGGCGTACCAAACCATATACCAATAAAGTGGTATAAGAACCACGACTGAGCTAGACACAAGGCCTAGAGCCTGTAGAAGTGCTTGGACCACAAGGAACCACCCAAGGCAGTGACACAGGGGACCCACGGGGGACGCGTGCAGTGTATGAACACAACCGCGAACCACCGTTAACTTCTATGGGGAAAGTCGCGATTAGAATTTAAAAGAAAAGGGACACTTAGAGGAGGACTTGGAGCAAACCCTTTGAGAACTAGGCTGTTCTAGTGTCAATACCCATGGGAGCACTGGAGTACTCGAGTTACCTCACCCAGGGAAGCCGGGTGCATAGGTGTCTTTCGGGGTCGGGTTTCGTCGTCGCTTTCAATGGCGATCTGCTGCAAAGTGCTGCTGGCGGCCAAGTCGAAAGTGTTCGGGTGGATCCAAAGGTGGATCAAAGATCTGAAGAACCTGAAAGCAGAGGGGACAGAGTCTGGGTCACTAGCCAGTGACCAGGAAGGCGATGAGCAGATGCCCACCGATGTCGAGTGCTTCAGGTAGGTTGATGGTCATCTTGACTCTTCAGCCACGAGGTCAAGGAGGCGTCGACGACAACCAGGAGCTGGATTCGAGCTGTCCCACGACGTTTGTCGATTGCAGGGTTGACGGCGACTGGATTGGACCCAACAAGCTTTGGCAATGGCAAGTCTTGTGGAAATCGAAGAAGAACAATGTTGCAGACCAGCAAGGTCTGGGGGACTCACCCAGCGAGGATAAGTCAGGGCACACCTGCAGCAACCAGGGAGCCCAAGCAAAAAAAGATTGGCCTTTGGGAGGGCCTACTAGCCAACAGAGTAGCGACCGCAAAGGAGCCTCAAGATGGTGCACGTGGAGCTGGCTCACAGAACACTCGTGGAGTGGAGGCCAGTGATCTTCGGTGCAGTTGGTGCTGGAGGCTGGGGATACTTAGAGCCCAAAGCACGACTTCGTGGGAGACCCAGAAGAGGATGCACTTGCAAATGCGTTTGGTGTCCAGGGGTCACAGTTCTACATTACCCATGACAGCTATGGGCCTCAGCTTTGCTGGGGACTCAGGGCAGCCTCGGGGAAGTCTGGAAATCTACCTCTGGTGATGCAAAGACTTTGGCGTCTGACAGGAGCTTCAGCGATGCAGACTGGACAATTGCTTCTTTGGTGCCTGCCAAGCAGGGGAGTCACTCCTTGACCCCAAGGGAGATTCTTCAGTCCTCTAATCTTGAAGTAGAGCGTCGAAGGTCCAGGATTCTGTGTCAGAGTTTCATCCAGGTAAATCTAAAGTCCTAAAGACTGGGTTCCCCTACTTATACTAAGGTAGGGGGTTGGACATACTCTGTGGCCCCACCTATGGGAGGGTCAGGGCAGAGGGGTGGTTACACCCCTTTCCTTTTGTCCAGTTTCGCGCCAGAGCAGGGGCTGGAAGCCCCTGAGCCAGTTTGAACTGGGGTATGCACAGGGACACCAAATGTGCCCCCAGTGCAGGACTTCAAAGCACCAGAGAGTGCTCCCGCCCAGCCCCAATACACACTATCCTGTCTGGGGAGGTGGTCACACCTCCCTGGGACAGGAAACCTATTGTCCAGGCCTCCCCTGCCGGAGTTTCGGTCAGCAGCAGGAGGCCAGACTCGTGTCTGTGGCAGCGGCATCCATTTTTCCATTCACACTACTTAGCCTTCCCCCTTTTCCCCTCCCCTTTACGTATTCAAGGCCACTACAGCCCTCCCCGGCTCCAGTGTCAGACGTGCTTCTCCTTCCAGTCTCCAGGTAATTGCCTCTTCACTTTGCAGCCTTTCATTTCCCCGCAGTCCGGGTTGTTCCTTATCTTTCGCCTCTCCGTGTCTCCCAACAGTTGTGTGCGGCGTCCACACCCGCCACCTTGAAAGTTACCCACGTTTTCCGCACCCGGGTAAGCCCTTCTCATTTCCTTTCTTCTCTTTGTCTTCCTGGTTTCTCCTGTTATACCTTTCCTTTCTTGTCCCCTCCCCACGATCGTCATTAGCTAGCGTTTCCGCAATCGGCCTGGCAGACATCCTACTCCCGGACACACGCCAGACACTGGACAGCCTTTAGTCCAGGGTAAGTCCACATCCTGGTTATCCTTTTAGTTCGTTCAGCACTTTACAGCCCTCTCACAGGTTTCCCCTCATGGTTTTCCTTAGAATCCACAGTTTCCTAGTTTCTACACCCACCCAGACGGTACCTCTTATCAACACACGGCTACAATAAGCCCGGTAAGTATTAATCTGTTCCATCCATTCCCTATGCCCGGGTTTCAGTTCACACCGTCCCCAACCTTTTCGCCCGGTTTTTCCTTAGCGATACAGTACCGTCGCAGTAACCTTCGTGGCGCCGCATCCAGCGCTTTCCTGCCCAGTTGCTTCAGCCCCCAGCTCACCTCATCCGGTTGGAATCATCACCGGTTTCAGGGTGAGTTCCCAACCCCTTTGCTTTACTTATCCCGTACTCAGTCAACCCTTAGCTTTCTTGTAGCTTAGTTATCCCTTTCTTTCCCTTCCAGGGTCAGCACTCATCTTTTACAGTCGCTTGTTAGGTAATCATGGATTTTTTACTACTTCCGGGCCCTTGCCTCTCTTCTCAGACCAGGCCATTCCTTAGTACTTCTGCTTTTTCTTTCTCCTTATGCCATCCATTCAGTCCTTTACGTCTACAGGACCACATTATTCCCCTCACCTCAGAGGTGTTTCTTAAATATCTCCACTCACATCTACTTGCATGTTCTTAGCTGTCACACCACACGCTTTAACATGTTTTCCCGCGCCTTACCTCATTATTCTTCCTCATGAGAGCGGCACGAGCACGTCAGTCACGTTGTGTTTTTCATTGTGTTGTTCCTCATTACCTCCATAAGTCTATACGTGTAGCAGCGGAAATTTCACGAATGTCACTCCACACTCACACGTTACGCGTCAACCTTTGCAATTCATGTTTAGTTCTGCCCAGTAGACACATAAGATGATCCCTTTCCTAATCTATTATCTTTTCTGTTTTTTAGTTTTGTTTTGTTGTTTTTAACCCTTTTTGTTCCCCTCACCCTGTTTCCTTTTGTATCCTCCCCAGCCCTGATGAGTCACGGGATATGTCCCAGTGACGAAACACGTGTCGGCTGGTTTCTGTATCTAACACAATTGGTGTTGAAATATAAATAAACCTTTGGTTCCAATACTGATGCCGACCTTCACATTTATGTAACGTACTGCAAACAGACTGACGGTCTGTCAATACCCTCACCGCGTGTGCCCAGGACAATACTCATTTCACAGTGTGAATCCTGCGATTCATACAATTCCCAGGGGTTATCAGGTTATTCCTCTGACCTGGCAGCACCGCATGTACATAAATCTATAGTTAGCACACGCAATAGCTTGAGCGCCATTTCCTGTTTGTACTAAAAACCCCCCACCTTATTCCAGTATACGGTTTCAGGAAGGGCAGCCGCAGCGTTTAACCCCAATTATTCTAGCCCCATAGTGCAGAGCATGGATAGAGACAAGGTCGCATCGGAACTATTTGAGAATCTATCCAAAGGGATCACTATCTCCTCTACTTCTACCAACAATCATCATATACGCAAAGAAGGTCTTAAAGAAAAATTTCTTAGATTAGAAAGACTCAAAAAAACAGAGAACTCTAGGTGGTGGGATAGCGCCACACTTAAACAATATTTAAGATTAAACCGAGTCCCAAGAGGACTCCGCTCTCAGATTTTCCCTACATTTGACGACCTAGACGACGATCTATTGGGCAAATGGGAAGAGACCTTAAATCTTAACTCAAATACACTAATCAATATCCTTATAGAGAACGCAGAAAGAAAAGTGGCCAAACTACAGATAGAAATTACCAATCTTGAAAAAGAAATAGTGGACCTCAACTTAGAAGAAGCCACGGGTAAAAACTACATCATCCTAAATGACATTCTAACCAAACACCAAAACGAAATAAAAGATAGAAAAACACGTCAACTGAAGAGAGACGAAGCTGATTACAGAGAAGGACGAGTCTATACCTTCGCTAGGAAATACGATAAACTGATTAGCACTACAAGACAGGAAGATAAACAGACCAGAGTAGACACTGCCTCTTTCTCATCCAGCTCCACATCACTCAACACTATTGCCACTAGTGATAGTGAGGGAGAGAACCAGGGCAGTAACTCCACCAGAACAATCTCAACGAAATCGTCTTTTTAAGGGAAGTACAGGCCATAAGGAAAGAGAACAGAACGCAACAAAAACAAACACCCCCAGACAGAAGACCCGTAGAGGGAAAAGAGCAGGACACAGGGGAATACAAAAAGAAACTAAGATCCGGGAACGAGAAGAGCAAATAGATCTAGATAACACAGGCATACAGGTTGTCAATCTCTCCTCCCAGCACCTCAATAGTGGTATGATTTCTCTGCTGAGTAAGGGCCTTAGCTTTAACCCCCACGAACAGGGTGACACCTGCAGACATAAGATAGATCTGTTCAAATTTATCAGGAATATCAAAATTAAGAAACATTTTAGTGGCACTCCACCCACTACTAATAACAGTAGTAAGATTAGCTCTAACAATATGTCAGGGATACAGAGCATAAATGACATCCAGGTCACTCATTTACTCCTCTCGCTCACTGACGCAGATGAAACACCCACCAATATGGAGAATCTCCTCCAAGAGTTAAACATAGAAGAAGATCTCAGTCTGCACAGCGGCTTTAAACCTAAGTCCAAATGGACACCCTTGCTCCCAGGGGGCAATGCAGTGGACACTTTCTACAATCTAGTACTAAACGACATAGACAAACACGAAACCAAAAGATTTAAGAACAAGCATAGGACCAAAGACAATCTCCGTAGAGAAGAAAGAGTAGCTTTAAAACAACTCACCTCTAACAGAGACATCATAATCAAGGAGGCAGACAAAGGAGGCAACGTGGTGATCATGAACAGATCAGAATATCACACAGAGATCCTGTCCCAACTCGGAGACACCACCTGTTATGAACAGCTCTCTTACAACCCCATAGCCCCCCTTGTCACCAAAATCAACAAATGCCTGTCAGAATGGCACACACAGGGTCTCATTGATGACCAAGAACTGCTATATCTCAAGGTGCACAGGCCAGCTTTTCCCTGTTTGTACACCGTGCCCAAAATACACAAGTCCGCTCCTTTCCCTCCAGGGAGACCCATTGTATCGGGCATAGGTGGACCTACAGAAAAAATAGCACAATATGTTGACCTCTTCCTTGGCACTCTAGTCAAAAACTTACCATCATACATACAAGACACCAAACACATTCTGAGTATCCTATCGGATGTCCAATGGCAACCTGACATGATTCTGGCAACCCTAGATGTAGTCTCTCTTTACACTACCATTGAACCTCATTTAGGGCTGGAAGCAGTTACCAGCATACTCAATAATAGACTGGCAAACCTGTGGCAACATACCCAGATGCTTGTTGCGATGATGGATATCATTCTCAACAACAACTTCTTCATCTATGACGGTATATGGTACAAACAAAACAAAGGAGTAGCCATGGGCTCGAGATTTTCACCATCATTTGCGAACTTGTACATGGGTGTTCTAGAGTCCAAATGGATCTGGGGCCCCAAAGGCGCACAATGGATTGATTCCATAATATACTGGGGTCGCTACATAGACGATTGCCTACTTCTATGGTCAGGGTCACAGCTTGAACTTACCGATTTTTGCGCACACCTTAATCGCAATGATATGAACATGAAATTCACAGGCAACTCCAGCTCCTTCAAAATCACATTTCTAGATGTGGAAATTTATATTAAATCCAACACCCTTCAGAGCCGTCTCTATAGGAAAGAAACTTCGTGCAATGCCATCTTGCACGCAGAGAGTTCACACCCTGCACATCAAATACAGGCAATTCCCTATGGGGAATTCATGAGAGCCAGGAGAAATTGTAGTGAGGAACTGGAATTTCAAGAGTGCCTCACTAACATGAAACATAGATTCAAAGAAAGGGGCTACAGTGCCCGCACTATCAATTCTGCAGAAAAGAGAATAAGAAACATAAGGAGAGAAGACACATTACAAACCAGGAGGACAATTACTGAACAAAACCAACCGGTCCGACTGATTACAGACTATAGTGACATGGGGCAAACTATGAGGAAAAGCCTCAACAAACATTGGAACATACTACTTAGCGGACAACACGCTTAGAGAGATCATACCTCCCAAACCCCTAGTTACGTACAGGAGAGGTAGAACATTAAAAATGAGACTTAGCCCCACCATCCCAAGCCCAAATACCAGTCCCTCATGGCTCACCACCCATAATCTTGGCTTCTTCAAGTGCGGACACTGCGGTGTCTGCAAACTAGCCCAACATGGGGTCAGAGACTTTATGGCCATCAACGGACAGCAAATCCAGATCAAACAGAACATTAACTGCAATACCAAATTCGTGATCTACATTCTCGAGTGCACCTGCAAACGCTGGTACATTGGGAGTACAATAAGACCACTTAAGGACCGAATTGGTGAACATGTCAGAGCCCTCCACAACCTTGACACCAGGTATCCCACGGCGGTCCATGCTGCAGTTTGCCCAAACCAAGGCCCAAGAAAACGGATTTCCTTCTTCGGTTTCGACGTAGCACCCACCAATGCCAGAGGCGGCAACAGAGAACTCAGACTCAGACGCCTGGAAGCTACTTGGATTATGCGCTTACGAACTGTACAACACGGTTTGAACACTGACCATGAACTACATTACTTCCTGGGTGAATGAACATTGAACCACAACTTGTGCTTCGGCAATTCCAGAAATTGATCGCTGATGTCAATATACATTTCATATGGTTTTGATAAACTAGCATGTGTCTGCACCATGCATGTGCAACCTTTTGACCTATTTACACACTAGTATGTCTGCACCATGCATGTGCAACCTTTTGACCTATTTACACACTAGTAACACTAGTATTTGTCATATTTTGTAAAAATTGTCACCGTCTCTTACTACTTAGGTTTTTGCTACGTTATTTCATTGTACATCTGCACTACTTCCTTATGTTCTACTGTTCCTTTTGCACCTGCAAACTTACTATCGGTTTCTTTTAACGTTCAACTTCAGTCATTTATCTTAATACTAGTATTTCTCAGACCACTTGCAGTCACCATGTTCACTCCTTATCATGGTTACTCCCTTCAGCATTTATCATATTTGTAGCCCTTTAGTTCAGCTCACTCTCGTTCTAGTGCTCTCAAGGGTTTCGCTTCCATTAGTTTCATCCCTTCAGGCACAGTACTAGCCAACTAACCCGGCTCCAGTGTTTAGCTTTTCTTTCAGGCCATAGTTTTGCTACCCGTTGTAGTCTCCTTCCCTTTCACTGGTTTCTCCCCTTTTTTACCCTGCCTTACAGCGCCTCAGTGCCTTTTTCACGTATTGACGGCTCATTCCGCCGCTCATGCGCACCAGCATTCTCGCGTGCCTCTCCTCCCCAATATGGTGACGTAGTTGCTCGGTCTAGTCTTTCCATTCACACTACTTAGCCTTCCCCCTTTTCCCCTCCCCTTTACGTATTCAACGCCACTACAGCCCTCCCCGGCTCCAGTGTCAGACGTGCTTCTCCTTCCAGTCTCCAGGTAATTGCCTCTTCACTTTGCAGCCTTTCATTTCCCCGCAGTCCGGGTTGTTCCTTATCTTTCGCCTCTCCGTGTCTCCCAACAGTTGTGTGCGGCGTCCACACCCGCCACCTTGAAAGTTACCCACGTTTTCCCGCACCCGGGGTAAGCCCTTCTCATTTCCTTTCTTCTCTTTGTCTTCCTGGTTTCTCCTGTTATACCTTTCCTTTCTTGTCCCCTCCCCACGATCGTCATTAGCTAGCGTTTCCGCAATCGGCCTGGCAGACATCCTACTCCCGGACACACGCCAGACACTGGACAGCCTTTAGTCCAGGGTAAGTCCACATCCCGGTTATCCTTTTAGTTCGTTCAGCACTTTACAGCCCTCTCACAGGTTTCCCCTCATGGTTTTCCTTAGAATCCACAGTTTCCTAGTTTCTACACCCACCCAGACGGTACCTCTTATCAACACACGGCTACAATCAGCCCGGTAAGTATTAATCTGTTCCATCCATTCCCTTTGCCCGGATTTCAGTTCACACCGTCCCCAACCTTTTCGCCCGGTTTTTCCTTAGCGATACAGTACCGTCGCAGTAACCTTCGTGGCGCCGCATCCAGCGCTTTCCTGCCCAGTTGCTTCAGTCCCCAGCTCACCTCATCCGGTTGGAATCATCACCGGTTTCAGGGTGAGTTCCCAACCCCTTTGCTTTACTTATCCCGTACTCAGTCAACCCTTAGCTTTCTTGTAGCTTAGTTATCCCTTTCTTTCCCTTCCAGGGTCAGCACTCATCTTTTACAGTCGCTTGTTAGGTAATCATGGATTTTTTACTACTTCCGGGCCCTTGCCTCTCTTCTCAGACCAGGCCATTCCTTAGTACTTCTGCTTTTTATTTCTCCTTATGCCATCCATTCAGTCCTTTACGTCTACAGGACCACATTATTTCCCCTCACCTCAGAGGTGTTTCTTAAATATCTCCACTCACATCTACTTGCATGTTCTTAGCTGTCACACCACACGCTTTAACATGTTTTCCCGCGCCTTACCTCATTATTCTTCCTCATGAGAGCGGCACGAGCACGTCAGTCACGTTGTGTTTTTCATTGTGTTGTTCCTCATTACCTCCATAAGTCTATACGTGTAGCAGCGGAAATTTCACGAATGTCACTCCACACTCACACGTTACGCGTCAACCTTTGCAATTCATGTTTAGTTCTGACCAGTAGACACATAAGATGATCCCTTTCCTAATCTATTATCTTTTCTGTTTTTTAGTTTTGTTTTGTTGTTTTTAACCCTTTTTGTTCCCCTCACCCTGTTTCCTTTTGTATCCTCCCCAGCCCTGATGAGTCACGGGATATGTCCCAGTGACGAAACACGTGTCGGCTGGTTTCTGTATCTAACACAATTGGTGTTGAAATATAAATAAACCTTTGGTTCCAATACTGATGCCGACCTTCACATTTATGTAACGTACTGCAAACAGACTGACAGGTTGTCAATACCCTCACCGCGTGTGCCCAGGACAATACTCATTTCACAGTGTGAATCCTGCGATTCATACAATTCCCAGGGGTTATCGGGCTATTCCTCTGACCTGGCAGCACCGCATGTACATAAATCTATAGTTAGCACACGCAATAGCTTGAGCGCCATTTCCTGTTTGTACTAAAAACCCCCCACCTTATTCCGGCATCCATTTTGTGATGCCAGGGCTCTGGAAAGTCAGTACCGGGCATACCGGTGTGTACATGTCTTTCCCTCTAGAAGGGTGGAATGCTACACCCGCCGCCAGAACTGGCGGGGGGTAGTATTCCAAGATGTTTGACACCAAACACGACATGTTTCCGTGCAGCCATCCCGAAGTTAGCATTTAACGCGAGGTTATAATGCGCTTAAGAGTATATGGTCAGGCTGCACTACAAACAGCATCAGAGAAGGGTCTCCGAACGCTGCAGAGGGGCCCTGCTCATGCAGGGGCACCCTCTCACATAGGAACCACGCACTCTGCCTTCAGGATTGATAAGGCCTGCCATAGGAGTGACTTATAGGTTTATATGTGTGTATGTGTATAGTGATATAGGTAGCCTATATCACAGTAAGGGGTGCATGCACCACCTTACCCAGGCTGCAGTAGCAGACCTGTGGTGTCAGTTTGGATGGCCTTCCAGGGGTGGCACAATACATGCTGCAGCCCCTGGTAGGCCTCTGAGGTACCTATGCCCTGGGTACATAGTATACCATATACTAGGGACTTATAAGGGCACTCCAGATTCCAATCAGAGATGTGCCTAAGGCACATGGAAATCATTTTAGAGAGGAAGCAGCTAGGCTGGGGTTCTGATTAGCAGGGCCCCAGCCAGACTAAGGTCGAAAAACAGTGAAGCATCAGCAAAAAGTGGGGGTACCCATGTGAAGCAGATCCTACTCTCCTACAGGAGCTCTTAACTTGCTGATGGCCAAATATGACCTTGAATTGTTACAAAGCCCATGTGGTATCCATGGGGTTCAAATTCCCACATTTACTGGTAGAAATGCTGCTTCTATTATCGATCACATACTTGTTTCTACTAGCAGCAGTTATCTGTGTTCTACCCCATGGATCACTGAGCAGGTATCGAGCGACCATAATAGTATCTCTATGTCATCTCTATGTTGGGGTTCTAAAATGATAGCTAATCAAGATCTTATAACTAATATTACCCCTATTAGGCCCAATGGGACACGTATTAAATGGGTTGGTGTGGACCCTGTAAAAGTTATAAAAGAAATTTTCATTAAATGTGACTCAGACATCTCTTATTGCCTCAGTGAGGATGTTAATCCTTCCCTGTTATTAGCCACCTTTTACAAAATTAATGTTGTAATTGAGGGGATATTGACTGCACCCTTTAGGGATAATATTAGCCATAACAGAGGTTGGTTTGATCATAACTGTACTCAGGCTTTAAACCAACTCAAACAAGCCTTGGGTCATAGACCTAGAAATACTGAGGTCATCAAAAAATTGCGGCTTAATTATAAATTAGTCCCTAAAGCAAGGAAAACTAAGCTTCAAGAGTCAGCATAGGAAAAGTTATCAATGGCCGCTGATACTGCGAATGGCAAGCTGTTCTGGGATACGGTTAATTCCCCGTTCTTAAAGAATGATTCATTCCCTGAATTAATATTGCATGTTAATTGTGATGCATGGGTGAATCATTTTTCTAGTATTTTTAACCCGGAGTGTGATATTTTTAATTTGCCAAGTGCAGTGGGAAGTGAGTGGCCCGTGTTACCATTAGATATTACTATAGAAGAAGTATATGATGGATTGACCAGTAGTAAGGGGGTAAAGCACCAGGCTCTGATGGGGTCCCTATTGATGTTTATAAAAGTGAAATAGTTTTATGGAGCCCCATTTTAACTAGAGTTTTTAATTCAGCAGTGACAGAGTCTATTCCGCCGTCATGGGCCCAGTCTGTGATAATCCCTATATTTAAAAAGGGTATTAAAACTGAGGCTAAAAATTATCGTCCTATTTCTCTTTTGGACTCCTCAGTCAAGGTGATGAGCAGAATATTATTGGCGAGACTTGAAAACTGGGTTATAGATAATGAGATTCTCTCCCCAGTCCAATATAGTTTTAGAAAAGGGATGGGTACCCTTGAGCAGTGCATTAATTTAGAACTCCTGGTAGGAAAATATACGTACGCTAAAGAGGGAAGATTGTATCTGTGTTTTGCAGATCTTAGCAGCGCATTCGATCTCGTTGACCACTCAATTTTATGGCCTACTTTGCTTAATTTAGGTGCCCCTAAAGAAATTATTTACTTTTTAGCAAGGCTGTATGAGAAACTCTCCAGCAAGGTGCGGTATGGTCAGCGGGGGGAATGTACACAACCCTTTGATGTTAAAAGAGGCATTCGACAGGGCTGCGTCTTAGCGCCGTTACTTTTCTCTTTATTTATTAATGAAGAAGATAAAACCCTTGTGCTGGTGCAGGCAGATGCACCACAAATAGCTGGCAACCCTGTACCTATCCTACTTTATGCCGACGATGCGGTGTTGTTGTCTAGAACCCCAGTTGGCCTGCAACGACTAATGGATAGTTTTAGCCTTTTTCTAAAGAACAGGAAATTGCTAATTAACAAAACAAAAACCTTCGTTATGGCCTGCGGCCAGAAAGCCAGGAAAAGTAAAAGTTTCTATATAGAGAATTCTCCTGTGGACCTGGTTAATACTTTCTGTTACCTGGGTGTAACTTTCTCAGGAAACGGGAAATGGGCGAACGAATTTGTTAATGTACGCTCTAAGATGGCTAAGAGTGCCTATGGGATTTTTCGTTTTGCAGCTAAGTTAGGCAATCGACGTATTAAGGACATGGTTGACATATATAAGGCCAGATGTGTCGCCATAGCCCTTTATGGTGCAGGGGTCTGGGGTCGTAATCAACCCCAGTTACTACAACTTGAAGAAAACTCTTTCTTAAAATGCCTACTTGTGCTTACCTTCATCTGCATCCACCGAAATTATACATTGTGAAGTAGGCATTAATTATTTATCGGATCTCATTGCCCTGCGGCCTCTATTATTATGGAGATCTATCTGGGCTAAAGAGGAAACTAAATTTACTCAAAATATTATTAAGTATTGTTTACTCTTGGATAAAAGTTTTAGTATCCCCTGGCTTAAAATATTCGGGTATTGGTTTAATAATTTATTCAATCTTTCAATCCAGGGTGATCCAGGTTGTGTGATAAATATACCCAAACAAGAGATTAAAAATATCTTTTTAGCCCACCAAAAAGAGGTTCGCGGGAGAGTGATTGGGAGGCAACCAACTTTTGTATTTTACCAACAGTTGGAGGTCAGAAAAGGCTTTCAAGATTATCTGACAGTAGTGACTAGGCCATCACATCGCTTTGATCTGACCCGTTTGAGACTAGGTATAGTACATCACTTGGTTGCGTTCCCCACCATGAAAATGTGTCCGTTGACTTTATGCCCCTGCGATGGGATATCAAAACAGAGCACTAGCCACTTCCTGCTATTTTGTAAGTTTTACTCTTTTTAAGATCATTTTATCTGAAACCTATTCTTTTAAAATTTAATGTGAGAAGATTTCATGCTGCTATGAATATATTGGTTACTCTTAACGATCCCGGTTTATGTTTCCATGTGGCTTCCTTTATCTTAAAATCAATAGCTGCGAGGAAGTCTATCACTTTTGACAATTAACCGGACTGTTCTACGTATTGAACATTTAACAAATTTGCTGCTAGGGAATGTATTTTGTAATAGAATTAATTGGACTGTTATATGCAATGAATGTTTTATATATGTGTGTTTTAAACCTTGTTTTTGCTCTTATGGTTGTTGCACAAACCGAATAAAGTTCTCTTGACTTGACTTGACTTGAAGTGCAGAAAGAAGCAAGAGAGGTACAGAAAGAGGCAAGATGAGTGCAGAAAGAGGGAAGAGGGGTGCAGAAAGAGGCACAATGGGTTCAGAAAGAAGCAAGAGGGGTGCAGAAAGAAACAAAAGAAGAGCAGAAAGAAGGAACAGAGGTGCAGAAAGAGGCAAGAGGGGTGCAGAAAGAGGGAAGAGGGGTGCAAAAAGAGGCACAAGGGTGTGAAAGAGGCATGAGGGGTGCATAAAGAAGCAATAGGAGTACAGAAAGAAGCAAGAGAGTTGCAGAAGGAAACAAAAAAAGTACAGAAAGAAGGAACAGAGGTGCAGAAAGAGGCAAGAGGGGTGCAGAAAGAGGGAAGAGGGGTGCAAAAAGAGGCACAAGGGTTGCAGAAAGAGAAAAGAGGGGTGCAGAAAGAAGCAAGTGAGGTGCAGAAAGAAACAAAAGAAGATCAGAAAGAAGGAACAGAGGTGCAGAAAGAGGCAAGAGGGGTACAGAAAGATGGAAGAGGGGTGCAGAAAGAAGTACGAGTGGTGCAGAAAGAAGCAAAGAGGTGCAGAAAGAAGCAAGAGTAGTACAGAAAGAAGCAACAGAGGTGAAGAAAGAGGCAACAGGGGTGAAGAAAGAGGGAAGAGGGGTGGAAAAAGAGGCAAGGGGGTGCAAAAAGAAGCAAGACAGCTGCAGAAAGAAACAAAAGAAGTGCAGAAAGAAGGACCAAAGGTGCAGAAAGAGGCAAGAGGGGTGCAGAAAGAGGCAAAAGGGGTGCAGAAAGAGGCAAAAGGGGTGCAGAAAGAAGCAAGAGAGGTGCAGAAAGAAATAAAAGAAGTGCAGAAAGAAGGAACAGAGGTGCAGAAAGAGGCAACAGGGGTGCAGAAAGAGGGAAGAGGGGTGCAGAAAGAAGCACGAGTGGTGCAGAAAGAAGCAAGAGGAGTGCAGAAAGAGAAGAAGGCTGCAGAAAGAGGCACAAGTGGTGCAGAAAGAAACAAGATAAGTGCAGAAAGAAGCAACAGAGATGCAGAAAGAGGGACGAGGGGTGGAAAAAGAGGCAAGAGAAGTGCAGAAAGAAGAAACAGACATGCAGAAAGGGGGAAGAGGGGTGGAGAAAGAGGCAAGAGGGGTACAGAGAGAAGCAAGAGATGTGCAGAAATAAATAAAAGAAGGAACAGAGGAGCAGAAAGAGGCATAAGGGGTGAAGAACGAAACAAAAGAAGTGCAGAAAGAAGCAAGAGAGGTACAGAAAGAGGCAAGATGAGTGCAGAAAGAGGGAAGAGGGGTGCAGAAAGAGGCACAATGGGTTCAGAAAGAAGCAAGAGAGGTGCAGAAAGAAGCAAGAGAGATGCAGAAAGGGGGAAGTGGGATAGAGAAAGAGGGAAGAGGATACAGAAAGAAACAAGAGAGGTGCAGAAAGAAACAAAAGAAGTGCAGAAAGAAGGAACAGAGGTGCAGAAAGAGGCAAGAGGGGTGCAGAAAGAGGGATGTGAAATGGGCACGAGGGGTGCAGAAAGAAGCAAGAGGGGTACAGAAAGAAGCAAGAGAGTTGCAGAAAGAAACAAAAGAAGTGCAGAAAGAATGAACAGAGGTGCAGAAAGAGGCAAGAGGGGTACAGACAGAGGGAAGAGGGGTGCAAAAAGAGGCAAAGGGTTGCAGAAAGAAGGGACAGGTGCAGAAAGAAGCAAGAGAAGTGCAGAAAGAAGCAACAGAGATGCAAAAAGGGGGAACAGGGGTGGAGAAAGTGGCAAGAGGGGAACAGAAAAAAGCAAGAGAGGTGCAGAAAGAAACAAAAGAAGAGCAGAAAGAAGGAACAGAGGTGCAGAAATAGGCAAGAGGGGTAGAGAAAGATGGAAGAGGGGTGCAGAAAGAAGTACGAGTGGTGCAGAAAGAAGCAAAGAGGTGCAGAAAGAAGCAAGAGTAGTACAGAAAGAAGCAACAGAGGTACAGAAAGAGGCAACAGGGGTGAAGAAAGAGGGAAGAGGGGTGGAAAAAGAGGCAAGGGGGTGCAATAAGAAGCAAGAGAGCTGTAGAAAGAAACAAAAGAAGCGCCGAAAGAAGGAACAGAGGTGCAGAAAGAGGCAAGAGGGGTGCAGAAAGAGGCAAAAGGGGTGCAGAAAGAAGCAAGAGGTGCAGAAAGAAACAAAAGAAGTGCAGAAAGAAGGAACAGAGGTGCAGGAAGAAGCAAGAGAGTTGCAGAAAAAAACAAAAGAAGGGCAAAAAGAAGGAACAGAGGTGCAGAAAGAGGCAAGAGGGGAGCAGAAAGAGGGAAAAGGGATGCAGAAAGAGGCACAAGGGTGGCAGAAAGAAGGGACAGAGGTGCAGAAGGAAGCAAGAGAAGTGCAGAAAGAAGCAACAGAGGTGCAGAAAGAAATAACAGTGGTGCAGAAAGTGGGATGAGGGGTGAAGAAAGAGGCAAGAGAAGTGCAGAAAGAAGCAACAAAGATGCAAAAAGGGGGAACAGGGGTGGAGAAAGTGGCAAGATGGGTGCAGAAAGAAGCAAGAGAGGTGTAGAAAGAAGCAAGAGGAGTGCAGAAAGAAGCAACAGAAGTGCAGAAAGAGGCAAGAGGGGTGCAAAAAGAGGCACGAGGGGTGCAGAAAGAAGCAAGAGACATGCCGAAAGAAACAAAAGAAGTGCAGAAAGAAGGAAGAGAGGTGCAGGAAGGAGCAACAGGGGTCCAGAAAGAGGGAGGAGGGGTGAAGAAAGAGGCAAGGGGGTGCAGAAAGAAGCATAAGAGCTGCAGAAAGACACCAAAGAAGTGCAGAAAGAAGGAACAGAGGTGCAGAAAGAGGTGAGAGGGGTGCAGAAAGAAGCAAAAGAGGGGTGCAGAAAGAGGCCAAAGGGGTGCTGAAAAAAGTGAGAGGTGCAGAAAGAAGCAAGAGTGGTGCAGAAAGAAGCAAGAGAGGTGTAGAAAGAAGCAAGAGGAGTGCAGAAAGAAGCAACAGAGGTGCAGAAAGAGGCAAGAGGGGTGCAAAAAGAGGCACGAGGGGTGCAGAAAGAAGCAAGAGACGTGCAGAAAGAAACAAAAGAAGTGCAGAAAGAAGGAACAGAGGTACAGAAAGAGGAAAGAGGGGTGCAGAAAGAGGGAAGAGCAGTGCAGAAAGAGGCACAAGGGTTGCAGAAAGAAGGGACAGAGGTGCAGAAAGAAGCAAGAGAAGTGCAGAAAGAAGCAATAGAGGTGCAGAAAGAAGCAACTATGGTGCAGAAAGAGGGATGAGGGGTGGAGAAAGAGGCAAGAGAAGTGCAGAAAGAAGCAACAGTGATGCAAAAAGGGGGAACAAGGGTGGAGAAAGTGGCAAGAGGGGTGCAGAAAGAAGCAAGAGAGGTGCAGAAAGAAATAAAAGAAGTGCAGAAAGAAGGAACAGAGGTGCAGAAATAGGCAAGAGGGGTGCAGAAAGAGGGAAGAGGGGTGCAGAAAGAAGCACGAGTGGTGCAGAAAGAAGCAAGAGGAGTGTAGAAAGAGAAGAAGGCTGCAGAAAGAAGCACAAGTGGTGCAGAAAGAAACAAGATAACTGCAGAAAGAAGCAACAGAGATGCAGAAAGAGGGACGAGGGGTGTAAAAGAGGCAAGAGAAGTACAGAAAGAAGCAACAGACATGCAGAAAGGGGGAAGAGGGGTGGAGAAAGAGGCAAGAGGGGTACAGAGAGAAGCAAGAGAGGTGCAGAAATAAACAAAAGAAGTGCAGAAAGAAGGAACAGAGGAGCAGAAAGAGGCATAAGGGGTGAAGAACGAAACAAAAGAAGTGCAGAAAGAAGCAAGAGAGGTGCAGAAAGAGGCAAGATGAGTGCAGAAAGAGGGAAGAGGGGTGCAGAAAGAGGCACAATGGGTTTAGAAAGAAGCAAGAGAGGTGCAGAAAGAAGCAAGAGAGATGCAGAAAGGGGGAAGTGGGATAGAGAAAGAGGCAAGAGGATACAGAAAGAAACAAGAGAGGTGCAGAAAGAAACAAAAGAAGTGCAGAAAGAAGGAACAGAGGTGCAGAAAGAGGCAAGAGGGGTGAAGAAAGAGGGATGTGAAATGGGCACGAGGGGTGCAGAAAGAAGCAAGAGGGCTACAGAAAGAAGCAAGAGAGTTGCAGAAGGAAACAAAAGAAGTGCAGAAAGTAGGAACAGAGGTGCAGAAAGAGGCAAGAGGGGTGCAGACAGAGAGAAGAGGGGTGCAAAAAGAGGCAAAGGGTTGCAGAAAGAAGGGACAGGTGCAGAAAGAAGCAAGAGAAGTGCAGAAAGAAGCAACAGAGATGCAAAAAGGGGGAACAGGGGTGGAGAAAGTGGCAAGAGGGGAACAGAAAAAAGCAAGAGAGGTGCAGAAAGAAACAAAAGAAGAGCAGAAAGAAGGAACAGAGGTGCAGAAAGAGGCAAGAGGGGTACAGAAAGAGTTAAGACGGGTGCAGAAAGAAGCACGAGTAGTGCAGAAAGAAGCAAAGAGGTGCAGAAAGAAGCAACAGAGGTGAAGAAAGAGGCAACAGGGGTGAAGAAAGAGGGAAGAGGGGTGGAAAAAGAGGCAAGGGGGTGCAGAAAGAAGCAAGACAGCTGCAGAAAGAAACAAAAGAAGTGCAGAAAGAAGGAACAGAGGTGCAGAAAGAGGCAAGAGGGGTGCAGAAAGAGGCAAAAGGGGTGCAGAAAGAAGCAAGAGGTGCAGAAAGAAACAAATGAAGTGCAGAAAGAAGGAACGGAGGTGCAGGAAGAAGCAAGAGAG
Source organism: Calotriton arnoldi (assembly GCA_963921515.1). Classification (NCBI taxonomy): domain Eukaryota; kingdom Metazoa; phylum Chordata; class Amphibia; order Caudata; family Salamandridae; genus Calotriton; species Calotriton arnoldi. The sequence goes on from CAWUFW010014598.1 coordinate 225,841, forward strand.
TTGCAGAAAAAACCAAAAGAAGGGCACAAAGAAGGAACAGAGGTGCAGAAAGAGGCAAGAGGGGAGCAGAAAGAGGGAAAATGGGTGCATAAAGAGGCACAAGGGTGGCAGAAAGAAGGGACATTGTTGCAGAAGGAAGCAAGAGAAGTGCAGAAAGAAGCAACAGAGGTGCAGAAAGAAACAACAGTGGTGCAGAAAGTGGGATGAGGGGTGGAGAAAGAGGCAAGAGAAGTGCAGAAAGAAGCAACAAAGATGCAAAAAGGGGGAACAGGGGAGGAGAAAGTGGCAAGAGGGGTGCAGAAAGAGGGAAGAGGGTCGCAGAAAGAAGCACGAGTGGTGCAGAAAAAAGCAAGAGAGGTGTAGAAAGAAGCACGAGTGGTGCAGAAAGAAGCAAGAGAGGTGTAGAAAGAAGCAAGAGGAGTGCAGAAAGAAGCAACAGAAGTGCAGAAAGAGGCAAGAGGGGTGCAAAAAGAGGCACGAGGGGTGCAGAAAGAAGCAAGAGACGTGCCGAAAGAAACAAAAGAAGTGCAGAAAGAAGGAAGAGAGGTGCAGGAAGGGGCAACAGGGGCCCAGAAAGAGGGAGGAGGGGTGAAGAAAGAGGCAAGGGGGTGCAGAAAGAAGCATAAGAGCTGCAGAAAGACACCAAAGAAGTGCAGAAAGAAGGAACAGAGGTGCAGAAAGAGGCGAGAGGGGTGTAGAAAGATGCAAAAGAGGGGTGCAGAAAGAGGCCAAAGGGGTGCAGAAAAAAGTGAGAGGTGCAGAAAGAAGCAAGAGTAGTGCAGAAAGAAGCAACAGATGTGCAGAAAGAAGGAACAGAGGTGAAGAAAGAGGCAACAGGGGTGAAGAAAGAGGGAAGAGGGGTGGAGAAAGAAGCGAGAGGTGCAGAAAGAAACAAAAGAAGTGCAGACAGAAGGAACAGAGGTACAGAAAGAGGAAAGAGGGGTGCAGAAAGAGGGAAGAGCAGTTCAGAAAGAGGCACAAGGGTTGCAGAAAGAAGGGACAGAGGTGCAGAAAGAAGCAACAGAAGTGCAGAAAGAAGCAATAGAGGTGCAGAAAGAAGCAACTATGGTGCAGAAAGAGGGATGAGGGGTGGAGAAAGAGGCAAGAGAAGTGCAGAAAGAAGCAACAGTGATGCAAAAAGGGGGAACAAGGGTGGAGAAAGTGGCAAGAGGGGTGCAGAAAGAAGCAAGAGAGGTGCAGAAATAAATAAAAGAAGTGCAGAAAGAAGGAACAGAGGTGCAGAAAGAGGCAAGATGGGTGCAGAAAGAGGGAAGAGGGGTGCAGAAAGAAGCACGAGTGGTGCACAAAGAAGCAAGAGGAGTGCAGAAAGAGAAGAAGGCTGCAGAAAGAGGCACAAGTGGTGCAGAAAGAAACAAGATAAGTGCAGAAAGAAGCAACAGAGATGCAGAAAGAGGGATGAGGGGTGGAAAAAGAGGCAAGAGAAGTGCAGAAAGAAGCAACAGACATGCAGAAAGGGGAAGAGGGGTGGAGAAAGAGGCAAGAGGGTTACAGAGAGAAGCAAGAGAGGTGCAGAAATAAACAAAAGAAGTGCAGAAAGAAGGAACAGAGGAGCAGAAAGAGGCATGAGGGGTGAAGAACGAAACAAAAGAAGTGCAGAAAGAAGCAAGAGAGGTGCAGAAAGAAGCAAGAGAGATGCAGAAAGGGTGAAGTGGCATAGAGAAAGAGGCAAGAGGATACAGAAAGAAACAAGAGAGGTGCAGAAAGAAACAAAAGAAGTGCAGAAAGAAGGAACAGAGGTGCAGAAAGAGGCAAGAGGGGTGCAGAAATAGGAGTGTGAAATGGGCATGAGGGGTGCAGAAAGAAGCAAGAGGGGTACAGAAAGAAGCAAGAGAGTTGCAGAAAGAAACAAAAGAAGTGCAGAAAGAAGGAACAGAGGTGCAGAAAGAGGCAAGAGGGGTACAGACAGAGGGAAGAGAGGTGCAAAAAGAAGCAAAGTGTTGCAGAAAGAAGGGACAGAGGTGCAGAAAGAAGCAAGAGAAGTGCAGAAAGAAGCAACAGAGATGCAAAAAGGGGGAACCCAGGGTGGAGAATGTGGCAAGAGGGGTGCAGAAAGAAGCAAGAGATGTGCAGAAATAAATAAAAGAAGTGCAGAAAGAAGGAACAGAGGTGCAGAAATAGGCAAGAGGGGTACAGAAAGAGGTAAGAGGGGTGCAGAAAGAAGCACGAGTAGTGCAGAAAGAAGCAAAGAGGTGCAGAAAGAAGCAAGAGTAGTGCAGAAAGAAGCAACAGAGGTGAAGAAAGAGGCAACAGGGGTGAAGAAAGAGGGAAGATGGGTGGAGAAAGTGGCAAGGGGGTGCAGAAAGAAACAAGACAGCTGCAGAAAGAAACAAAAGAAGTGCAGAAAGAAGGAACAGAGGTACAGAAAGAGGCAAGAGGGGTGCAGAAAGATGCAAAGGAGGTGCAGAAAGAAGCGAGAGGTGCAGAAAGAAACAAAAGAAATGAAGAAATAAGGAACAGAGGTGCAAAACGAAGCAAGAGAGTTGCAGAAAAAAACAAAAGAAGTGCAGAAAGAAGGAATAGAGGTACAGAAAGAGGCAAGAGGGATGCAGAAAGAGGCACAAGGATTGCAGAAAAAAGGGACAGAGGTGCAGAAAGAAGCAAGAGAAGTGCAGAAAAAAGCAACAGAGGTGTAGAAAGAAGCAACAGTGGTGCAGAAAGAGGGATGACCATCATGGACTGGGTTGCTCCCACTACCCAGACTCAGGTGAGAGCCTTCTTAGGCCTGACTGGGTACTATAGGAGATTTGTCAAGGGGTATGGATCAATAGTGACACCCCTGAATGACTTAACTTCCAAGAAAATGCCCAAAAGGTTCAGTGGACAGCTAGCTGTCAAAAGGCATTTGATGACCTGAAGCAGGCCATGTGCACTGCTCCCATTCTCCAGAGTCCTGATTACTCCAAGAAGTTCATTGTCCAAACAGATGCATCTGAATTGGGGGTATGGGCTGTACTATCACAATTGAATGATGAAAGTCAGGATCAGCCAGTAGCTTTTATTAGCAGAAGGCTGAACCCTAGAGAGAAACGTTGGTCAGCCATAGAGAGGGAGGCCATTGCTGTGGTTTGGGCTCTGAAGAAGTTGAGGCCATACTTTTTTGGTACTCACTTCCTGTTCAAACAGACCACAAGCCCCTCCTATGGCTAAAACAAATGAAGGGTGAAAACCCCAAACTGCTTAGGTGGTCCATTTCCCTACAGGGGATGGACTTTACAGTGGAACATAGACCTGGGAGTAACCATGCCAATGCAGATGGACTCTCTAGGTACTTCCACTTAGAACATGAAGACTCAACTGGTCAAGGTTAGTTTAATGTCCCTACGTTTGGGGGGGGGGGTTGTGTAGGAGAGTAGTATCTGCTTCACATGGGTACCCCCACTTTATGCTGATGCTTCACTGTTTTTCGACTTTAGTCTGGCTGGGGCCCTGCTAATCAGAACCCCAGCCTAGCTGCTTCCTTTCTAAAATGGTTTCCATGTGCCCTAGGCACATCTCTGATTGGAATCTGGAGTGCCCTTATAAGTCCCTAGTATATGGTATACTATGTACCCAGGGCATAGGTACCTCAGAGGCCTACCAGGGGCTGCAGCCTGTATTGTGCCACCCCTGGAAGGCCATCCAAAATGACACCACAGGTCTGCTACTGCAGCCTGGGTAAGGTGGTGCATGCACCCCTTACAGGGGTATAGGGTACCTATGTCACTACCATTGCACACACATATAAACCTATAAGTCACTCCGTTGGCAAGCCTTACCAATCCTGAAGGCAGAGTGCTTGGTTCTTATGTGAGAGGGTGACCCTGCATGAGCAGAGCCCCTCTACAGCGTTTGGAGTCCCTCCTCTGATGCTGTTTGTGGTACAGCCTGACCATATACTCATAAGTGCATTATATCCTCGTGGTACAATGCTAACTTTGGACTGGCTGCACCAAAACATGTCGAGTTTGGTGTCAAACATCTTGGAATACTACCCCCCCCGCCAGTCCTGGCGGCGGGGGTAGCATTCCACCCTTCTAGAGGGAGAGACATGTACACACCGGGCTACCCGGTAACTTCTTTCCAGAGCCCTGGCATCACAAAATGGATGCCGCTGCCAATGACACGGGTCTGGCCTCCTGCTGCTGACTGAAACTCCGGCAGGGGAGGCCTGGACAATAGGTTTCCTGTCGCAGGGAGGTGTAACCACCTCCCCAGACAGGATAATGTGTATTGGGGCTGGGCGGGAGCACTCTCTGGTGCTCAGAAGTCCTGCACTGGGGGCACACTTGGTGTCCCTGTGCATATGCCAGTTCAAACCGGTTGCAGGGGCTACCTGCCCCTGCTCTGGTGTGAAACTGGACAAAGGGAATGGGTGTAACCACCCCTCTTCCCTGACCCTCCCATAGGTGGGTCCCCAGAGTATGTCCAACCCCTTAACTTAGTATAAGTATGGGACCCCAGTCCTTAGGACTTTAGATTACCCTGAACGAAACTCTGACACTGAATCCTGGACCTTCGACGCTCTACCTGAAGATTAGAGGACTGAAAAATCTCCCTTGGGGTCAAGGAGTGACTCCCCTGCTTAGCAGGCACCTAAGAAGCAATTGTCTGGCCTGCATCGCTGAAGCTCCTGCCTGACGCCGAAGTCTTTGCATCACCAGAGGTGGATTTCCAGACTTCCCTGAGGCTGCCCTGAGTCCCCAGCAAAGTTGAGGCCTGTAGCTGTCGTGGGTAACGTGGAACTGTGACCCCTGGACACTGAGTAATTTTGCAAGTGCATCCTCTTCTGGGTCTTTCACAAAGTTGTGCTTTGGTCTCCGAGTAGCTCCTGCCTCCAGCACCGACTGCACCGAAGATCACTGGCCTCCACTCCACGAGTGTCCTGTGAGCCAGCTCCAAGTGCGTCCACTTGAGGCTCCTTTGCAGTTGCTAGTCTATTGGCTAGTGGGCCCTGCCGAAGGCAACTCTTCTTCTGTTGGGGCTTTCCTGGTTGCTCCAGACGTGCCCTGACTTACCTTTGCTGGGTGAGTCCCCCAGACCTTGCTGGTCTGCATCAACATCCTTTCTTTGTTTCTACAAGACTTACCGTTGCCAAGGCTTGTTGTGTCCAATCCGGTCGCCAATACCCCTGCAATCGACAAACGTTGTGGGACAGCTCGAATCCAGCTCCTGGTTGTCGTCGACGCCTCCTGGACCTCGTGGCTGAAGAGTCAAGACAACTGTCAACCTACCTGAAGCACCCAACATCGGTGGGCATCTGCTCATCGCCTTCCTGGTCACTGGCTAGTGACCCAGACTCTGTCCCCTCTGCTTTCAGGTTCTTCAGATCTTCGATCCACCCTTGGATCCACCCGAACACTTTCGACTTGGTCGCCAGCAGCACTTTGCAGCAGATCGCCATTGAAAACGACGACGAAACCCGACCCCGAAAGACACCTATGCACCCGGCTTCCCTGGGTGAGGTAACTCAAGTACTCCGGTGCTCCCGTGGGTATAGACTCTAGAACAACCTAGTTCTAAAGGGGTTTGCTCCAAGTCCTCCTCTAAGTGTCCTTTTTCTTTAAAACTCCAACCGCGACATTCCCCATAGAAGTCAACGGCGGCTCGCGGCTGTGTTCTCACACTGCACGCATCCCCCGTGGGTCCCCTGTGTCACTACCTTGGGTGGTTCCTTGAGGGCCAAGCACTTCTACAGGCTCTAGGCCCTGTGTCTAGCTCAGTCGTGGTTCTTATACCACTTTATTGGTATATGGTTTGGTACGCCCCTAGGGCTCAAACGTGTATTTGTGCTATTACTGTTGATAACTGACTTGTAACTTATGTGCTTCAAACTCTAGCCTCATAAAGAGACTAGAGGGGTGTGTTTAAGACTAAATACATATACTTTAAATATATACCTGGTGTGGTCCTCTTTCATTTGGTCACTCAAGAGATTATAGACTGGTAAAACAAGCTGCTTTACATTCCTTCAAGACTTAGCCTGAAGGCTGCTCTCCATAGCTACCACTAGGATAGCTTTCAATAAAGGTTGTCTTTAACCTATCTCCAATAAGGGGTTGTTTGGACTGGTGCAAGGTGCCCACTATAATTAGTGGACAGCATATACCAGGCCAACTTCTCACAAGAGGTGTAGAAAGAAGCGCGAGTGGTGCCGAGAGAAGCAAGAGAGGTATAGAAAGAAGCAAGAGGAGTGCAGAAAGAAGCAACAGAAGTGCAGAAAGAGGCAAGAGGGGTGCAAAAAGAGGCACGAGGGGTGCAGAAAGAAGCAAGAGACGTGCAGAAAGAAACAATAGAAGTTTAGAAAGAAGGATCAGAGGTGCAAAAGGGGCAACAGGGGTACAGAAAGAGAGAAGAGGGTGGAGCAAGAGGCACGAGGAGTGCAGAAAGAAGCAAGAGATGTGCAGAAAGAAGCAAAAGAACTGCAGAAAGAAAGAACAGAGGTGCAGAAGAGGCAACATGGGTGCAGAAAGAGGGTGGATGGGTGGAGAAAGAGGCAAGGGGGTGCAGAAAGAAGCAAGAGAGCTGCAGAAAGAAACAGAAGAAGTGCAGAAAGAAGGAACAGAGGTGCAGAAAGAGGCAAGAGGGGGCAGAAAGAGGTAAGGGGGTGCAGAAAGAGGCAAAAGGGGTGCAGAAAGAAGTGAGAGGTGCAGATAGAAACAAAAGAATTGCAGAAAGAAGGTGTGCATAAAGAGGCAAGATGTGTGCAGGAAGAAGGGGGAGAAAGAGGCACAAGGGGTGCAGAAAGAAGCAAGAAAGGTGCAGAAAGAAGCAACAGAGGTGCAGAAAGAGGGAAGAGGGGTGGATAAAGAGACACGAGAAGTGCAGAAAGAAGCACCAGAGATGCAGAAAGGGGGACGAGGGGTGGAGAAAGAGGCAAGAGGGGTGCAGAAAGAAACAAAAGAAGAACAGAAAGAAGGATCAGGGGTGCAGAAAGAGGCAAGAGTAGTGCAGAAAGAGAAGAAGGGTGCAGAAAGAGGCACAAGTGGTGCAGAAAGAAGCAAGAGAGGTGCAGAAAGATGCAAGATAACTGCAGAAAGAAGCAACAGAGATGCAGAAGGAGGGAAGAGGGGTGGAGAAAGAGGCAAGAGAAGTGCAGAAAGAAACAAAAGAAGTGCAGAAAGAAGGAACAGAGGTGCAGAAAGAGGCAAGAGGAATGCAGAAAGACAGACGAGGGGTGCAGAAAGAGGCACAAGGGGTGCAGAAAGAAGCAAGAGAGGTGCAGAAAGAGGGAAGAGGGGTGGAGAAAGAGGCAAGAGGCAATAGAAGTGCAGAAAGAAGCAACAGACATGCAGAAAGAGGGAAGAGGGGCGGAGAAAGAGGAAAGAGGGGTGCAGAAAGATGCAAGAGAGGTGCAGAAAGAAACAAAAAAAGTGCAGAAAGAAGGAACAGAGGTGCAGAAAGAGGAAAGAGGGGTGCAGAAAGAAACAAAAGAAGTGCAGAAAGAAGCAACAGAGGTGCAGAAAGAGGCAAGAGGAGTGCAGAAAGAGGGAGGAGGTGTGCAGAAAGAGGCACAAGGGGGCAGAAAGAAGCAAAAGAGGTGCAGAAAGAAGCAAGAGAAGGGCATAAAGAAGCAACAGAGATGCAGAAAGGGGGAAGTGGGGTGGAGAAAGAGGCAAGAGGGATACAGAAAGAAACAAGAGATGTGCAGAAAGAAACAAAAGAAGTACAGAAAGAAGGAACAGAGGTGCCGAAAGAGGCAAGAGGGGTGCAGAAAGAGGGAAGAGGGGTGTGGAATAGGCACGAGGCGTTGAGAAAGAAGCAAGAGGGGTGCAGAAAGAAGCAAGAGAGTTGCAGAAAGAAACAAAAGAAGTGTAGAAAGAAACAAAAGTAGTGCAGAAAGAAGGAACAGAGGTGCAGAAAGAGGGAAGAGGTGTGCAGAAAGAGGTACATGGGTTGCAGAAAGAAGGGACAGAGGTGCAGAAAGAAATAAGAGAAGTGCAGAAAGAAGCAACAGGGGTGCAGAAAGAGTGATGAGGGGCGGAGAAAGAGGCAAGAGAAGTGCAGAAAGAAGCAACAGAAATACAAAAAGGTAGAGCAGGGGTGGTGAAAGTGGCAAGAAGATTACAGAAAGAAGCAAGAGAGGTGCAGAAAGAAACAAAAGCAGAGCAGAAAGAAGGAACAGAGGTGCAGAAAGAGGCAAGAGGGGTGCAGAAAGAGAGATGAGGGGTGCAGAAAGAAGCACAAGTGGTGCAAAAAGAAGCAAGAGAGGTGCAGGAAGAAGCAAGAGGAGGGCAGAAAGAAGCAACAGAGGTGCAGAAAGAGGCAAGAGGGGTACAGAAAGAGGTAAGAGGGGTGCAGAAAGAAGCACAAGTAGTGCAGAAAGAAGCAAAGAGGTGCAGAAAGAAGCAAGAGTAGTGCAGAAAGAAGCAACAGAGGTGAAGAAAGAGGCAACAGGGGTGAAGAAAGAGGGAAGAGGGGTGGAGAAAGAGGCAAGGGGTGCAGAAAGAAACAAGACAGCTGGAGAAAGAAACAAAAGAAGTGCAGAAAGAAGGAACAGAGGTACAGAAAGAGGCAAGAGGGGTGCAGAAAGAGGCAAAAGAGGTGCAGTAAGAAGCGAGATGTGCAGAAAGAAACAAAAGAAATGCAGAAATTAGGCCTGGGCGGAAAACTACGCTACACTCGCGGAGTTTGCGGAGTTTGCGCAACTACGCGCTACGCGAATCGCACGTAGCACAGTGCAAAAACGCGTAGCGGGCATGTTTTGCTCACTCACGGTCCTCAACGTCAAGTTGGCGACCACGAGCGAGCAGAATCAACATCCCGGTGAGACTTTTTCCTCGTTCGCGATCAGCAACATCAAGTTGCCGATCGCGAGTGTGGAAAATAAACCTCCCGGCGAGATTCTCAATGCGGGGAGGTCAGATTTTCTCATTGCGAGTGGTCGCGTATGCTCGCGACTGCTCACGATGAGAAACTACCAGTCCGCATTGAGAAAGCTGCCGCTCGAGTACACATCTACTCGAGCGGCAGAAAACGACCGCTTGCACTGTGCATGATGCCGTTCGCAACGATTGCACAGTGCGGACAAGCATCCGGCACTGTGCAATCATTGCGAACAGCATTTACCTTCTGCACTACCCAGTTCACGTAGCTACGCGTAGTGCGAAGTGCACTTCGCGTAGCTACGCGTAGCGCTACTACGCGAACTACGCCCAGGGTTAGCAGAAATAAGGAACAGAGGTGCAAAAAGAAGCAAGAGAGTTGCAGAAAAAAACAAAAGAAGTGCAGAAAGAAGGAACAGAGGTACAGAAAGAGGCAAGAGGGGTGCAGAAAGAGGCACAAGGATTGCAGAAAAAAGGGACAGAGGTGCAGAAAGAAGCAAGAGAAGTGCAGAAAAAAGCAACAGAGGTGCAGAAAGAAGCAACAGTGGTGCAGAAAGAGGGATGAGGGGTGGAGAAAGAGGCAAAAGAAGTGCAGAAAGAAGCAACAGAGATGCTAAAAGGGGGAACCCGGGGTGGAGAAAGTCGCAAGAGGGGTGCAGAAAGAAGCAAGAGATGTGCAGAAATAAATAAAAGAAGTGCAGAAAAAAGGAACAGAGGTGCAGAAATAGGCAAGAGGGGTACAGAAATAGGGAAGAGGGGTGCACAAAGAAGCACGAGTGGTGCAGAAAGAAGCAAGAGAGGTGTAGAAATAAGCGCGAGTGGTGCTGAGAGAAGCAAGAGAGGTATAGAAAGAAGCAAGAGGAGTGCAGAAAGAAGCAACAGAAGTGCAGAAAGAGGCAACAGAGGTGCAGAAAGAGGCAAGAGGAGTGCAGAAAGAGGGAGGAGGTGTGCAGAAAGAGGCACAAGGGGGCAGAAAGAAGCAAAAGAGGTGCAGAAAGAAGCAAGAGAAGGGCATAAAGAAGCAACAGAGATGCAGAAAGGGGGAAGTGGGGTGGAGAAAGAGGCAAGAGGGATACAGAAAGAAACAAGAGATGTGCAGAAAGAAACAAAAGAAGTGCAGAAAGAAGGAACAGAGGTGCCGAAAGAGGCAAGAGGGGTGCAGAAAGAGGGAAGAGGGGTGTAGAATAGGCACGAGGCATTGAGAAAGAAGCAAGAGGGGTGCAGAAAGAAGCAAGAGAGTTGCAGAAAGAAACAAAAGAAGTGTAGAAAGAAACAAAAGTAGTGCAGAAAGAAGGAACAGAGGTGCAGAAAGAGGGAAGAGGTGTGCAGAAAGAGGTACATGGGTTGCAGAAAGAAGGGACAGAGGTGCAGAAAGAAACAAGAGAAGTGCAGAAAGAAGCAACAGGGGTGCAGAAAGAGTGATGAGGGGCGGAGAAAGAGGCAAGAGAAGTGCAGAAAGAAGCAACAGAGATGCAAAAAGGTAGAGCAGGGGTGGTGAAAGTGGCAAGAAGATTACAGAAAGAAGCAAGAGAGGTGCAGAAAGAAACAAAAGCAGAGCAGAAAGAAGGAACAGAGGTGCAGAAAGAGGCAAGAGGGGTGCAGAAAGAGAGATGAGGGGTGCAGAAAGAAGCACAAGTGGTGCAAAAAGAAGCAAGAGAGGTGCAGGAAGAAGCAAGAGGAGGGCAGAAAGAAGCAACAGAGGTGCAGAAAGAGGCAAGAGGGGTACAGAAAGAGGTAAGAGGGGTGCAGAAAGAAGCACGAGTAGTGCAGAAAGAAGCAAAGAGGTGCAGAAAGAAGCAAGAGTAGTGCAGAAAGAAGCAACAGAGGTGAAGAAAGAGGCAACAGGGGTGAAGAAAGAGGGAAGAGGGGTGGAGAAAGAGGCAAGGGTGCAGAAAGAAACAAGACAGCTGGAGAAAGAAACAAAAGAAGTGCAGAAAGAAGGAACAGAGGTACAGAAAGAGGCAAGAGGGGTGCAGAAAGAGGCAAAAGAGGTGCAGTAAGAAGCGAGATGTGCAGAAAGAAACAAAAGAAATGCAGAAATTAGGCCTGGGCGGAAAACTACGCTACACTCGCGGAGTTTGCGGAGTTTGCGCAACTACGCGCTACGCGAATCGCACGTAGCACAGTGCAAAAACGCGTAGCGGGCATGTTTTGCTCACTCACGGTCCTCAACGTCAAGTTGGCGACCACGAGCGAGCAGAATCAACATCCCGGTGAGACTTTTTCTAGTTCGCGATCAGCAACATCAAGTTGCCGATCGCGAGTGTGGAAAATAAACCTCCCGGCGAGATTCTCAATGCGGGAGGTCAGATTTTCTCATTGCGAGTGGTCGCAGTATGCTCGCGACTGCTCACGATGAGAAACTACCAGTCCGCATTGAGAAAGCTGCCGCCGAGTACACATCTACTCGAGCGGCAGAAAACGACCGCTGCACTGTGCATGATGTCACGTTCGCAACGATTGCACAGTGCGGACAAGCATCCGGCACTGTGCAATCATTGCGAACAGCATTTACCTTCTGCACTACCCAGTTCACGTAGCTACGCGTAGTGCGAGTGCACTTGCGGGAGCTACGCGTAGCGCTACTACGCGAACTACGCCCAGGGTTAGCAGAAATAAGGAACAGAGGTGCAAAAGAAGCAAGAGAGTTGCAGAAAAAAACAAAAGAAGTGCAGAAAGAAGGAACAGAGGTACAGAAAGAGGCAAGAGGGGTGCAGAAAGAGGCACAAGGATTGCAGAAAAAAGGGACAGAGGTGCAGAAAGAAGCACGAGAAGTGCAGAAAAAAGCAACAGAGGTGCAGAAAGAAGCAACAGTGGTGCAGAAAGAGGGATGAGGGGTGGAGAAAGAGGCAAAAGAAGTGCAGAAAGAAGCAACAGAGATGCAAAAAGGGGGAACCCGGGGTGGAGAAAGTCGCAAGAGGGGTGCAGAAAGAAGCAAGAGATGTGCAGAAATAAATAAAAGAAGTGCAGAAAAAAGGAACAGAGGTGCAGAAATAGGCAAGAGGGGTACAGAAATAGGGAAGAGGGGTGCACAAAGAAGCACGAGTGGTGCAGAAAGAAGCAAGAGAGGTGTAGAAATAAGCGCGAGTGGTGCTGAGAGAAGCAAGAGAGGTATAGAAAGAAGCAAGAGGAGTGCAGAAAGAAGCAACAGAAGTGCAGAAAGAGGCAAGGGCGGTGCAAAAAGAGGCACAAGGGGTGCAGAAAGAAGCAAGAGACGTGCAGAAAGAAACAATAGAAGTGCAGAAAGAAGGATCAGAGGTGCAAAAGGGGCAACAGGGGTGAAGAAAGAGGGAAAAGGGTGGAAAAAGAGGCACGAGGAGTGCAGAAAGAAGCAAGAGATGTGCAGAAAGAAGCAAAAGAACTGCAGAAAGAAAGAACAGAGGTGCAGAAGAGGCAAAATGGGTGCAGAAAGAGGGTGGATGAGTGGAGAAAGAGGCAAGGGGGTGCAGAAAGAAGCAAGAGAGCTGCAGAAAGAAACAGAAGAAGTGCAGAAAGAAGGAACAGAGGTGCAGAAAGAGGCAAGAGGGATGCAGAAAGAGGAAAGGGGGTGCAGAAAGAGGCAAAAGGGGTGCAGAAAGAAGTGAGAGGTGCAGATAGAAACAAAAGAAGTGCAGAAAGAAGGTGAGCATAAAGAGGCAAGATGTGTGCAGGAAGAAGGGGGAGAAAGAGGCACGAGGGGTGCAGAAAGAAGTAAGAGAGGTGCAGAAAGAAACAAAAGAAGTGCAGAAAGAAGGAACAGAGGTGCAGAAAGAGGAAAGAGGGGTGCAGAAAGAAACAAAAGAAGTGCAGAAAGAAGGATCAGAGGTGCAGAAAGAGGCAAGAGGAGAGTAGAAAGAGAATAAGGGTACAGAAAGAGGCACAAGTGGTGCAGAAAGAAGCAAGAGAGGTGCAGAAAGATGCAAGAGAGGTGCAGAAAGAAAAAAAAGAAGTGCAGAAAGAAGGAACAGAGATGCAGAAAGAGGGAAGAGGGGTGGAGAAAGAGGCAAGAGAAGTACAGAAAGAAACAAAAGAAGTGCAGAAAGAAGGAACAGAGGTGCAGAAAGAGGCAAGAGGGGTGCAGAAATAAACAAAAGAAGTGCAGAAAGAAGCAACAGAGGTGCAGAAAGAGGCAAGAGGGAACGCAGAAAGACGGACGAGGGGTGCAGAAAGAGGCACAAGGGGTGCAGAAAGAAGCAAGAGAGGTGCAGAAGGAGGGAAGAGGGTGGAGAAAGAGGCAAGAGGCAGTAGAAGTGCAGAAAGAAGCAACAGACATGCAGAAAGGGGGAAGGGAGCAGAGGAAGAGGCAAGAGGGGTACAGAAAGTTGCAAGAGAGGTGCAGAAAGAAACAAAAGAAGTGCAGAAAGAAGGAACAGAGGTGCAGAAAGAGGCAAGAGGGGTGCAGAAAGAGGGATGAGGTGTGCAGAAAGAGGCACAAGGTGGCAGAAAGAAGCAAAAGAGGTGCAGAAAGGGGGAAGTGGGATGGAGAAAGAGGCAAAAGGGATGCAGAAAGAAGCAAGAGATGCAGAAAGAAACAAAAGAAGTGCAGAAAGAAGGAACAGAGGTGCAGAAAGAAGCAAGAGAGTTGCAGAAAAAACAAAAGAAGTGCAGAAAGAAGGAACAGAGGTATAGAAAGAGGCAAGAGGGTTGCAGAAAGAGGGAAGAGCGGTGCAGAAAGAGCCACAAGGGTTGCAGAAAGAAGGGACAGAGGTGCAGAAAGAAGCAAGAGAAGTGAAGAAAGAAGCATGAGAGGTGCAGAAAGAAGCAACAGTGGTGCAGAAAGAGGGATGAGGGGTGGAGAAAGAGGCAAAAGAAGTGCAGAAAGAAGCAAGAGAGGTGCAGAAATAAATACAAGAAGTGCAGAAGGAAGGAACAGAGGTACAGAATTAGGCAAGAGGGGTACAGAAAGAGGGAATAGGGGTGCAGAAAGAAGCATGAGTGGTGCAGTAAGAAGCAAGAGGAGTGCAGAAAGAGAAGAAGGCTACAGAAAGAGGCACAAGTGGTGCAGAAAGAAGCAACAGAGATGCAGAAAGAGGAAAGAGGGGTGGAAAAAGAGGAAAGAAAATTGCTGAAGGAAGCAACAGACATGCAGAAATGGGGAAGAGGGGTGGAGAAAGAGGCAAGAGGGGTGCAGAAAGAAGCAATAGAGGTGCAGTAAGAAAGAAAAGAAGTGCAGAAAGAAGGAACAGAGGTGCAGAAAGAAGCAAGAGAGGTGCAGAAAGTTGCAAGATCAGTTCAGAAAGAAGCAACAGAGATGCAGAAAGAGGGAAGAGGGGTAGAGAAAGAGGCAAGAGAAGTGCAGAAAGAAACAAAAGAAGTGCAGAAAGAAGGAACAGAGTTGCAGAAAGAGGCAAGAGAGGTGCAGAAATAAACAAAAGAAGTGCAGAAAGACACAACAGAGGTGCAGAAAGAGGCAAGAGGAATGCAGAAAGACAGATGAGGGGTGCAGAAAGAGGCACAAGGGGTGCAGAAAGAAGCAAGAGAGGTGCAGAAAGAGGGAAGAGGGGTGGCGAAAGAGGCAAGAGGCAAAAGAAGTGCAGAAAGAAGCAACAGACATGCAGAAAGGGGAAAGAGGGGCGGAGAAAGAAGCAAGAGGAGTGCAGAAAGATACAAGAGAGGTGCAGAAAGAAAAAAAGAAGTACAGATAGAAGGAACAGAGGTGGAGAAAGAGGCAAGAGGGATACAGAAAGAAACAAGAGATGTGCAGAAAGAAACAAAAGAAGTGCAGAAAGAAGGAACAGAGGTGCAGAAAGAGGCAAGAGGGGTGCAGAAAGAGGGAAGAGGGATGTGAAAGAGGCACGAGGCATTGAGAAAGAAGCAAGAGGGATGCAGAAAGAAGCAAGAGAGTTGCAGAAAGAAACAAAAGAAGTGCAGAAAGAAACAAAAGAAGTGAAGAAAGAAGGAACAGAGGTGCAGAAAGAGGGAAGAGGGGTGCAGAAAGAGGTACATGGGTTGCGGAAAGAAAGAGAGGTGCAGAAAGAAGCAAGAGAAGTGCAGAAAGAAGCAACAGGGGTGCAGAAAAAGTGATGAGGGGTGGAGAAAGAGGCAAGAGAAGTGCAGAAAGAAGCAACAGCGATGCAAAAGGGTAGTGCAGGGGTAGAGAAAGTGGCAAGAGGATTACAGAAAGAAGCAAGAGATGTGCAGAAAGAAACAAATACAGAGCAGAAAGAAGGAACATAGGTGCAGAAAGAGGCAAGAGGAGTGCAGAAAGAGAAGAAGGCTGCAGAAAGAGGTACAAGTGGTGCAGAAAGAAGCAAGAGAGGTGCATAAAGATGCAAGATAAGTGCAGAAAGAAGTAACAGAAATGTAGAAAGAGGGAAGAGGGGTGGAGAAAGAGGCAAGAGAAGTGCAGAAAGAAGCAACAGACATGCAGAAAGGGGGAAGAGGGGTGGAGAAATAGGCAAGAGGGGAGAAGAAAGTAGCATGAGAGGTGCAGAAAGAAACAAAAGAAGTGCAGAAAGAAGGAACAGAGTTGCAGAAAGAGGCAAGAGGGGTGCAGAAAGAAACAAAAGAAGTGCAGAAAGAAGCAACAGAGATGCAGAAAGAGGCAAGAGGAGTGCAGAAAGAAATAAAATAAGTGCAGAAAGAAGGAACAGAGGTGCAGAAAGAGGCAAGAGGGTTGCAGAAAGAAACCATATAAGTGCAGAAAGAAGCAGCAGAGGTGCAGAAAGAGGCAAGAGCAGTGCAGAAAGAGGGCCAAGGTGTGCAGAAAGAGGCACAAGGGGGCAGAAAGAAGCAAAAGAGGTGCAGAAAGAAGCAAGAGAAATGCATAAAGAATCAACAGAGATGCAGAAAGGGGGAAGTGGGGTGGAGAAAGAGGCAAGAGGGATACAGAAAGAAACAAGAGATGTGCAGAAAGAAACAAAATAAGTGCAGAAAGAAGGAACAGAGGTGCAGAAAGAGGCAAGAGGGGTGCAGAAAGAGGGAAGAGAGGTGTGAAAGAGGCACAAGATGTGCAGAAAGAAGCAAGAGGGGTGCAGAAAGAAGCAAGAGATTTGCAGAAAGAAACAAAAGAAGTGCAGAAAAAGGAACAGAGGTGCAGAAAGAGGCAAGAGGGGTGCAGAAAGAGGGAAGAGGGGTGCAGAAAGAGGTACAACGGTTGCAGAAAGAAGGGACAGAGCTGCAGAAAGAAGCAAAGAGGAGCAGAAAGAAGGAACAGAGGTGCAGAAAGAGGCAAGAGGGGTGCAGAAAGAGGCAAAAGGGGTGCAGAAAGTTGCAACAGAGGTGCAGAAAGAGGCAAGAGGATTGCAAAAAGAGGGAAGAGGGGTGCATAAACAGGCACGAGGGGTACAGAAAGAAGCAAGAGAGATGCAGAAAGAAGCAAGAATAGTGCATAATGAAGCAACAGCGATGCAGAAAGGGGAAAGTAGAGTGGAGAAAGAGGCAAGAGGGCTACAGAAAGAAACAAGAGAGGTGAAGAAAGAAACAAAAGAAGTGCAGAAAGAAGGAACAGAGGTGAAGAAAGAGGCAAGAGGGGTGCAGAAAGAGGGAAGGGGGTGTGAAAGAGGCGCGAGAGGTGCAGAAAGAAGCAAGAGGCGTGCAGAAAGAAGCAAGAGAGTTGCAGAAAGAAACAAAAGAAGTGCAGAAAGAATGAACAGAGGTGCAGAAAGGGGTAAGTGGGGTGGAGAAAGAGGCAAGAGGGATACAGAAAGAAATAAGAAATGTGCAGAAAGAAACAAAATAAGTGCAGAAAGAAGGAACAGAGGTGCAGAAAGAGGCAAGAAGGGTGCAGAAATAGGGAAGAGGGGTGTGAAAGAGGCAAGTGGTGTGCAGAAAGAGGTACAAGGGTTGCAGAAAGAAGAGTCAGAGGTGCAGAAAGAAGCAAGAGAAGTGCAGAAAGAAGCAACAGGGGTGGAGAAAGAGAGATGAGGAGTGGAGAAAGAGGCAAGAGAAGTGCAGAAAGAAGCAACAGAGATGCAAAAAGGTGGAGCAGGGGTGGAGAAAGTGGCAAGAGGGGTACTGAAAGATGCAAGAGAGGTGTAGAAAGAATCAAAAGAAGAGCAGAAAGAAGGAACAGAGGTACAGAAAGAGGCAAGGGGGGTGCAGAAAGAGAGACGAGGGCTGCAGAAAGAAGCACAAGTGGTGCCAAAAGAAGCAAGAGAGGTGCAGGAAGAAGCAAGAGGAGTGCAGGAAGAAGCAACAGAGGTGCAGAAAGAGGCAAGAGGGGTATAAAAAGAGGCACGAGGGGTGCAGAAAGAAGCAAGAGACATGCAGAAAGAAACAAAAGAAGTACAGAAAGAATGAACAGAGGTGCAGAAAGGGGCAACAGGGGTCCAGAAAGAGGGAAGAGGGGTGGAGAAAGAGGCAAGGGTGTGCAGAAAGAAGAATAAGAGCTGCAGAAAGAAACAAAAGAAGTGCAGAAAGAAGGAACAGAGGTGCAGAAAAAGGCAAGAGGGGTGAAGAAAGAGGCAAGAGGGGTGCAGAAAGAGGCAAAAGGGGTGCAGAAAGAAGTGAGAGGTGCAGAAAGAAGCAAGAGAAGTGCAGAAAGAAGCAACAGAGGTGCAGAAAGATGCAAGAGGGGTGCAGAAAGAGGCATGAGGGGTGCAGAAAGAAGCAAGAGATATGCAGAAAGAAACAAAAGAAGTGCAAAAAGAAGGAACAGAGGTGAAGAAAGAGGCAACAGGGGTGAAGAAAGAGGGAAGAGATTTGGAGAAAGAGGCAAGGAGGTGCAGAAAGAAGCAAGACAGCTGCAGAAAGAGGGATGGAAATAGAGGCAAGAAAATTGCAGAATGAATCAACAGACATGTAGAAATGGGGAAGAGGGATGGAGAAAGAGGCAAGAGGGGTGCAGAAAGGGGGAAGTGGGATGGAGAAAGAGGCAAAGGGATGCAGAAAGAAGCAAGAGATGCAGAAAGAAACAAAAGAAGTGCAGAAAGAAGGAACAGAGGTGCAGAAAGAAGCAAGAGAGTTGCAGAAAAAAACAAAAGAAGTGCAGAAAGAAGGAACAGAGGTGTAGAAAGAGGCAAGAGGGTTGCAGAAAGAGGGAAGAGCGGTGCAGAAAGAGCCACAAGGGTTGCAGAAAGAAGGACAGAGGTGCAGAAAGAAGCAAGAGAGTGAAGAAAGAAGCATGAGAGGTGCAGAAAGAAGCAACAGTGGTGCAGAAAGAGGGATGAGGGGTGGAGAAAGAGGCAAAGGAAGTGCAGAAAGAAGCAAGAGAGGTACAGAAATAAATACAAGAAGTGCAGAAGGAAGGAACAGAGGTACAGAATGAAGCAAGAGGGGCAGAAAGAGGGAAGAGGGTGCAGAAAGAAGCATGAGTGGTGCAGTAGAGAAGCAAGAGAGTGCAGAAAGAGAAGAAGGCTACAGAAAGAGGGCACAAGTGGTGCAGAAAGAAGCAACAGAGATGCAGAAAGAGTAAAGAGGGTGGAAAAGAGGAAAGAAGAATTGCAGAATGGAAGCAACAGACATGCAGAAATGGGGAAGAGGGTGGAGAAAGAGGCAAGAGGGTGCAGAAAGAAGCAATAGAGGTGCAGAAAGAAAGAAAAGAAGTGCAGAAAGAAGGAACAGAGGTGCAGAAAGAAGCAAGAGAGGTGCAGAAAGATGCAAGATGGGTTCAGAAAGAAGCAAGAGAGATGCAGAAAGAGGGAAGAGGGGTAGAGAAAGAGGCAAGAGAAGTGCAGAAAGAAACAAAAGAAGTGCAGAAAGAAGGAACAGAGTTGCAGAAAGAGGCAAGAGAGGTGCAGAAATAAACAAAAGAAGTGCAGAAAGACACAACAGAGTGTGCAGAAAGAGGCAAGAGGAATGCAGAAAGACAGATGAGGGGTGCAGAAAGAGGCACAAGGGGTGCAGAAAGAAGCAAGAGAGGTGCAGAAAGAGGGAAGAGGGTGGCGAAAGAGGCAAGAGGCAAAAGAAGTGCAGAAAGAAGCAACAGACATGCAGAGAAGGGGAAAGAGGGGCGGAGAAAGAAGCAAGAGTGAGGTGCAGAAAGATACAAGAGAGGTGCAGAAAGAAAAACAGAAGTACAGATAGAAGGAACAGAGGTGGAGAAAGAGGCAAGAGGGATGCAGAAAGAAACAAGAGATGTGCAGAAAGAAACAAAAGAAGTGCAGAAAGAAGGAACAGAGGTGCAGAAAGAGGCAAGAGGGGTGCAGAAAGAGGGAAGAGGGATGGAAAGAAGCAACGAGGCATTGAGAAAGAAAGAGGGATGCATGAAAGAAACAAGAGATAGCAGAAAGAAACAAAAGAAGTGCAGAAAGAAACAAAAGAAGTGAAGAAAGAAGGAACAGAGGTGCAGAAAGAGGGAAGAGGGTGCAGAAAGAGGTACATGGGTTGCGGAAAGAAAGAGAGGTGCAGAAAGAAGCAAGAGAAGTGCAGAAAAGAAGCAAACAGGGTGCAGAAAGATGATGAGGGGTGGAGAAAGAGGCAAGAGAAGTGCAGAAAGAAGCAACAGCGATGCAAAAGGAGTAGTGCAGAGGTAGAGAAAGTGGCAAGAGGATTACAGAAAGAAGCAAGAGATGTGCAGAAAGAAACAAATACAGAGCAGAAAGAAGGAACATAGGTGCAGAAAGAGGCAAGAGGAGTGCAGAAAGAGAAGAAGGCTGCAGAAAGAGGTACAAGTGGTGCAGAAAGAAGCAAGAGAGGTGCATAAAGATGCAAGATAAGTGCAGAAAGAAGTAACAGAAATGTAGAAAGAGGGAAGAGGGGTGGAGAAAGAGGCAAGAGAAGTGCAGAAAGAAGCAACAGACATGCAGAAAGGGGGAAGAGGGTTGCAGAAAGAAACCATATAAGTGCAGAAAGAAGCAGCAGAGGTGCAGAAAGAGGCAAGAGCAGTGCAGAAAGAGGGCCAAGGTGTGCAGAAAGAGGCACAAGGGGGCAGAAAGAAGCAAAAGAGGTGCAGAAAGAAGCAAGAGAAATGCATAAAGAATCAACAGAGATGTAGAAAGGGGGAAGTGGGGTGGAGAAAGAGGCAAGAGGGATACAGAAAGAAACAAGAGATGTGCAGAAAGAAACAAAATAAGTGCAGAAAGAAGGAACAGAGGTGCAGAAAGAGGCAAGAGGTGCAGAAAGAGGGAAGAGAGGTGTGAAAGAGGCACAAGATGTGCAGAAAGAAGCAAGAGGGTGCAGAAAGAAGCAAGAGATTTGCAGAAAGAAACAAAAGAAGTGCAGAAAAAGGAACAGAGGTGCAGAAAGAGGCAAGAGGGGTGCAGAAAGAGGGAAGAGGGGTGCAGAAAGAGGCACAATGGTTGCAGAAAGAAGGGACAGAGCTGCAGAAAGAAGCAAAGAGGAGCAGAAAGAAGGAACAGAGGTGCAGAAAGAGGCAAGAGGGTGCAGAAAGAGGCAAAAGGGTGCAGAAAGTTGCAACAGAGGTGCAGAAAGAGGCAAGAGGATTGCAAAAAGAGGAAGAGGGGTGCATAAACAGGCACGAGGGTACAGAAAGAAGCAAGAGAGATGCAGAAAGAAGCAAGAATAGTGCATAATGAAGCAACAGCGATGCAGAAAGGGGAAAGTAGGGTGGAGAAAGAGGCAAGAGGGCTACAGAAAGAAACAAGAGAGGTGAAGAAAGAAACAAAAGAAGTGCAGAAAGAAGGAACAGAGGTGAAGAAAGAGGCAAGAGGGGTGCAGAAAGAGGAAGGGGTGTAGAAAGAGGCAGCGAGAGGTGCAGAAAGAAGCAAGAGGCGTGCAGAAAGAAGCAAGAGAGTTGCAGAAAGAAACAAAAGAAGTGCAGAAAGAATGCAACAGAGGTGCAGAGAAGGGGTAAGTGGGGTGGAGAAAGAGGCAAGAGGTATACAGAAAGAAATAAGAAATGTGCAGAAAGAAACAAAATAAGTGCAGAAAGAAGGAACAGAGGTGCAGAAAGAGGCAAGAAGGGTGCAGAAATAGGGAAGAGGGTGTGAAAGAGGCAAGTGGTGTGCAGAAAGAGGTACAAGGGTTGCAGAAAGAAGAGTCAGAGGTGCAGAAAGAAGCAAGAGAAGTGCAGAAAGAAGCAACAGGGGTGGAGAAAGAGAGATGAGGAGTGGAGAAAGAGGCAAGAGAAGTGCAGAAAGAAGCAACAGAGATGCAAAAAGGTGGAGCAGGGTGGAGAAAGTGGCAAGAGGGGCACTGAAAAGATGCAAGAGAGGTGCAGAAAGAATCAAAAGAAGAGCAGAAAGAAGGAACAGAGGTACAGAAAGAGGCAAGAGGGTGCAGAAAGAGAGACGAGGGCTGCAGAAAGAAGCACAAGTGGTGCCAAAAGAAGCAAGAGAGGTGCAGGAAGAAGCAAGAGGAGTGCAGGAAGAAGCAACAGAGGTGCAGAAAGAGCAAGAGGGGTACAAAAAGAGGCACGAGGGTGCAGAAAGAAGCAAGAGACATGCAGAAAGAAACAAAAGAAGTACAGAAAGAATGCAACAGAGGTGCAGAAAGGGGCAACAGGGGTCCAGAAAGAGGGAAGAGGGGTGGAGAAAGAGGCAAGAGTGTGCAGAAAGAAGAATAAGAGCTGCAGAAAGAAACAAAAGAAGTGCAGAAAGAAGGAACAGAGGTGCAGAAAAGGCAAGAGGAGTGAAGAAAGAGGCAAGAGGGGTGCAGAAAGAGGCAAAGGGGTGCAGAAAGAAGAGAGAGGTGCAGAAAGAAGCAAGAGAAGTGCAGAAAGAAGCAACAGAGGTGCAGAAAGATGCAAGAGGGGTGCAGAAAGAGGCATGAGGGGTGCAGAAAGAAGCAAGAGATATGCAGAAAGAAACAAAAGAAGTGCAAAAAGAAGGAACAGAGGTGAAGAAAGAGGCAACAGGGGTGAAGAAAGAGGGAAGAGATTTGGAGAAAGAGGCAAGGAGGTGCAGAAAGAAGAAAGACAGCTGCAGAAAGAGGGATGGAAATAGTGGCAAAAAAATTGCAGAATGAATCAACAGACATGTAGAAATGGGGAAGAGGGATGGAGAAAGAGGCAAGAGGGGTGCAGAAAGGGGGAAGTGGGATGGAGAAAGAGGCAAAAGGGATGCAGAAAGAAGCAAGAGATGCAGAAAGAAACAAAAGAAGTGCAGAAAGAAGGAACAGAGGTGCAGAAAGAAGCAAGAGAGTTGCAGAAAAACAAAGAAGTGCAGAAAGAAGGAACAGAGGTATAGAAAGAGGCAAGAGGGTTGCAGAAAGAGGGAAGAGCGGTGCAGAAAGAGCCACAAGGGTTGCAGAAAGAAGGACAGAGGTGCAGAAAGAAGCAAGAGAAGTGAAGAAAGAAGCATGAGAGGTGCAGAAAGAAGCAACAGTGGTGCAGAAAGAGGGATGAGGGGTGGAGAAAGAGGCAAAAGAAGTGCAGAAAGAAGCAAGAGAGGTGCAGAAATAAATACAAGAAGTGCAGAAGGAAGGAACAGAGGTACAGAATTAGGCAAGAGGGGTGCAGAAAGAGGGAATAGGGGTGCAGAAAGAAGCATGAGTGGTGCAGTAAGAAGCAAGAGGAGTGCAGAAAGAGAAGAAGGCTACAGAAAGAGGCACAAGTGGTGCAGAAAGAAGCAACAGAGATGCAGAAAGAGGAAAGAGGGGTGGAAAAAGAGGAAAGAAAATTGCAGAATGAAGCAACAGACATGCAGAAATGGGGAAGAGGGGTGGAGAAAGAGGCAAGAGGGGTGCAGAAAGAAGCAATAGAGGTGCAGTAAGAAAGAAAAGAAGTGCAGAAAGAAGGAACAGAGGTGCAGAAAGAAGCAAGAGAGGTGCAGAAAGTTGCAAGATCAGTTCAGAAAGAAGCAACAGAGATGCAGAAAGAGGGAAGAGGGGTAGAGAAAGAGGCAAGAGAAGTGCAGAAAGAAACAAAAGAAGTGCAGAAAGAAGGAACAGAGTTGCAGAAAGAGGCAAGAGGGGTGCAGAAATAAACAAAAAAAGTGCAGAAAGACACAACAGAGGTGCAGAAAGAGGCAAGAGGAATGCAGAAAGACAGATGAGGGGTGCAGAAAGAGGCACAAGGGGTGCAGAAAGAAGCAAGAGAGGTGCAGAAAGAGAGAAGAGGGGTGGCGAAAGAGGCAAGAGGCAAAAGAAGTGCAGAAAGAAGCAACAGACATGCAGAAAGGGGAAAGAGGGGCGGAGAAAGAAGCAAGAGGAGTGCAGAAAGATACAAGAGAGGTGCAGAAAGAAAAAAAGAAGTACAGATAGAAGGAACAGAGGTGGAGAAAGAGGCAAGAGGGATACAGAAAGAAACAAGAGATGTGCAGAAAGAAACAAAAGAAGTGCAGAAAGAAGGAACAGAGGTGCAGAAAGAGGGAAGAGGGGTGCAGAAAGAGGTACATGGGTTGCGGAAAGAAAGAGAGGTGCAGAAAGAAGCAAGAGAAGTGCAGAAAGAAGCAACAGGGGTGCAGAAAAAGTGATGAGGGTGGAGAAAGAGGCAAGAGAAGTGCAGAAAGAAGCAACAGCGATGCAGAAAGGGTAAAGCAGGGTAGAGAAAGTGGCAAGAGGGATTACAGAAAGAAGCAAGAGATGTGCAGAAAGAAACAAATACAGAGCAGAAAGAAGGAACATAGGTGCAGAAAGACGCAAGAGGAGTGCAGAAAGAGAAGAGAGGCTGCAGAAAGAGGTACAAGTGGTGCAGAAAGAAGCAAGAGAGGTGCATAAAGATGCAAGATAAGTGCAGAAAGAAGTAACAGAAATGTAGAAAGAGGAAGAGGGGTTGAGAAAGAGGCAAGAGAAGTGCAGAAAGAAGCAACAGACATGCAGAAAGGGGGCAGAGGGGTGGAGAAATAGGCAAGAGGGGAGAAGAAAGTAGCATGAGAGGTGCAGAAAGAAACAAAAGAAGTGCAGAAAGAAGGAACAGAGGTACAGAAAGAGGCAAGAGGGGTATAAAAAGAGGCACGAGGGGTGCAGAAAGAAGCAAGAGACATGCAGAAAGAAACAAAAGAAGTACAGAAAGAATGAACAGAGGTGCAGAAAGGGGCAACAGGGGTCCAGAAAGAGGGAAGAGGGGTGGAGAAAGAGGCAAGGGTGTGCAGAAAGAAGAATAAGAGCTGCAGAAAGAAACAAAAGAAGTGCAGAAAGAAGGAACAGAGGTGCAGAAAAAGGCAAGAGGGGTGAAGAAAGAGGCAAGAGGGGTGCAGAAAGAGGCAAAAGGGGTGCAGAAAGAAGTGAGAGGTGCAGAAAGAAGCAAGAGAAGTGCAGAAAGAAGCAACAGAGGTGCAGAAAGATGCAAGAGGGGTGCAGAAAGGGGCATGAGGGGTGCAGAAAGAAGCAAGAGATATGCAGAAAGAAACAAAAGAAGTGCAAAAAGAAGGAACAGATGTGAAGAAAGAGGCAACAGGGGTGAAGAAAGAGGGAAGAGATTTGGAGAAAGAGGCAAGGAGGTGCAGAAAGAAGCAAGACAGCTGCAGAAAGAGGGATGGAAATAGAGGCAAGAGAATTGCAGAAATGAATCAACAGAGATGTAGAAATGGGGAAGAGGGATGGAGAAAGAGGCAAGAGGGGTGCAGAAAGAAGCAAGAGAGGTACAGAAAGAAAGAAAATAAGTGCAGAAAGAAGGAACAAAGGTGCAGAAAGAGGCAAGAGGGGTGCAGAATGAAACAAAAGAAGTGCAGAAAGAAGCAACAGAGGTGCAGAAAGAGGCAAGAGGAGTATAGAAAGAGGGAAGAGGGGTGCAGAAAGAGGCACAATGGGTGCAGAAAGAAGCAAGAGAGGTGCAGAAAGAAGCAAAAGAAGTGTATAACGAATCAACAGAGATGCAGAAAGGGGGAGGTGGGGTGGAGAAAGAGGCAAGAGGGATACAGAAAGAAACAAGAGGTGCAGAAAGAAACAAAAGAAGTGCAGAAAGAAGGAACGGAGGTGCAGAAAGAGGCAAGAGGGGTGAAGAAAGAGGGAAGAGGGGTGTGAAAGAGGCACGAAGGGTATGGAAAGAAGCAAGAGGGGTACAGAAAGAAGCAAGAGAGTTGCAGAAAGAAACAAAAGAAGTGCAGAAAGAAGGAACAGAGGTATAGAAAGAGGCAAGAGGGTTGCAGAAAGAGGGAAGAGCGGTGCAGAAAGAGCCACAAGGGTTGCAGAAAGAAGGGACAGAGGTGCAGAAAGAAGCAAGAGAAGTGAAGAAAGAAGCATGAGAGGTGCAGAAAGAAGCAACAGTGGTGCAGAAAGAGGGATAAGGGGTGGAGAAAGTGGCAAGAGTGGTGCAGAAAGAAGCAAGAGAGGTGCAGAAATAAATACAAGAAGTGCAGAAGGAAGGAACAGAGGTACAGAATTAGGCAAGAGGGGTGCAGAAAGAGGGAATAGGGGTGCAGAAAGAAGCATGAGTGGTGCAGTAAGAAGCAAGAGGAGTGCAGAAAGAGAAGAAGGCTACAGAAAGAGGCACAAGTGGTGCAGAAAGAAGCAACAGAGATGCAGAAAGAGGAAAGAGGGGTGGAAAAAGAGGAAAGAAAATTGCAGAATGAAGCAACAGACATGCAGAAATGGGGAAGAGGGGTGGAGAAAGAAGCAATAGAGGTGCAGTAAGAAAGAAAAGAAGTGCAGAAAGAAGGAACAGAGGTGCAGAAAGAAGCAAGAGAGGTGCAGAAAGTTGCAAGATCAGTTCAGAAAGAAGCAACAGAGATGCAGAAAGAGGGAAGAGGGGTAGAGAAAGAGGCAAGAGAAGTGCAGAAAGAAACAAAAGAAGTGCAGAAAGAAGGAACAGAGTTGCAGAAAGAGGCAAGAGGGGTGCAGAAATAAACAAAAGAAGTGCAGAAAGACGCAACAGAGGTGCAGAAAGAGGCAAGAGGAATGCAGAAAGACAGATGAGGGGTGCAGAAAGAGGCACAAGGGGTGCAGAAAGAAGCAAGAGAGGTGCAGAAAGAGGGAAGAGGGGTGGCGAAAGAGGCAAGAGGCAAAAGAAGTGCAGAAAGAAGCAACAGACATGCAGAAAGGGGAAAGAGGGGCGGAGAAAGAAGCAAGAGGAGTGCAAAAAGATACAAGAGAGGTGCAGAAAGAAAAAAAGAAGTACAGATAGAAGGAACAGAGGTGGAGAAAGAGGCAAGAGGGATACAGAAAGAAACAAGAGATGTGCAGAAAGAAACAAAAGAAGTGCAGAAAGAAGGAACAGAGGTGCCGAAAGAGGCAAGAGGGGTGCAGAAAGAGGGAAGAGGGGTGTGGAATAGGCACGAGGCGTTGAGAAAGAAGCAAGAGGGGTGCAGAAAGAAGCAAGAGAGTTGCAGAAAGAAACAAAAGAAGTGCAGAAAGAAACAAAAGTAGTACAGAAAGAAGGCAACAGAGGTGCAGAAAGAGGGAAGAGGTGTGCAGAAAGAGGTACATGGGTTGCAGAAAGAAGGGACAGAGGTGCAGAAAGAAACAAGAGAAGTGCAGAAAGAAGCAACAGAGGGTGCAGAAAGAGTGATAGAGGGGCAGAGAAAGAGGCAAGAGAAGTGCAGAAAGAAGCAACAGAGATGCAGAAAGGTAGAGCAGGGTGGAGAAAGTGGCAAGAAGATTACAGAAAGAAGCAAGAGAGGTGCAGAAAGAAACAAAAGCAGAGCAGAAAGAAGGAACAGAGGTGCAGAAAGAGGCAAGAGGGGTGCAGAAAGAGAGATGAGGGGTGCAGAAAGAAGCACAAGTGGTGCAGAAAGAAGCAAGAGAGGTGCAGGAAGAAGCAAGAGGAGGGCAGAAAGAAGCAACAGAAGTGCAGAAAGAGGCAAGAGGGGTACAGAAAGAGGTAAGAGAGGGTGCAGAAAGAAGCACAAGTAGTGCAGAAAGAAGCAAAGAGGTGCAGAAAGAAGCAAGAGTAGTGCAGAAAGAAGCAACAGAGGTGAAGAAAGAGGCAACAGGGTGAAGAAAGAGGGAAGAGGGGTGGAGAAAGAGGCAAGGGGTGCAGAAAGAAACAAGACAGCTGGAGAAAGAAACAAAAGAAGTGCAGAAAGAAGGAACAGAGGTACAGAAAGAGGCAAGAGGGTTGCAGAAAGAGGCAAAAGAGGTGCAGTAAGAAGCGAGATGTGTAGAAAGAAACAAAAGAAATGCAGAAATTAGGCATGGGCAGAAAACACGCTACACTCGCGGAGTTTGCGGAGTTTGCGCAACTGACGCGCACGAATCGCACGTAGACAGTGCAAAAACGCACAGCGAGCAGGTTTGCTCGCCACGGTCCTCAACATCAAGTTGGCAACCACGAGCGAGCAAAATCAACATCCCGGCGAGACTTTTTTCGCAGTTCGCGATCAGCAACATCAAGTTGCCGATCGCGAGTGTGGAAAATAAACCTCCGGCGAGATGCTCAACGCAGGGAGGTCAGATTGTCTCATTGCGAGTGGTCGCTATGCTCGCGACTGCTCACGATGAGAAACTACCAGTCCGCATTGAGAAAGCTGCCGCCGAGTACACATCTACCGAGCGGCAGAAACGACCGCTGCACTGTGCATGATGCCGCTTGTAACGATTGCACAGTGCAGGACAAGCATCCGGCACTGTGCAATCATTGCGAACAGCATTTCCTTCACGCACTGCCCAGTTCGCGTAGCCACGCGAGTGCGAAGTGCACTTCGCGTAGCTACGCGTAGCGCTAGCTACGCGAACCACGCCAGGGTTAGCAGAAATAAGGAACAGAGGTGCAGAAAGAAGCAAGAGAGTTGCAGAAAGAAACAAAAGAAGTGCAGAAAGAAGGAACAGAGGTACAGAAAGAGGCAAGAGGGTGCAGAAAGAGGCACAAGGATTGCAGAAAGAAGGGACAGAGGTGCAGAAAGAAGCAAGAGAAGTGCAGAAAAAAGCAACAGAGGTGCAGAAAGAAGCGACAGTGGTGCAGAAAGAGGGATGAGAGGTGGAGAAAAGAGGCAAAAGAAGTGCAGAAAGAAGCAACAGAGATGCAAAGAGGGGGAACCGGGGTGGAGAAAGAGTCGCAAGAGGGTGCAGAAAGAAGCAAGAGATGTGCAGAAATAAATAAAAGAAGTGCAGAAAGAAGGAACAGAGGTGCAGAAATAGGCAAGAGGGGTACAGAAATAGGGAAGAGGGGTGCACAAAGAAGCACGAGTGGTGCAGAAAGAAGCAAGAGAGGTGTAGAAATAAGCGAGTAGTGCTGAGAGAAGCAAGAGAGGTACAGAAAGAAGCAAGAGGAGTGCAGAAAGAAGCAACAGAAGTGCAGAAAGAGGCAAGTGGCGGTGCAAAAGAGGCACAAGGGGTGCAGAAAGAAGCAAAGAGACGTGCAGAAAGAAACAATAGAAGTGCAGAAAGAAGGATCAGAGGTGCAGAAAGGGGCAACAGGGGTGAAGAAAGAGGGAAAAGGGTGGAGAAAGAGGCACGAGGAGTGCAGAAAGAAGCAAGAGATGTGCAGAAAGAAACAAAAGAACTGCAGAAAGAAAGAACAGAGGTGCAGAAGAGGCAACATGGGTGCAGAAAGAGGGTGGATGAGGAGAAAGAGGCAAGGGGCAGCAGAAAGAAGCAAGAGAGCTGCAGAAAGAAACAGAAGAAGTGCAGAAAGAAGGAACAGAGGTGCAGAAAGAGGCAAGAGGGATGCAGAAAGAGGTAAGGGGGTGCAGAAAGAGGCAAAAGGGGTGCAGAAAGAAGGTGAGCATAAAGAGGCAAGATGTGTGCAGGAAGAAGGGGGAGAAAGAGGCACGAGGGGTGCAGAAAGAAGTAAGAGAGGTGCAGAAAGAAACAAAAGAAGTGCAGAAAGAAGGAACAGAGGTGCAGAAAGAGGAAAGAGGGGTGCAGAAAGAAACAAAAGAAGTGCAGAAAGAAGGATCAGAGGTGCAGAAAGAGGCAAGAGGAGAGTAGAAAGAGAAGAAGGGTGCAGAAAGAGGCACAAGTGGTGCAGAAAGAAGCAAGAGAGGTGCAGAAAGATGCAAGAGAGGTGCAGAAAGAAACAAAAGAAGTGCAGAAAGAAGGAACAGAGGTGCAGAAAGAGGA
Source organism: Calotriton arnoldi (assembly GCA_963921515.1). Classification (NCBI taxonomy): domain Eukaryota; kingdom Metazoa; phylum Chordata; class Amphibia; order Caudata; family Salamandridae; genus Calotriton; species Calotriton arnoldi. The sequence continues at coordinate 254,361 of CAWUFW010014598.1, forward strand.
AAGAGGGGTGCAGAAAGAAACAAAAGAAGTGCAGAAAGAAGGATCAGAGGTGCAGAAAGAGGCAAGAGGAGAGCAGAAAGAGAAGAAGGGTGCAGAAACAGGCACAAGTGGTGCAGAAAGAAGCAAGAGAGGTGCAGAAAGATGTAAGATAAGTGCATAAAGAAGCAACAGAGATGCAGAAAGAGGGAAGAGGGGTGGAGAAAGAGGCAAGAGAAGTGCAGAAAGAAACAAAAGAAGTGCAGAAAGAAGGAACAGAGGTGCAGAAAGAGGCAAGAGGGGTGCAGAAATAAACAAAAGAAGTGCAGAAAGAAGCAACAGAGGTGCAGAAAGAGGCATGAGGAATGCAGAAGGACGGACGAGGGGTGCAGAAAGAGGCACAAGGGGTGCAGAAAGAAGCAAGAGAGGTGCAGAAGGAGGGAAGAGGGTGGAGAAAGAGGCAAGAGGCAGTAGAAGTGCAGAAAGAAGCAACAGACATGCAGAAAGGGGGAAGGGAGCAGAGGAATAGGCAAGAGGGGTACAGAAAGATGCAAGAGAGGTGCAGAAAGAAACAAAAGAAGTGCAGAAAGAAGGAACAGAGGTGCAGAAAGAGGCAAGAGGGGTGCAGAAAGAGGGATGAGGTGTGCAGAAAGAGGCACAAGGTGGCAGAAAGAAGCAAAAGAGGTGCAGAAAGGGGGAAGTGGGATGGAGAAAGAGGCAAAAGGGATGCAGAAAGAAGCAAGAGATGCAGAAAGAAACAAAAGAAGTGCAGAAAGAAGGAACAGAGGTGCAGAAAGAAGCAAGAGAGTTGCAGAAAGAAACAAAAGAAGTGCAGAAAGAAGGAACAGAGGAGCAGAAAGAGTCAAGAGAATTGCAGAAAGAGGGAAGAGCGGTGCAGAAAGAATTACAAGGGTTGCAGGAAGAAGGGACAGAGGTGCAGAAAGAAGCAAGAGAAGTGCAGAAAGAAGCAACAGAGGTGCAGAAACAAGCAACAGTGGTGCAGAAAGAGGGATGAGGGGTGGAGAAAGTGGCAAGAGGGGTGCAGAAAGAAGCAAGAGAGGTGCAGAAAGAAATAAAAGAAGTGCAGAAGGAAGGAACAGAGGTGCAGAAATAGGCAAGAGGGGTGCAGAAAGAGGTAATAGGGGTGCGGAAAGAAGCACGAGTGGTGCAGAAAGAAGCAACATAAATGCAGAAAGAGGGATGGAAATAGAGGCAAGAAAATTGCAGAATGAATCAACAGACATGTAGAAATGGGGAAGAGGGATGGAGAAAGAGGCAAGAGGGGTGCAGAAAGAAGCAAGAGAGGTACAGAAAGAAAGAAAAGAAGTGCAGAAAGAAGGAACAAAGGTGCAGAAAGAGGCAAGAGGGGTGCAGAATGAAACAAAAGAAGTGCAGAAAGAAGCAACAGAGGTGCAGAAAGAGGCAAGAGGAGTACAGAAAGAGGGAAGAGGGGTGCAGAAAGAGGCACAATGGGTGCAGAATGAAACAAAAGAAGTGCAGAAAGAAGCAACAGAGGTGCAGAAAGAGGCATGAGGAGTGCAGAAAGAAGCAAAAGAGGTGCAGAAAGAGGGAAGTGGGATGGAGAAAAAGGCAAGAGGGATGCAGAAAGAAGCAAGAGATGCAGAAAGAAACAAAAGAGGTGCAGAAAGAAGGAACAGAGGTGCAGAAAGAAGCAAGAGAGTTGCAGAAAGAACAAAAGAAGTGCAGAAAGAAGGAACAGAGGAACAGAAAGAGTCAAGAGGGTTGCAGAAAGAGGGAAGAGCGGTGCAGAAAGAAGTACAAGGGTTGCAGGAAGAAGGGACAGAGGTACAGAAAGAAGCAAGAGAGGTGCAGAAAGAAGCAACAGAGGTGCAGAAACAAGCAACAGTGGTGCAGAAAGAGGGATAAGGGGTGGAGAAAGTGGCAAGAGTGGTGCAGAAAGAAGCAAGAGAGGTGCAGAAATAAATACAAGAAGTGCAGAAGGAAGGAACAGAGGTACAGAATTAGGCAAGAGGGGTGCAGAAAGAGGGAATAGGGGTGCAGCAAGAAATAAAAGAAGTGCAGAAGGAAGGAACAGAGGTGCAGAAATAGGCAAGAGGGGTGCTGAAAGAGGTAATAGGGGTGCGGAAAGAAGCACGAGGGGTGCAGAAAGAAGCAAGAGAGTGCAGAAAGAGAAGATAGGCTGGCAGAAAGAGGTACAGAGTGGTGCAGAAAGAAGCAACATAAATGCAGAAAGAGGGATGGAAATAGAGGCAAGAAAATTGCAGAATGAATCAACAGACATGTAGAAATGGGGAAGAGGGATGGAGAAAGAGGCAAGAGGGGTGCAGAAAGAAGCAAGAGAGGTACAGAAAGAAAGAAAAGAAGTGCAGAAGGAAGGAACAGAGGTGCAGAAATAGGCAAGAGGGGTGCTGAAAGAGGTAATAGGGGTGCGGAAAGAAGCACGAGTGGTGCAGAAAGAAGCAAGAGGAGTGCAGAAAGAGAAGAAGGCTGCAGAAAGAGGCACAAGTGGTGCAGAAAGAAGCAACATAAATGCAGAAAGAGGGATGGAAATAGAGGCAAGAAAATTGCAGAATGAATCAACAGACATGTAGAAATGGGGAAGAGGGATGGAGAAAGAGGCAAGAGGGGTGCAGAAAGAAGCAAGAGAGGTACAGAAAGAAAGAAAAGAAGTGCAGAAAGAAGGAACAAAGGTGCAGAAAGAGGCAAGAGGGGTGCAGAATGAAACAAAAGAAGTGCAGAAAGAAGCAACAGAGGTGCAGAAAGAGGCAAGAGGAGTACAGAAAGAGGGAAGAGGGGTGCAGAAAGAGGCACAATGGGTGCAGAAAGAAGCAAGAGAGGTGCAGAAAGAAGCAAAAGAAGTGTATAACGAATCAACAGAGATGCAGAAAGGGGGAGGTGGGGTGGAGAAAGAGGCAAGAGGGATACAGAAAGAAACAAGAGAGGTGCAGAAAGAAACAAAAGAAGTGCAGAAAGAAGGAACGGAGGTGCAGAAAGAGGCAAGAGGGGTGAAGAAAGAGGGAAGAGGGGTGTAGAAAGAGGCATGAAGGGTATGGAAAGAAGCAAGAGAGGTGCAGAAAGAAGCAAGAGAGTTGCAGAAAGAAACAAAAGAGGTGCAGAAAGAAGGAACAGAGGTATAGAAAGAGGCAAGAGAGGGTTGCAGAAAGAGGGAAGAGCGGTGCAGAAAGAGCGCACAAGGGTTGCAGAAAGAAGCGACAGAGGTGCAGAAAGAAGCAAGAGAAGTGAAGAAAGAAGCATGAGAGGTGCAGAAAGAAGCAACAGTGGTGCAGAAAGAGGGATAAGGGGTGGAGAAAGTGGCAAGAGTGGTGCAGAAAGAAGCAAGAGAGGTGCAGAAATAAATACAAGAAGTGCAGAAGGAAGGAACAGAGGTACAGAATTAGGCAAGAGGGGTGCAGAAAGAGGGAATAGGGGTGCAGAAAGAAGCATGAGTGGTGCAGTAAGAAGCAAGAGGAGTGCAGAAAGAGAAGAAGGCTACAGAAAGAGGCACAAGTGGTGCAGAAAGAAGCAACAGAGATGCAGAAAGAGGAAAGAGGGGTGGAAAAAGAGGCAAGAGGGGTGCAGAAAGAAGCAATAGAGGTGCAGTAAGAAAGCAAAAGAAGTGCATAAAGAAGGAACAGAGGTGCAGAAAGAAGCAAGAGAGGTGCAGAAAGTTGCAAGATCAGTTCAGAAAGAAGCAACAGAGATGCAGAAAGAGGGAAGAGGGGTAGAGAAAGAGGCAAGAGAAGTGCAGAAAGAAACAAAGAAGTGCAGAAAGAATGAACAGAGTTGCAGAAAGAGGCAAGAGGGGTGCAGAAATAAACAAAAGAAGTGCAGAAAGACACAACAGAGGTGCAGAAAGAGGCAAGAGGAATGCAGAAAGACAGATGAGGGGTGCAGAAAGAGGCACAAGGGGTGCAGAAAGAAGCAAGAGAGGTGCAGAAAGAGGGAAGAGGGGTGGCGAAAGAGGCAAGAGGCAAAAGAAGTGCAGAAAGAAGCAACAGACATGCAGAAAGGGGAAAGAGGGGTGGAGAAAGAAGCAAGAGGAGTGCAGAAAGATACAAGAGAGGTGCAGAAAGAAACAAAAGAAGTGCAGATAGAAGGAACAGAGGTGGAGAAAGAGGCAAGAGGGGATACAGAAAGAAACAAGAGATGTGCAGAAAGAAACAAAAGAAGTGCAGAAAGAAGGAACAGAGGTGCAGAAAGAGGCAAGAGGGTGCAGAAAGAGGGAAGAGGGATGTGAAAGAGGCACGAGGCATTGAGAAAGAAGCAAGAGGGATGCAGAAAGAAGCAAGAGAGTTGCAGAAAGAAACAAAAGAAGTGCAGAAAGAAACAAAAGAAGTGAAGAAAGAAGGAACAGAGGTGCAGAAAGAGGGAAGAGGGTGCAGAAAGAGGTACATGGGTTGCGGAAAGAAAGGACAGAGGTGCAGAAAGAAGCAAGAGAAGTGCAGAAAGAAGCAACAGGGGTGCAGAAAAAGTGATGAGGGGTGGAGAAAGAGGCAAGAAGTGCAGAAAGAAGCAACAGCGATGCAAAAGGGCAGTGCAGGGTAGAGAAAGTGGCAAGAGGATTACAGAAAGAAGCAAGAGATGTGCAGAAAGAAACAAATACAGAGCAGAAAGAAGGAACATAGGTGCAGAAAGAGGCAAGAAGAGTGCAGAAAGAGAAGAAGGCTGCAGAAAGAGGCACAAGTGGTGCAGAAAGAAGCAAGAGAGTGCATAAAGAGGCAAGATAAGTGCAGAAAGAAGCAACAGAAATGTAGAAAGAGGGAAGAGAGGTGGAGAAAGAGGCAAGAGAAGTGCAGAAAGAAGCAACAGACATGCAGAAAGGGGGAAGAGGGGTGGAGAAATAGGCAAGAGGGAGACAGAAAGAAGCATGAGAGGTGCAGAAAGAAACAAAAGAAGTGCAGAAAGAAGGAACAGAGTTGCAGAAAGAGGCAAGAGGGGTGCAGAAAGAAACAAAAGAAGTGCAGAAAGAAGCAACAGAGATGCAGAAAGAGGCAAGAGGAGTGCAGAAAGAAATAAAATAAGTGCAGAAAGAAGGAACAGAGGTGCAGAAAGAGGCAAGAGGGTTGCAGAAAGAAACCATATAAGTGCAGAAAGAAGCAGCAGAGGTGCAGAAAGAGGCAAGAGCAGTGCAGAAAGAGGGCTAAGGGTGTGCAGAAAGAGGCACAAGGGTGCAGAAAGAAGCAAAAGAGGTGCAGAAAGAAGCAAGAGAAATGCATAAAGAATCAACAGAGATGCAGAAAGGGGGAAGAGGGTGGAGAAAGAGGCAAGAGGGTACAGAAAGAAACAAGAGATGTGCAGAAAGAAACAAAATAAGTGCAGAAAGAAGGAACAGAGGTGCAGAAAGAGGCAAGAGGGTGCAGAAAGAGGGAAGAGAGGTGTGAAAGAGGCACAAGATGTGCAGAAAGAAGCAAGAGGGGTGCAGAAAGAAGCAAGAGAGTTGCAGAAAGAAACAAAAGAAGTGCAGAAAAAGGAACAGAGGTGCAGAAAGAGGCAAGAGGGGTGCAGAAAGAGGGAAGAGGGGTGCAGAAAGAGGTACAACGGTTGCAGAAAGAAGGGACAGAGTTGCAGAAAGAAGCAAGAGAGGAGCAGAAAGAAGGAACAGAGGTGCAGAAAGAGGCAAGAGGGGTGCAGAAAGAGGCAAAAGGGGTGCAGAAAGTTGCAACAGAGGTGCAGAAAGAGGCAAGAGGATTGCAAAAAGAGGGAAGAGGGGTGCATAAACAGGCACGAGGGGTACAGAAAGAAGCAAGAGAGATGCAGAAAGAAGCAAGAATAGTGCATAATGAAGCAACAGCGATGCAGAAAGGGGAAAGTAGGGTGGAGAAAGAGGCAAGAGGGCTACAGAAAGAAACAAGAGAGGTGAAGAAAGAAACAAAAGAAGTGCAGAAAGAAGGAACAGAGGTGAAGAAAGAGGCAAGAGGGGTGCAGAAAGAGGAAAGGGGTGTGAAAGAGGCGCGAGAGGTGCAGAAAGAAGCAAGAGGCGTGCAGAAAGAAGCAAGAGAGTTGCAGAAAGAAACAAAAGAAGTGCAGAAAGAATGAACAGAGGTGCAGAAAGGGGTAAGTGGGGTGGAGAAAGAGGCAAGAGGGATACAGAAAGAAATAAGAAATGTGCAGAAAGAAACAAAATAAGTGCAGAAAGAAGGAAACAGAGGTGCAGAAAGAGGCAAGAAGGGTGCAGAAATAGGGAAGAGGTGTGAGAAAGAGGCAAGAGGTGTGCAGAAAGAGGTACAAGGGTTGCAGAAAGAAGAGTCAGAGGTGCAGAAAGAAGCAAGAGAAGTGCAGAAAGAAGCAACAGAGATGCAAAAAGGTAGAAGCAGGGGTGGAGAAAGAGGCAAGAGGGGTACTAGAAAGATGCAAGAGAGGTGCAGAAAGAATCAAAAGAAGAGCAGAAAGAAGGAACAGAGGTACAGAAAGAGGCAAGAGGGGTGCAGAAAGAGAGACGAGGGTTGCAGAAAGAAGTACGAGTGGTGCCAAAGAAGCAAGAGAGGTGGAGAAAGAAGCAAGAGAAGTGCAGAAAGAAGCAACAGAGGTGCAGAAAGAGGCAAGAGGGGTATAAGAAAGAGGCACGAGGGTGCAGAAAGAAGCAAGAGACATGCAGAAAGAAACAAAAGAAGCATACAGAAAGAAGGAACAGAGGTGCAGAAAGAGGCAACAGGGGTCCAGAAAGAGGGAAGAGGGGTGGAGAAAGAGGCAAGGGTGTGCAGAAAGAAGAAGAAGAGGCTGCAGAAAGAAACAAAAGAAGAGCAGAAAGAAGGAACAGAGGTGCAGAAAAAGGCAAGAGGGGTGAAGAAAGAGGCAAAAGGGGTGCAGAAAGAAGTGAGAGGTGCAGAAAGAAGCAACAGAGGTGCAGAAAGATGCAAGAGGGGTGCAGAAAGAGGCATGAGGGGTGCAGAAAGAAGCAAGAGATATGCAGAAAGAAACAAGAGAAGTGCAGAAAGAAGGAACAGAGGTGAAGAAAGAGGCAACAGGGATGAAGAAAGAGGGAAGAGATTTGGAGAACGAGGCAAGGAGGTGCAGAAAGAAGCAAGACAGCTGCAGAAAGAAACAAAAGAAGTACAGAAAGAAGGAACAGAGGTGTAGAAAGAGGCAAGAGAGGTGTAGAAAGAGGCAAGAGGGGTGGAGAAAGAGGCAAGAGAAGTGCAGAAAGAAACAAAAGAAGTGCAGAAAGAAGGAACAGAGTTGCAGAAAGAGGCAAGAGGGGTGCAGAAATAAACAAAAGAAGTGCAGAAAGAAGCAACAGAGGTGCATAAAGAGGCAAGAGGAATGCATAAAGACAGACGAGGGGTGCAGAAAGAGGCACAAGGGGTGCAGAAAGAAGCAAGAGAGGCGCAGAAAGAGGGAAGAGGGTGGAAAAAGAGGCAAGAGGCAGTAGAAGTGCAGAAAGAAGCAACAGATATGCAGAAAGGGGGAAGGGGGCGGAGAAAGAGGCAAGAGGGGTGCAGAAAGATGCAAGAGAGGTGCAGAAAGAAACAAAGAAGTGCAGAAAGAAGGAACAGAGGTGCAGAAAGAAGCAAAAGAAGTGCAGAAAGAAACAAAAGAGAGTGCAGAAAGAAGGAACAGAGGAATAGCAAAGAGTCAAGAGTGTTGCAGAAAGAGGGAAGAGCAGTGCAGAAAGAGTTACAAGGGTTGCAGAAAGAAGGGACAGAGGTGCAGAAAGAAGCAAGAGAAGTGCAGAAAGAAGCAACAGAGGTGCAGAAAGAAGCAACAGTGGTGCAGAAAGAGGGATGAGGGGTGGAGAAAGTAGGCAAGAGGGGTGCAGAAAGAAGCAAGAGAGGTGCAGAAAGAAATAAAAGAAGTGCAGAAGGAAGGAACAGAGGTGCAGAAAGAGGCAAGAGGGGTGCAGAAAGAGGTAATAGGTGTGCAGAAAGAGGCACAAGTGGTGCAGAAAGAAGCAAGAGGAGTGCAGAAAGAGAAGAAGGCTGTGAAGAAAGAGGCACAAGTGGTGCAGAAAGAAGCAACATAAATGCAGAAAGAGGATGGAAATAGAGGCAAGAAAATGTCAGCAGAATGAAGCAACAGACATGCAGAAATGGGGAAGAGGGGTGGAGAAAGAGGGAAGAGGGGTGCAGAAAGAAGCAAGAGAGGTGCAGAAAGAAAGCAAAAGAAGTGCAGAAAGAAGGAACAGAGGTGCAGAAAGAGGCAAGAGGAGTACAGAAAGAGGTAAGAGGGGTGCAGAAAGAGGCACAATGGGTGCAGAAAGAAACAAGAGAGGTGCAGAAAGAAGCAAGAGAAGTGTATAACGAAGCAACAGATATGCAGAAAGGGGGAGGTGGGGTGGAGAAAGAGGCAAAAGGGATACAGAAAGAAACAAGAGAGGTGCAGAAAGAAACAAACGAAGTGCAGAAAGAAGGAACAGAGGTGCAGAAAGAGGCAAGAGGGGGGCTGAAAGAGGGAAAAGGGGTGTGATAGAGGCACGAGGGGTGTCGAAAGAAGCAAGAGGAGTACAGAAAGAAGCAAGAGAGTTGCAGAAAGAAACAAAAGAAGTGCAGAAAGAAGGAACAGAGGTGCAGAAAGAGGCAAGAGGAATGCAGATAGACGGACAAGAGGTGCAGAAAGAGGCACAAGGGGTGCAGAAAGAAGCAAGAGAGGTGCAGAAAGAGGGAAGAGGGGTGGAGAAAGAGGCAAGAGGCAATAGAAGTGCAGAAAGAAGCAACAGACATGCAGAAAGGGGGAAGAGGGGCGGGGAAAGAGGCAGGAGGGGTGCAGAAAGATGCAAGAGAGGTGCAGAAAGAAACAAAAGAAGTGCAGAAAGAAGCAACATAGGTGCAGAAAGAGGCAAGAGGAGTGCAGAAAGAAGCAAGAGATGCATAAAGAAACAAATACAGAGCAGAAAGAAGGAACATAGGTGCAGAAAGAGGCAAGAGGAGTGCAGAAAAGAGAAGAAGGCTGCAGAAAGAGGTACAAGTGGAGCAGAAAGAAGCAAGAGAGGTGCATAAAGATGCAAGATAGTGCAGAAAGAAGCAACAGAAATGTAGAAAGAGGGAAGAGGGTGGAGAAAGAGGCAAGAGAAGTGCAGAAAGAAGCAACAGACATGCAGAAAGGGGGAAGAGGTGAGAAAGAGGCAAGAGGGGAGAAGAAAGTAGCATGAGAGGTGCAGAAAGAAACAAAAGAAGTGCAGAAAGAAGGAACAGAGTTGCAGAAAGAGGCAAGAGGGTGCAGAAAGAAACAAAGAAGTGCAGAAAGAAGCAACAGAGATGCAGAAAGAGGCAAGAGGAGTGCAGAAAGAAATAAAATAAGTGCAGAAAGAAGGAACAGAGGTGCAGAAAGAGGCAAGAGGGTGCAGAAAGAAACCATATAAGTGCAGAAAGAAGCAGCAGAGGTGCAGAAAGAGGCAAGAGCAGTGCAGAAAGAGGGCCGAGGTGTGCAGAAAGAGGACCAAGGAGGCAGAAAGAAGCAAAGAGGTGCAGAAAGAAGCAAGAGAAATGCATAAAGAATCAACAGAGATGCAGAAAGGGGGAAGTGGGGTGAGAAAGAGGCAAGAGGGATACAGAAAGAAACAAGAGATGTGCAGAAAGAAACAAAATAAGTGCAGAAAGAAGGAACAGAGGTGCAGAAAGAGGTAAGAGGGGTGCAGAAAGAGGGAAGAGAGGTGGAAAGAGGCACAAGATGTGCAGAAAGAAGCAAAGAGGGTGCAGAAAGAAGCAAGAGAGTTGCAGAAAGAAACAAAAGAAGTGCAGAAAGAAGGAACAGAGGTGCAGAAAGAGGCAAGAGGGGTGCAGAAAGAGGGAAGAGGGGTGCAGAAAGAGGCACACAAGTTGCAGAAAGAAGGGACAGAGCTGCAGAAAGAAGCAAAGAGGTGCAGAAAGAAGGAACAGAGGTGCAGAAAGAGGCAAGAGGGGTGCAGAAAGAGGCAAGAGGGTGCAGAAAGTTGCAACAGAGGTGCAGAAAGAGGCAAGAGGATTGCAAAAAGAAGGGAAGAGGGGTGCATAAACAGGCACGAGGGGTACAGAGAAAGAAGCAAGAGAGATGCAGAAAGAAGCAAGAATAGTGCATAAGAAGCAACAGCGATGCAGAAAGGGGAAAGTAGGGTGGAGAAAGAGGCAAGAGGGCTACAGAAAGAAACAAGAGAGGTGAAGAAAGAAACAAAAGAAGTGCAGAAAGAAGGAACAGAGGTGAAGAAAGAGGCAAGAGGGGTGCAGAAAGAGGGAAGGGGGTGTGAAAGAGGTGCGAGAAGTGCAGAAAGAAGCAAGAGGCGTGCAGAAAGAAGCAAGAGAGTTGCAGAAAGAAACAAAAGAAGTGCAGAAAGAATGAACAGAGGTGCAGAAAGGGGTAAGTGGGGTGGAGAAAGAGGCAAGAGGGATACAGAAAGAAATAAGAAATGTGCAGAAAGAAACAAAATTAGTGCAGAAAGAAGGAACAGAGGTGCAGAAAGAGGCAAGAAGGGTGCAGAAATAGGGAAGAGGGGTGTGAAAGAGGCAAGAGGTGTGCAGAAAGAGGTACAAGGGTTGCAGAAAGAAGAGTCAGAGGTGCAGAAAGAAGCAAGAGAAGTGCAGAAAGAAGCAACAGGGGTGGAGAAAGAGAGATGAGGAGTGGAGAAAGAGGCAAGAGAAGTGCAGAAAGAAGCAACAGAGATGCAAAAAGGTGGAGCAGGGGTGGAGAAAGTGGCAAGAGGGGTACTGAAAGATGCAAGAGAGGTGTAGAAAGAATCAAAAGAAGAGCAGAAAGAAGGAACAGAGGTACAGAAAGAGGCAAGAGGGGTGCAGAAAGAGAGACGAGGGCTGCAGAAAGAAGCACGAGTGGTGCCAAAAGAAGCAAGAGAGGTGGAGGAAGAAGCAAGAGGAGTGCAGGAAGAAGCAACAGAGGTGCAGAAAGAGGCAAGAGGGGTATAAAAAGAGGCACGAGGGGTGCAGAAAGAAGCAAGAGACATGCAGAAAGAAACAAAAGAAGTACAGAAAGAATGAACAGAGGTGCAGAAAGGGGCAACAGGGGTCCAGAAAGAGGGAAGAGGGGTGGAGAAAGAGGCAAGGGTGTGCAGAAAGAAGAATAAGAGCTGCAGAAAGAAACAAAAGAAGTGCAGAAAGAAGGAACGGAGGTGCAGAAAAAGGCAAGAGGGGTGAAGAAAGAGGCAAGAGGGGTGCAGAAAGAGGCAAAAGGTGTGCAGAAAGAAGTGAGAGGTTCATAAAGAAGCAAGAGAAGTGCAGAAAGAAGCAACAGAGGTGCAGAAAGATGCAAGAGGGGTGCAGAAAGAGGCATGAGGGGTGCAGAAAGAAGCAAGAGATATGCAGAAAGAAACAAAAGAAGTGCAAAAAGAAGGAACAGAGGTGAAGAAAGAGGCAACAGGGGTGAAGAAAGAGGGAAGAGATTTGGAGAAAGAGGCAAGGAGGTGCAGAAAGAAGCAAGACAGCTGCAGAAAGAAACAAAAGAAGTGCAGAAAGAAGGAACAGAGGTGTAGAAAGAGGCAAGAGAGGTGCAGAAAGAGGCAAGAGGGGTGGAGAAAGAGGCAAGAGAAGTGCAGAAAGAAACAAAAGAAGTGCAGAAAGAAGGAACAGAGTTGCAGAAAGAGGCAAGAGGGGTGCAGAAATAAACAAAAGAAGTGCAGAAAGAAGCAACAGAGGTGCATAAAGAGGCAAGAGGAATGCATAAAGACAGACGAGGGGTGCAGAAAGAGGCACAAGGGGTGTAGAAAGAAGCAAGAGAGGCGCAGAAAGAGGGAAGAGGGTGGAGAAAGAGGCAAGAGGCAGTAGAAGTGCAGAAAGAAGCAACAGACATGCAGAAAGGGGGAAGGGGCGGAGAAAGAGGCAAGAGGGGTGCAGAAAGATGCAAGAGAGGTGCAGAAAGAAACAAAAGAAGTGCAGAAAGAAGGAACAGAGGTGCAGAAAGAAACAAAAGAAGTGCAGAAAGAAACAAAAGAAGTGCAGAAAGAAGGAACAGAGGAATAGCAAGAGTCAAGAGTGTTGCAGAAAGAGGGAAGAGCAGTGCAGAAAGAGTTACAAGGGTTGCAGAAAGAAGGGACAGAGGTGCAGAAAGAAGCAAGAGAAGTGCAGAAAGAAGCAACAGAGGTGCAGAAAGAAGCAACAGTGGTGCAGAAAGAGGGATGAGGGGTGGAGAAAGTGGCAAGAGGGGTGCAGAAAGAAGCAAGAGAGGAGCAGAAATAAATAAAAGAAGTGCAGAAGGAAGGAACAGAGGTGTATAAATAGGCAAGAGGGGTGCAGAAAGAGGTAATAGGTGTGCAGAAAGAAGCACAAGTGGTGCAGAAAGAAGCAAGAGGAGTGAAGAAAGAGAAGAAGGCTGAAGAAAGAGGCACAAGTGGTGCAGAAAGAAGCAACATAAATGCAGAAAGAGGGATGGAAATAGAGGCAAGAAAATTGCAGAATGAAGCAACAGACATGCAGAAATGGGGAAGAGGGGTGGAGAAAGAGGGAAGAGGGGTGCAGAAAGAAGCAAGAGAGGTGCAAAAAGAAAGAAAAGAAGTGCAGAAAGAAGGAACAGAGGTGCAGAAAGAGGCAAGAGGAGTACAGAGAAGAGGGGAAGAGGGGTGCAGAAAGAGGCACAATGGGTGCAGAAAGAAGCAAGAGAGGTGCAGAAAGAAGCAAGAGAAGTGTATAAACGAAGCAACAGATATGCAGAAAGGGGGAGGTGGGTGGAGAAAGAGGCAAAAGGGATACAGAAAGAAACAAGAGAGGTGCAGAAAGAAACAAAAGAAGTGCAGAAAGAAGGAACAGAGGTGCAGAAAGAGGCAAGAGGGGGGTTGAAAGAGGAAAAAGGGGTGTGATAGAGGCACGAGGGGTGTAGAAAGAAGCAAGAGGGGTACAGAAAGAAGCAAGAGAGTTGCAGAAAGAAACAAAAGAAGTGCAGAAAGAAGGAACAGAGGTGCAGAAAGAGGCAAGAGGAATGCAGATAGACGGACAAGAGGTGCAGAAAGAGGCACAAGGGGTGCAGAAAGAAGCAAGAGAGGTGCAGAAAGAGGGAAGAGGGGTGGAGAAAGAGGCAAGAGGCAATAGAAGTGCAGAAAGAAGCAACAGACATGCAGAAAGGGGGAAGAGGGGCGGGGAAAGAGGCAGGAGGGGTGCAGAAAGATGCAAGAGAGGTGCAGAAATAAACAAAAGAAGTGCAGAAAGAAGCAACAGAGGTGCAGAAAGAGGCAAGAGGAGTGCAGAAAGAGGGACGAGGTGTGCAGAAAGAGGCACAAGGTGGCAGAAAGAAGCAAAAGAGGTGCAGAAAGGGGGAAGTGGGGTGGAGAAAGAGGCAAGAGGGATACAGAAAGAAAGAAGAGATGTGCAGAAAGAAACAAAAGAAGTGCAGAAAGAAGGAACAGAGGTGCAGAAAGAGGGAAGAGGGGTGTGAAAGAGGCATGATGCATTGAGAAAGAAGCAAGAAGGGTGCAGAAAGAAGCAAGAGAGTTGCAGAAAGAAACAAAAGAAGTGCAGAAAGAAACAAAAGAAGTGCAGAAAGAAGGAACATAGGTGCAGAAAGAGGGAAGAGGGGTGCAGAAAGAGGTACATGGGTTGCAGAAAGAAGGAACATAGGTGCAGAAAGAAGCAAGAGAAATGCAGAAAGAAGCAACAGGGGTGCAGAAATAGTGATGAGGGGTGGAGAAAGAGGCAAGAGAAGTGCAGAAAGAAGCAACAGAGATGCAAAAAGGTGGAGCAGGGGTTGAGAAAGTGGCAAGAGGATTACAGAAAGAAGCGAGAGAAGTGCAGAAAGAAACAAAAGCAGAGCATAAAAAGGAACAGAGGTGCAGAAAGATGCAAGAAGGGTGCAGAAAGAAAGATGAGGGGTGCAGAAAGAAGCATGAGTGGTGCAAAAAGAAGCAAGAGAGGTGCAGGAAGGAGCAAGAGGAGTGCAGAAAGAAGCAACAGAGGTGCAGAAAGAGGCAACAGGGGTGAAGAAAGAGTGAAGTGGGGTGGAGAAAAAGGCAAGGGGTGCAGAAAGAAGCAAGAGAGCTGCAGAAAGAAACAAAAGAAGTACAGAAAGAAAGAACAGAGGTGCAGAAAGAGGCAAGGGGGCGCAGAAAGAGGCAAAAGGGGTACAGAAAGAAACAAAAGAAGTGCAGAAAGAAGCAACAAAGGTGCAGAAAGAGGCAAGAGAAGTGCAGAAAGAAGCAACAGAGATGCAGAAAGAAGCAACAGAGTGCAGAAAGAGGCAAGAGGGGTGCAAAAAGAGGGAAGAGGGTGCAGAAAGAGGCAAGTAGGGTGCAGAAAGAAGCAAGAGATGTGCAGAAAGAAACAAAAGAAGTGCAGAAAGAAAGAACAGAGGTGCAGAAAGAGGCAAGAGGGGTGCAGAAAGAAGGATGAGGGGTGCAGAAAGAAGCACGAGTGGTGCAGAAAGAAGCAATTGAGGTGTAGAAAGAAGCATGAGTTGTGCAGAAAGAAGCAAGAGAGGTGTAGAAAGAAGCAAGAGGAGTGCAGAAAGAAGCAACAAAAGTGCAGAAAGAGGCAAGAGGGGTGCAAAAAGAGGCACGAGGGGTGCAGAAAGAAGCAAGAGATGTGCAGAAAGAAACAAAAGAAGTACAGAAAGAAGGAACAGAGGTGCAGAAAGGGGCAACAGGGGTCCAGAAAGAGGGAAGAGGGGTGGAGAAAGAGGCAAGGGGGTGCAGAAAAAAGAATAAGAGCTGCAGAAAGAAACAAAAGAAGTGCAGAAAGAAGGAACAGAGGTGCAGAAAGAGGCAAGAGGGGTGAAGAAAGAAGCAAGAGGGGTGCAGAAAGAGGAAAAAGGGGTGCAGAAAGAAGTGCGAGGGGTACAGAAAGAAGCAAGAAGGTTGCAGAAAGAAGCAAGAGAAGTGTATAACGAAGCAACAGAGATGCAGAAAGGGGGAGGTGGGGTGGAGAAAGAGGCAAGAGGGATACAGAAAGAAACAAGAGATGTGCAGAAAGAAACAAAAGAAGTGCAGAAAGAAGGAACAGAGGTGCAGAAAGAGGCAAGAGGGGTGCAGAAAGAGGGAAGAGGGGTGTGAAAGAGGCACGAGGCGTTGAGAAAGCATCAAGAGGGTGCAGAAAGAAGCAAGAGAGTTGCAGAAAGAAACAAAGAAGTGCAGAAAGAAACAAAAGAAGTGAAGAAAGAAGCTGAACAGAGGTGCAGAAAGAGGGAAGAGGGGTGCAGAAAGAGGCACATGAGGTTGCAGAAAGAAATGACAGAGGTGCAGAAAGAAGCAAGAGAAGTGCAGAAAGAAGCAACAGCGGTGCAGAAAAAGTGATGAGGGGTGGAGAAAGAGGCAAGAGAAGTGCAGAAAGAAGGATGAGGGGTGCAGAAAGAAGCACGAGTGGTGCAGAAAGAAGCAACTGAGGTGTAGAAAGAAGCAAGAGATTGTGCAGAAAGAAGCAAGAGAGGTGCAGAAAGAAGCAAGAGGAGTGCAGAAAGAAGCAACAAAAGTGCAGAAAGAGGCAAGAGGGGTGCAAAAAGAGGCACGAGGGTGCAGAAAGAAGCAAGAGATGTGCAGAAAGAAACAAAAGAAGTACAGAAAGAAGGAACAGAGGTGCAGAAAGAGGCAACAGGGGTCCAGAAAGAGGGAAGAGGGGTGGAGAAAGAGGCAAAGGGGTGCAGAAAAAGAATAAGAGCTGCAGAAAGAAACAAAAGAAGTGCAGAAAGAAGGAACAAAGGTGCAGAACGAGGCAAGAGGGGTGAAGAAAGAAGCAAGAGGGGTGCAGAAAGAGGAAAAAGGGGTGCAGAAAGAAGTGCGAGGGGTACAGAAAGAAGCAAGAAGGTTGCAGAAAGAAGCAAGAGAAGTGTATAACGAAGCAACAGAGATGCAGAAAGGGGGAGGTGGGGTGGAGAAAGAGGCAAGAGGGATACAGAAAGAAACAAGAGATGTGCAGAAAGAAACAAAAGAAGTGCAGAAAGAAGGAACAGAGGTGCAGAAAGAGGTAAGAGGGGTGCAGAAAGAGGGAAGAGGGGTGTGAAAGAGGCACGAGGCGTTGAGAAAGTATCAAGAGGGGTGCAGAAAGAAGCAAGAGAGTTGCAGAAAGAAACAAAAGAAGTGCAGAAAGAAACAAAAGAAGTGAAGAAAGAAGGAACAGAGGTGTAGAAAGAGGGAAGAGGGGTGCAGAAAGAGGTACATGGGTTGCAGAAAGAAAGGACAGAGGTGCAGAAAGAAGCAAGAGAAGTGCAGAAAGAAGCAACAGCGGTGCAGAAAGAGTGATGAGGGGTGGAGAAAGAGGCAAGAGAAGTGCAGAAAGAAGCAACAGAGATGCAAAAAGGTGGAGTAGGGTGAGAAAGTGGCAAGAGGATTGCAGAAAGAAGCAAGAGAGGTGCAGAAAGAAACAAAAGCAGAGCAGAAAGAAGGAACAGAGGTGCAGATAGAGGCAAGAGGAGTGCAGAAAGAGGAAGAGGGCTGCAGAAAGAGGTACAAGTGGTGCAGAAAGAAGCAAGAGAGGTGCAAGATAAGTGCAGAAAGAAGCAACAGAGATGGAGAAAGAGGGAAGAGGGGTGGAGAAAGAGGCAAGAGAAGTGCAGAAAGAAGCAACAGACATGCAGAAAGGGGGAAGAGGGGTGGAGAAAGAGGCAAGAGAAGTGCAGAAAGAAGCAACAGAGATGCAGAAAGGGGTAAGTGGGGAGGAGAAAGAGGCAAGACGGATACAGAAAGAAACAAGAGATGTGCAGAAAGAAACAAAATAAGTGCAGAAAGAAGGAACAGAGGTGCAGAAAGAGGCAAGAGGGGTGCAGAAAGAGAGAAGAGAGGCGTGAAAGAGGCACAAGATGTGCAGAAAGAAGCAAGAGATTTGCAGAAAGAAACAAAAGAAGTGCAGAAAAAGGAAGAGAGGTGCAGAAAGAGGCAATAGGGGTGCAGAAAGAGGGAAGAGGGGTGCAGAAAGAGGTACAAGGGTTGCAGAAAGAAGGGACAGAGCTGCATAAAGAAGCAAAAGAGGAGCGGGAAGAAGGAACAGAGGTGCAGAAAGAGGCAAGAGGGGTGCAGAAAGAGGCAAAAGGGGTGCAGAAGGAGGGATGAGGGGTGGAGAAAGAGGCAAGAGAAGTGCAGAAAGAAGCAACAGAGATGCAAAAACGTGGAGCAGGAGTGGAGAAAGTGGCAAGAGCGGTACAGAAAGATACAAGAGAGGTGTAGAAAGAATCAAAAGAAGAGCAGGAAGAAGGAACAGAGGTGCAGAAAGAGGCAAGAGGGGTACAGAAAGAGGGAAGAGGGTGCAGAAAGAGGTACAAGGGTGCAGAAAGAAGGGACAGAGCTGCAGAAAGAAGCAAAAGAGGAGCAGAAAGAAGGAACAGAGGTGCAGAAAGAGGCAAGAGGGGTGCAGAAAGAGGCAAAAGGGGTGCTGAAAGAAGCAACAGAGGTGCAGAAAGAGGCAAGAGGATTGCAAAAAGAGGGAAGAGGGGTGCAGAAACAGGCACGAGGGGTACAGAAAGAAGCAAGAGAGATGCAGAAAGAAGCAAGAATAGTGCATAATGAAGCAACAGCGATGCAGAAAGGGGAAAGTAGGTGGAGAAAGAGGCAAGAGGGCTACAGAAAGAAACAAGAGAGGTGAAGAAAGAAACAAAAGAAGTGCAGAAAGAAGGAACAGAGGTGAAGAAAGAGGCAAGAGGGGTGCAGAAAGAGGGAAGGGGTGTGAAAGAGGTGCGAGAGGTGCAGAAAGAAGCAAGAGGCGTGCAGAAAGAAGCAAGAGAGTTGCAGATAGAAACAAAAGAAGTGCAGAAAGAATGAACAGAGGTGCAGAAAGGGGTAAGTGGGGTGGAGAAAGAGGCAAGAGGGATACAGAAAGAAATAAGAAATGTGCAGAAAGAAACAAAATTAGTGCAGAAAGAAGGAACAGAGGTGCAGAAAGAGGCAAGAAGGGTGCAGAAATAGGGAAGAGGGGTGTGAAAGAGGCAAGTGGTGTGCAGAAAGAGGTACAAGGGTTGCAGAAAGAAGAGTCAGAGGTGCAGAAAGAAGCAAGAGAAGTGCATAAAGAAGCAACAGCGATGCAGAAAGGGGAAAGTGGGGTGGAGAAAGAGGCAAGAGGGCTACAGAAAGAAACAAGAGAGGTGAAGAAAGAAACAAAAGAAGTGCAGAAAGAAGGAACAGAGGGGAAGAAAGAGGCAAGAGGGGTGCAGAAAGAGGGAAGAGGGTGTGAAAGATGCACGAGAGGTGCAGAAAGAAGCAAGAGGCGTGCAGAAAGAAGCAAGAGAGTTGCAGAAAGAAACAAAAGAAGTGCAGAAAGAATTAAAAGAGGTGCAGAAAGGGGTAAGTGGGGTGGAGAAAGAGGCAAGAGGGATACAGAAAGAAATAAGAAATGTGCAGAAAGAAACAAAAGAAGTGCAGAAAGAAGGAACAGAGGTGCAAAAAGAGGCAAGAGGGGTGCAGAAAGAGGAAGAGGGGTGTGAAAGAGGGAAGACGGGTGCAGAAAGAGGTACAAGGGTTACAGAAAGAAGAGTCAGAGGTGCAGAAAGAAGCAAGAGAAGTGCAGAAAGAAGCAACAGGGATGCAGAAAGAGGGATGAGGGGTGCAGAAAGAGCCAAGAGAAGTGCAGAAAGAAGCAACAGAGATGCAAAAAGATGGAAGCAGGGGTGGAGAAAGTGGCAAGAGGGGTACAGAAAGAAGCAAGAGAGGTGCAGAAAGAATCAAAAGAAGAGCAGAAAGAAGGAACAGAGGTGCAGCTAGAGTGCAAGAGGGGTACAGAAAGAAGCAAGAGAGTGCAGAAAGAAGCAACAGAGATGCAGAAAGAAGCAACAGAGGTGCAGAAAGAGGAAAGAGGGGTGCAGAAAGAGGAAGAGGGGTGCAGAAAGAGGCATGAGGGTGCAGAAAGAAGCAAGAGATGTGCAGAAAGAAACAAAAGAAGTGCAGAAAGAAAGAACAGAGGTGCAGAAATTGGCAAGAGGGGTGCAGAAAGAGGGATGAGGGGTGCAGAAAGAAGCACGAGTGGTGCAGAAAGAAGCAAGAGAGGTGTAGAAAGAAGCATGAATGGTGCAGAAAGAAGCACAAGAGGTGTAGAAAGAAGCAAGAGGAGTGCAGAAAGAAGCAAACAGAAGTGCAGAAAGAGGCAAGAGGGGTGCAAAAAGAGGCACGAGGGTGCAGAAAGAAGCAAGAGACGTGCATAAAGAAAGAAAAGAAGTACAGAAAGAAGGAACAGAGGTGCAGAAAGGGGCAACAGAGGTGCAGAAAGAGGCAAGAGGGGTGCAGAAAGAGGCAAGAGGGGTGCAGAAAGAGGCAAAAGGGGTGCAGAAAGAAGTGAGAGGTACAGAAAGAAGCAAGAGTAGTGCAGAAAGAAGCAACAGAGGTGCAGAAAGATGCAAGAGGGGTGCAGAAAGAGGCACGAGGGGTGCAGAAAGAAGCAAGAGAGATGCAGAAAGAAACAAAGAAGTGCAGAAAGAAGGAACAGAGGTGAAGAAAGAGGCAACAGGGGTGAAGAAAGAGGAAGAGGTTTGGAGAAAGAGGCAAGTAGGTGCAGAAAGAAGCAAGACAGCTGCAGAAAGAAACAAAAGAAGTGCAGAAAGAAGGAACAGAGGTGCAGAAAGAGGCATGAGGGGTGCAGAAAGAGGCAAGAGGGGTGCAGAAACAGGCACGAGGGGTACAGAAAGAAGCAAGAGAGATGCAGAAAGAAGCAAGAGTAGTGCATAAAGAAGCAACAGCGATGCAGAAAGGGGAAAGTGGGGTGGAGAAAGAGGGCTACAGAAAGAAACAAGAGAGGTGCAAGAAAGAAACAAAAGAAGTGCAGAAAGAAGGAACAGAGGGGAAGAAAGAGGCAAGAGGGGTGCAGAAAGAGGGAAGAGGGTGTGAAAGATGCGACGAGGAGGTGCAGAAAGAAGCAAGAGGCGTGCAGAAAGAAGCAAGAGAGTTGCAGAAAGAAAGAAAAGAAGTGCAGAAAGAATTAAAAGAGGTGCAGAAAGGGGTAAGTGGGGTGAGAAAGAGGCAAGAGGGATACAGAAAGAAATAAGAAATGTGCAGAAAGAAACAAAAGAAGTTCAGAAAGAAGGAACAGAGGTGAAAAAAGAGGCAAGAGGGGTGCAGAAAGAGAGAAGAGGGGTGTGAAAGAGGGAAGACGGGTGCAGAAAGAGGTACTAGGGTTACAGAAAGAAGAGTCAGAGGTGCAGAAAGAAGCAAGAGAAGTGCAGAAAGAAGCAACAGGGATGCAGAAAGAGGGATGAGGGGTGGAGAAAGAGCCAAGAGAAGTGCAGAAAGAAGCAACAGAGATGCAAAAAGATGGAGCAGGGTGGAGAAAGTAGCAAGAGGGGTACAGAAAGAAGCAAGAGAGGTGCAGAAAGAATCAAAAGAAGAGCAGAAAGAAGGAACAGAGGTGCAGCTAGAGGCAAAGGGGTACAGAAAGAGGCAAGAGAAGTGCAGAAAGAAGCAACAGAGATGCAGAAAGAAGCAACAGAGGTGCAGAAAGAGGAAAGAGGGGTGCAAAAAGAGGGAAGAGGGGTGCAGAAAGAGGCATGGGGGTGCAGAAAGAAGCAAAGAGATGTGCAGAAAGAAAGCAACAGAGGTGCAGAAATTGGCAAGAGGGGTACAGAAAGAGGGATGAGGGGTGCAGAAAGAAGCACGAGTGGTGCAGAAAGAAGCAAGAGAGGTGTAGAAAGAAGCATGAATGGTGCAGAAAGAAGCACAAGAGGTGTAGAAAGAAGCAAGAGGAGTGCAGAAAGAAGCAACAAAAGTGCAGAAAGAGGCAAGAGGGGTGCAGAAAGAGGCACGAGGGGTGCAGAAAGAAGCAAGAGACGTGCATAAAGAAACAAAAGAAGTACAGAAAGAAGGAACAGAGGTGCAGAAAGGGGCAAGAGAGGTGCAGAAAGAGGCAAGAGGGGTGAAGAAAGAGGCAAGAGGGGTGCAGAAAGAGGCAAAAGAGGTGCAGAAAGAAGTGAGAGGTATAGAAAGAAAGCAAGAGATAGTGCAGAAAGAAGCAACAGAGGTGCAGAAAGATGCAAGAGGGGTGCAGAAAGAGGCACGAGGGGTGCAGAAAGAGGCATGAGGGGTGCAGAAAGAAGCAAGAGATATGCAGAAAGAAACAAAAGAAGTGCAAAAAGAAGGAACAGAGGTGAAGAAAGAGGCAACAGGGGTGAAGAAAGAGGGAAGAGGTTTGAGAAAGAGGCAAGTAGGTGCAGAAAGAAGCAAGACAGCTGCAGAAAGAAACAAAAGAAGTGCAGAAAGAAGGAACAGAGGTGCAGAAAGAGGCAAGAGGGGTGCAGAAAGAGGCAAGAGGGGTGCAGAAAGTGGCAAGAGGGTGCAGAAAAAGCAGAGACGTGCAGAAAGAAACAAAAAAGTGCAGAAAGAAGGAACAAAGGTGCAGAAAGAAGCAAGAGAGTTGCAGAAAAAAACAAAAGAAGTGCAGAAAGAAGGAACAGAGGAATAGAAAGAGCCAAGTGGGTTGCAGAAAGAGGGAAGAGCGGTGCAGAAAGAGTTACAAGGGTTGCAGAAAGAAGCAAGAGAAGTGCAGAAAGAAGCAACAGAGGTGCAGAAAGAAGCAACAGTGGTGAAGAAAGAGGGATGAGGTGTGCAGAAAGAAGCACGAGTGGTGCAGAAAGAAGCAATTGAGGTGTAGAAAGAAGCATGAGTTGTGCAGAAAGAAGCAAGAGAGGTGTAGAAAGAAGCAAGAGGAGTGCAGAAAGAAGCAACAAAAGTGCAGAAAGAGGCAAGAGGGGTGCAAAAAGAGGCACAAGGGGTGCAGAAAGAAGCAAGAGATGTGCAGAAAGAAACAAAAGAAGTACAGAAAGAAGGAACAGAGGTGCAGAAAGGGGCAACAGGGGTCCAGAAAGAGGGAAGAGGGGTGGAGAAAGAGGCAAGGGGGTGCAGAAAGAAACAAGAGGCTGCAGAAAGAAACAAAAGAAGTGCAGAAAGAAGGAACAGAGGTGCAGAAAGAGGCAAGAGGGGTGAAGAAAGAAGCAAGAGGGGTGCAGAAAGAGGAACAGGGGTGCAGAAAGAAGTAAGAGGGGTACAGAAAGAAGCAAGAGGTGCAGAAAGAAGCAAGAGAAGTGCATAACGAAGCAACAGAGATGCAGAAAGGGGGAGGTGGGGTGGAGAAAGAGGCAAGAGGGATACAGAAAGAAACAAGAGATGTGCAGAAAGAAACAAAAGAAGTGCAGAAAGAAGGAACAGAGGTGCAGAAAGAGGTAAGAGGGGTGCAGAAAGAGGGAAGAGGGGTGTGAAAGAGGCACGAGGCGTTGAGAAAGTATCAAGAGGGGTGCAGAAAGAAGCAAGAGAGTTGCAGAAAGAAACAAAAGAAGTGCAGAAAGAAACAAAAGAAGTGAAGAAAGAAGGAACAGAGGTGCAGAAAGAGGGAAGAGGGGTGCAGAAAGAGGTACATGGGTTGCAGAAAGAAATGACAGAGGTGCAGAAAGAAGCAAGAGAAGTGCAGAAAGAAGCAACAGCGGTGCAGAAAAAGTGATGAGGGGTGGAGAAAGAGGCAAGAGAAGTGCAGAAAGAAGGATGAGGGGTGCAGAAAGAAGCACAAGTGGTGCAGAAAGAAGCAATTGAGGTGTAGAAAGAAGCATGAGTTGTGCAGAAAGAAGCAAGAGAGGTGTAGAAAGAAGCAAGAGGAGTGCAGAAAGAAGCAACAAAAGTGCAGAAAGAGGCAAGAGGGGTGCAAAAAGAGGCACGAGGGGTGCAGAAAGAAGCAAGAGATGTGCAGAAAGAAACAAAAGAAGTACAGAAAGAAGGAACAGAGGTGCAGAAAGGGGCAACAGGGGTCCAGAAAGAGGGAAGAGGGGTGGAGAAAGAGTCAAGGGGGTGCAGAAAAAAGAATAAGAGCTGCAGAAAGAAATAAAAGAAGTGCAGAAAGAAGGAACAGAGGTGCAGAACGAGGCAAGAGGGGTGAAGAAAGAAGCAAGAGGGGTGCAGAAAGAGGCAAAAGAGGTGCAGAAAGAAGTGCGAGGGGTACAGAAAGAAGCAAGAAGGTTGCAGAAAGAAGCAAGAGAAGTGTATAACGAAGCAAACAGAGATGCAGAAAGGGGAGGTGGGGTGGAGAAAGAGGCAAGAGGATACAGAAAGAAACAAGAGATGTGCAGAAAGAAACAAAAGAAGTGCAGAAAGAAGGAACAGAGGTGCAGAAAGAGGTAAGAGGGGCAGAAAGAGGGAAGAGGGGTGTGAAAGAGGCACGAGGCGTGTGAGAAAGTATCAAGAGGGGTGCAGAAAGAAGCAAGAGAGTTGCAGAAAGAAACAACAGAAGTGCAGAAAGAAACAAAAGAAGTGAAGAAAGAAGGAACAGAGGTGCAGAAAGAGGGAAGAGGGGTGCAGAAAGAGGTACATGGGTTGCAGAAAGAAAGGACAGAGGTGCAGAAAGAAGCAAGAGAAGTGCAGAAAGAAGCAACAGCGGTGCAGAAAAAGTGATGAGGGGTGGAGAAAGAGGCAAGAGAAGTGCAGAAAGAAGCAACAGAGATGCAAAAAGGTGGAGCAGGGGTGGAGAAAGTGGCAAGAGGATTACAGAAAGAAGCAAGAGAGGTGCAGAAAGAAACAAAAGCAGAGCAGAAAGAAGGAACAGAGGTGCAGATAGAGGCAAGAGGAGTGCAGAAAGAGAAGAAGGCTGCAGAAAGAGGTACAAGTGGTGCAGAAAGAAGCAAGAGAGGTGCAAGATAAGTGCAGAAAGAAGCAACAGAGATGGAGAAAGAGGGAAGAGGGGTGGAGAAAGAGGCAAGAGAAGTGCAGAAAGAAGCAACAGACATGCAGAAAGGGGGAAGAGGGGTGGAGAAAGAGGCAAGAGGGGTGAAGAAAGTAGCATGAGAGGTGCAGAAAGAAACAAAAGAATTGCAGAAAGAAGGAACATAGTTGCAGAAAGAGGCAAGAGGGGTGCAGAAATAAACAAAAGAAGTGCAGAAAGAAGCAACAGAGGTGCAGAAAGAGGCAAGAGGAGTGCAGAAAGAAACAAAAGAAGTGCAGAAAGAAGGAACAGAGGTGCAGAAAGAGGCAAGAGGGGTGCAGAAAGAAACCAAATAAGTGCAGAAAGAAGCAGCAGAGGTGCAGAAAGAGGCAAGAGCAGTGCAGAAAGAGGGCCAAGGTGTGCAGAAATAGGCACAAGGGTGCAGAAAGAAGCAAAAGAGGTGCAGAAAGAAGCAAGAGAAGTGCATAAAGAAGCAACAGAGATGCAGAAAGGGGTAAGTGGGGAGGAGAAAGAGGCAAGACGGATACAGAAAGAAACAAGAGATGTGCAGAAAGAAACAAAATAAGTGCAGAAAGAAGGAACAGAGGTGCAGAAAGAGGCAAGAGGGGTGCAGAAAGAGAGAAGAGAGGCGTGAAAGAGGCACAAGATGTGCAGAAAGAAGCAAGAGATTTGCAGAAAGAAACAAAAGAAGTGCAGAAAAAGGAAGAGAGGTGCAGAAAGAGGCAATAGGGGTGCAGAAAGAGGGAAGAGGGGTGCAGAAAGAGGCACAAGGGTTGCAGAAAGAAGGGACAGAGCTGCAGAAAGAAGCAAAAGAGGAGCAGGAAGAAGGAACAGAGGTGCAGAAAGAGGCAAGAGGGTGCAGAAAGAGGCAAAGAGGGTGCAGAAGGAGGGATGAGGGGTGGAGAAAGAGGCAAGAGAAGTGCAGAAAGAAGCAACAGAGATGCAAAACGTGGAGCAGGAGTGGAGAAAGTGGCAAGAGCGGTACAGAAAGATACAAGAGAGGTGTAGAAAGAATCAAAAGAAGAGCAGGAAGAAGGAACAGAGGTGCAGAAAGAGGCAAGAGGGGTACAGAAAGAGGGAAGAGGGGTGCAGAAAGAGGTACAAGGGTTGCAGAAAGAAGGGACAGAGCTGCAGAAAGAAGCAAAAGAGGAGCAGAAAGAAGGAACAGAGGTGCAGAAAGAGGCAAGAGGGGTGCAGAAAGAGGCAAAAGGGGTGCTGAAAGAAGCAACAGAGGTGCAGAAAGAGGCAAGAGGATTGCAAAAAGAGGGAAGAGGGGTGCAGAAACAGGCACGAGGGGTACAGAAAGAAGCAAGAGAGATGCAGAAAGAAGCAAGAATAGTGCATAATGAAGCAACAGCGATGCAGAAAGGGGAAAGTAGGGTGGAGAAAGAGGCAAGAGGGCTACAGAAAGAAACAAGAGAGGTGAAGAAAGAAACAAAAGAAGTGCAGAAAGAAGGAACAGAGGTGAAGAAAGAGGCAAGAGGGGTGCAGAAAGAGGGAAGGGGGTGTGAAAGAGGTGCGAGAGGTGCAGAAAGAAGCAAGAGGCGTGCAGAAAGAAGCAAGAGAGTTGCAGATAGAAACAAAAGAAGTGCAGAAAGAATGAACAGAGGTGCAGAAAGGGGTAAGTGGGGTGGAGAAAGAGGCAAGAGGGATACAGAAAGAAATAAGAAATGTGCAGAAAGAAACAAAATAAGTGCAGAAAGAAGGAACAGAGGTGCAGAAAGAGGCAAGAAGGGTGCAGAAATAGGAAGAGGGTGTGAAAGAGGCAAGTGGTGTGCAGAAAGAGGTACAAGGGTTGCAGAAAGAAGAGTCAGAGGTGCAGAAAGAAGCAAGAGAAGTGCATAAAGAAGCAACAGCGATGCAGAAAGGGGAAAGTGGGTGGAGAAAGAGGCAAGAGGGCTACAGAAAGAAACAAGAGAGGTGAAGAAAGAAACAAAAGAAGTGCAGAAAGAAGGAACAGAGGGGAAGAAAGAGGCAAGAGGGGTGCAGAAAGAGGGAAGGGGGTGTGAAAGATGCGCGAGAGGTGCAGAAAGAAGCAAGAGGCGTGCAGAAAGAAGCAAGAGAGTTGCAGAAAGAAACAAAAGAAGTGCAGAAAGAATTAAAAGAGGTGCAGAAAGGGGTAAGTGGGGTGGAGAAAGAGGCAAGAGGGATACAGAAAGAAATAAGAAATGTGCAGAAAGAAACAAAAGAAGTGCAGAAAGAAGGAACAGAGGTGAAAAAAGAGGCAAGAGGGGTGCAGAAAGAGGGAAGAGGGGTGTGAAAGAGGGAAGACGGGTGCAGAAAGAGGTACAAGGGTTACAGAAAGAAGAGTCAGAGGTGCAGAAAGAAGCAAGAGAAGTGCAGAAAGAAGCAACAGGGATGCAGAAAGAGGGATGAGGGGTGGAGAAAGAGCCAAGAGAAGTGCAGAAAGAAGCAACAGAGATGCAAAAAGATGGAGCAGGGGTGGAGAAAGTGGCAAGAGGGGTACAGAAAGAAGCAAGAGAGGTGCAGAAAGAATCAAAAGAAGAGCAGAAAGAAGGAACAGAGGTGCAGCTAGAGGCAAAAGGGGTACAGAAAGAGGCAAGAGAAGTGCAGAAAGAAGCAACAGAGATGCAGAAAGAAGCAACAGAGGTGCAGAAAGAGGAAAGAGGGGTGCAAAAAGAGGGAAGAGGGGTGCAGAAAGAGGCATGTGGGGTGCAGAAAGAAGCAAGAGATGTGCAGAAAGAAACAAAAGAAGTGCAGAAAGAAAGAACAGAGGTGCAGAAATTGGCAAGAGGGGTGCAGAAAGAGGGATGAGGGGTGCAGAAAGAAGCACGAGTGGTGCAGAAAGAAGCAAGAGAGGTGTAGAAAGAAGCATGAATGGTGCAGAAAGAAGCACAAGAGGTGTAGAAAGAAGCAAGAGGAGTGCAGAAAGAAGCAACAAAAGTGCAGAAAGAGGCAAGAGGGGTGCAAAAAGAGGCACGAGGGGTGCAGAAAGAAGCAAGAGACGTGCATAAAGAAAGAAAAGAAGTACAGAAAGAAGGAACAGAGGTGCAGAAAGGGGCAACAGAGGTGCAGAAAGAGGCAAGAGGGGTGAAGAAAGAGGCAAGAGGGGTGCAGAAAGAGGCAAAAGGGGTGCAGAAAGAAGTGAGAGGTATAGAAAGAAGCAAGAGTAGTGCAGAAAGAAGCAACAGAGGTGCAGAAAGATGCAAGAGGGGTGCAGAAAGAGGCACGAGGGGTGCAGAAAGAAGCAAGAGATATGCAGAAAGAAACAAAAGAAGTGCAAAAAGAAGGAACAGAGGTGAAGAAAGAGGCAACAGGGGTGAAGAAAGAGGGAAGAGGTTTGGAGAAAGAGGCAAGTAGGTGCAGAAAGAAGCAAGACAGCTGCAGAAAGAAACAAAAGAAGTGCAGAAAGAAGGAACAGAGGTGTAGAAAGAGGCAAGAGGGGTGCAGAAAGAGGCAAGAGGGGTGCAGAAACAGGCACGAGGGGTACAGAAAGAAGCAAGAGAGATGCAGAAAGAAGCAAGAGTAGTGCATAAAGAAGCAACAGCGATGCAGAAAGGGGAAAGTGGGGTGGAGAAAGAGGGCTACAGAAAGAAACAAGAGAGGTGAAGAAAGAAACAAAAGAAGTGCAGAAAGAAGGAACAGAGGGGAAGAAAGAGGCAAGAGGGGTGCAGAAAGAGGGAAGGGGTGAAAGATGCGCGAGAGGTGCAGAAAGAAGCAAGAGGCGTGCAGAAAGAAGCAAGAGAGTTGCAGAAAGAAAGAAAAGAAGTGCAGAAAGAATTAAAAGAGGTGCAGAAAGGGGTAAGTGGGTGGAGAAAGAGGCAAGAGGGATACAGAAAGAAATAAGAAATGTGCAGAAAGAAACAAAAAAGTTCAGAAAGAAGGAACAGAGGTGAAAAAAGAGGCAAGAGGGGTGCAGAAAGAGAGAAGAGGGGTGTGAAAGAGGGAAGACGGGTGCAGAAAGAGGTACTAGGGTTACAGAAAGAAGAGTCAGAGGTGCAGAAAGAAGCAAGAGAAGTGCAGAAAGAAGCAACAGGGATGCAGAAAGAGGGATGAGGGGTGGAGAAAGAGCCAAGAGAAGTGCAGAAAGAAGCAACAGAGATGCAAAAAGATGGAGCAGGGGTGGAGAAAGTAGCAAGAGGGGTACAGAAAGAAGCAAGAGAGGTGCAGAAAGAATCAAAAGAAGAGCAGAAAGAAGGAACAGAGGTGCAGCTAGAGGCAAAAGGGGTACAGAAAGAGGCAAGAGAAGTGCAGAAAGAAGCAACAGAGATGCAGAAAGAAGCAACAGAGGTGCAGAAAGAGGAATGAGGGGTGCAAAAAGAGGGAAGAGGGGTGCAGAAAGAGGCATGTGGGGTGCAGAAAGAAGCAAGAGATGTGCAGAAAGAAAGAACAGAGGTGCAGAAATTGGCAAGAGGGGTACAGAAAGAGGGATGAGGGGTGCAGAAAGAAGCACGAGTGGTGCAGAAAGAAGCAAGAGAGGGGTAGAAAGAAGCATGAATGGTGCAGAAAGAAGCACAAGAGGTGAAGAAAGAAGCAAGAGGAGTGCAGAAAGAAGCAACAAAAGTGCAGAAAGAGGCAAGAGGGGTGCAAAAAGAGGCACGAGGGGTGCAGAAAGAAGCAAGAGACGTGCATAAAGAAACAAAAGAAGTACAGAAAGAAGGAACAGAGGTGCAGAAAGGGGCAACAGAGGTGCAGAAAGAGGCAAGAGGGGTGAAGAAAGAGGCAAGAGGGTTGCAGAAAGAGGCAAAAGGGGTGCAGAAAGAAGTGAGAGGTATAGAAAGAAGCAAGAGTAGTGCAGAAAGAAGCAACAGAGGTGCAGAAAGATGCAAGAGGGGTGCAGAAAGAGGCACGAGGGGTGCAGAAAGAGGCATGAGGGGTGCAGAAAGAAGCAAGAGATATGCAGAAAGAAACAAAAGAAGTGCAAAAAGAAGGAACAGAGGTGAAGAAAGAGGCAACAGGGGTGAAGAAAGAGGGAAGAGGTTTGGAGAAAGAGGCAAGTAGGTGCAGAAAGAAGCAAGACAGCTGCAGAAAGAAACAAAAGAAGTGCAGAAAGAAGGAACAGAGGTGTAGAAAGAGGCAAGAGGGGTGCAGAAAGAGGCAAGAGGGGTGCAGAAAGTGGCAAAAGGGGTGCAGAAAAAAGCGAGACGTGCAGAAAGAAACAAAAAAAGTGCAGAAAGAAGGAACAAAGGTGCAGAAAGAAGCAAGAGAGTTGCAGAAAAAAACAAAAGAAGTGCAGAAAGAAGGAACAGAGGAATAGAAAGAGCCAAGTGGGTTGCAGAAAGAGGGAAGAGCGGTGCAGAAAGAGTTACAAGGGTTGCAGAAAGAAGCAAGAGAAGTGCAGAAAGAAGCAACAGAGGTGCAGAAAGAAGCAACAGTGGTGAAGAAACAGGGATGAGGTGTGGAGAAAGTGGCAAGAGGGGTGCAGAAAGAAGCACGAGTGGTGCAGAAAGAAGCAAGAGGAGTGCAGGAAGAGAAGAAGGCTGCAGAAAGAGGCACAAGTGGTCCAGAAAGAAGCAACATAAATGCAGAAAGAGGGATGGAAATAGAGGCAAGAAAATTGCAGAATGAAGCAACAGACATGCAGAAATGGGGAAGAGGGGTGGAGAAAGAAGCAAGAGGGGTGCAGAAAGAAGCAAGAGAGGTGCAGAAAGAAAGAAAAGAAGTGCAGAAAGAAGCAACAGAGGTGCAGAAAGAGGCAAGAGGAGTACATAAAGAGGGAAGAGGGGTGCAGAAAGAAGCAAGAGAAGTGTATAAGGAGCAACAGAGATGCAAAAAGGGGAGGTGGGGTGGAGAAAGAGGCAAGAGGGATACATAAAGAAACAAGAGAGGTGCAGAAAGAAACAAAAGAAGTGCAGAAAGAAGAAACAGAGGTGCAGAAAGAGACAAGAGGGGTGCAGAAAGAGGGAAGAGGGGTGTGAAAGAGGCACGAGGGGTGTAGAAAGAAGCAAGAGGGATACAGAAAGAGGCAAGAGAGTTGCAGAAAGTAGCAAGAGAAGTGTATAACGAAGCAACAGAGATGCAGAAAGGGGGAGGTGGGTTGGAGAAAGAGGCAAGAGGGATACAGAAATAAACAAGAGAGGTGCAGAAAGAAACAAAAGAAGTGCAGAAAGAAGGAACAGAGGTGCAGAAAGAGGCAAGAGGGGTGCAGACAGAGGGAATAGGGGTGTGAAAGAGGCACGAGGGGTGTAGAAAGAAGCAAGAGGGGTACAGAAAGAAGCAAGAGCGTTGCAGAAAAAAACAAAAGAAGTGCAGAAAGAAGGAACAGAGGAATAGAAAGAGTCAAGAGGATTGCAGAAAGAGGGAAGAGCGGTGCAGAAAGAGTTACAAGGGTTGCAGAAAGAAGCAAGAGAAGTGCAGAAAGAAGCAACAGAGGTGCAGAAAGAAGCAACAGTGGTGCAGAAAGAGGGATGAGGGGTGGAGAAAGTGGCAAGAGGGGTGCAGAAAGAAGCACGAGTGGTGCAGAAAGAAGCAAGAGGAGTGCATAAAGAGAAGAAGGCTGCAGAAAGAGGCACAAGTGGTGCAGAAAGAAGCAACATAAATGCAGAAAGAGGGATGGAAATAGAGGCAAGAAAATTGCAGAATGAAGCAACAGACATGCAGAAATGGGGAAGAGGGGTGGAGA
Organism: Calotriton arnoldi; assembly: GCA_963921515.1. NCBI lineage: Eukaryota > Metazoa > Chordata > Amphibia > Caudata > Salamandridae > Calotriton > Calotriton arnoldi. The sequence continues at coordinate 284,346 of CAWUFW010014598.1, forward strand.
AAGAAGCAAGAGGAGTGCAGAAAGAAGCAAGAGAGGTGCAGAAAGAAAGAAAAGAGGTGCAGAAAGAAGGAACAGAGGTGCGGAAAGAGGCAAGAGGGGTGCAGAATGAAACAAAGAAGTGCAGAAAGAAGGAACAGAGGTGCAGAAAGAGGCAAGAGGGGTGCAGAAAGAAACCAAATAAAGAGCAGAAAGAAGCAGCAGAGGTGCAGAAAGTGGCAAGAGCAGTGCAGAAAGAGGGCCAAGGTGTGCAGAAAGAGGCATAAGGGGGCAGAAAGAAGCAAAAGAGGTGCAGAAAGAAGCATGAGAAGTGCATAAAGAAGCAACATAGATGCAGAAAGGGAGAAGTGGGGTGGAGAAAGAGGCAAGAGGGATACAGAAAGAAACAAGAGATGTGCAGAAAGAAACAAAATAAGTGCAGAAAGAAGGAACAGAGGTGCAGAAAGAGGCAAGAGTGGTGCAGAAAGAGGGAAGAGAGGTGTGAAAGAGGTACAAGATGTGCAGAAAGAAGCAAGAGGGGTACAGAAAGAAGCAAGAGAGATGCAGAAAGAAGCAAGAGTACTGCATACGGAAGCAACAGTGATGCAGAAAGGGGAAAGTGGGGTGGAGAAAGAGGCAAGAGGGCTACAGAAAGAAACAAGAGAGGTGAAGAAAGAAACAACAGAAGTGCAGAAAGAAGGAACAGAGGTGAAGAAAGAGGCAAGAGGGGTGCAGAAAGAGGGAAGGGGTGTGAAAGAGGCGCGAGAGGTGCAGAAAGAAGCAAGAGGCGTGCAGAAAGAAGCAAGAGAGTTGCAGAAAGAAACAAAAGAAGTGCAGAAAGAATGAACAGAGGTGCAGAAAGGGGTAAGTGGGGTGGAGAAAGAGGCAAGAGGGATAAGGAAAGAAATAAGAAATGTGCAGAAACAAACATAATAAGTGCAGAAAGAAGGAACAGAGGTGCAGAAAGAGGCAAGAGGGGTGCAGAAAGAGGGAAGAGGTGGTGAAAGAGGGAAGAGGGGTGCAGAAAGAGGTACAAGGGTTGCAGAAAGAAGAGTCAGAGGTGCAGAAAGAAGCAACAGAAGTGCAGAAAGAAGCAACAGGGGTGCAGAAAGAGGGATGAGGGGTGGAGAAAGAGAAGTACAGAAAGAAGCAACAGAGATGCAAAAAGGTGGAGCAGGGGTAGAGAAAGTGGCAAGAGGGGTACAGAAAGAAGCAAGAGAGGTGCAGAAAGAATCAAAAGAAGAGCAGAAAGAAGGAACAGAGGTGCAGAAAGAGGCAGGAGGGGTGCAGAAAAAGAGACGAGGGCTGCAGAAAGAAGCACGAGTGGTGCAAAAAGAAGCAAGAGAGGTGCAGGAATAAGCAAGAAGAGTGCAGCAAGAAGCAACAGAGGTGCAGAAAGAGGCAAGAGGGGTGCAAAAAGAGGCACAAGGGGTGCAAGAAGAAGCAAGAGATGTGCAGAAAGAAACAAAAGTGCAGAAAGAAGGAATAGGGGTGAAGAAAGAGTGAAGAGGGGTGGAGAAAGAGGCAAGGGGATGCAGAAAGAAGCAAGAGAGCTGCAGAAAGAAACAAAAGAAGTGCAGAAAGAAAGAACAGAGGTGCAGAAAGAGGCAAGAGGGGCGCAGAAAGAGGCAAAAGGGGTGCATAAAGAAGCAAGAGGTGCAGAAAGAAACAAAAGAAGTGCAGAAAGAGGCAAAAGGTATACAGAAAGTAACAAAGGAAGTGCAGAAAGAAGCAACAGAGGTGCAGAAAGAGGTCAGAGGAGTGCAGAGAGAGGGAAGAGGGGTACAGAAAGAGGCACGAGGGGTGCAGAAAGAAGCAAGAGAGATGCAGAAAGAAGCAAGAGAAATGCATAAAGAAGCAACAGAGATGCAGAAAGGGGAAAGTGGGGTGGAGAAAGAGGGAAGAGGGGTGCAGAAAGAGGGAAGAGGGGTGCAGAAAGAAGGGGCAGAGGTGCAGAAAGAAGCAAAAGAGGAGCAGAAAGAAGGAACAGAGGTGCAGAAAGAGGGAAGAGGGGTGCAGAAAGAGGGAAGAGGGGTGCAGAAATAAGGGGCAGAGGTGCAGAAAGAAGCAAAAGAGGAGCAGAAAGAAGGAACAGAGGTGCAGAAAGAGGCAAGGGGGTGCAGAAAGAGGGAAGGGGGTGTGAAAGAGGCACGAGAGTTGCAGAAAGAAGCAAGAGAGTTGCAGAAAGAAACAAAAGAAGTGCAGAAACAAGGAACAGAGGTGCAGAAAGGGGTAAGTGGGGTGGAGAAAGAGGCAAGAGCGATACAGAAAGAAATAAGAAATTTGCAGAAAGAAACAAAAGAAGTGCAGAAAGAAGGAACAGAGGTGAAGGAAGAGGCAGAAGGGGTGCAGAAAGAGGGAAGAGGGTTGAGAAAGAAGCAAGAGGGGTGCAGAAAGGAGCAAGAGAGTTGCAGAAAGAAACAAAAGAAGTGCAGAGAGAAAGAACAGAGGTGCAGAAAGAGGGAAGAGGGGTGCAGAAAGAAGAGACAGAGGTGCAGAAAGAAGCAAGAGAAGTGCAGAAAGAAGCAACAGGGGTGCGGAAAGAGGGATGAGGGGTGGAGAAAGAGGCAAGAGAAGTGCAGAAAGAAGCAACAGAGATGCAAAAAGGTGGAGCAGGAGTGAAGAAAGTGGCAAGAGGGGTACAGAGAGAAGCAAGAGAGGTGCAGAAAGAAACAAAAGTAGAGCAGAAAGAAGGAGCAGAGGTGCAGAAAGAGGCAGGAGGGGTGCAGAAAGATAGACAAGGGGTGCAGAAAGAAGCACGAGTGGTGCAAAATGAAGCATGGGAGGTACAGGAAGAAGAAAGAAGAGTGCAGAAAGAAGCAACATAGGTGCAGAAAGAGGCAAGAGGGGTGCAAAAAGAGGCACGAGGGTGCAAGAAGTAGCAAGAGATGTGCAGAAAGAAACAAAAGTACAGAAAGAAGGAATAGGGTGAAGAAAGAGTGAAGAGGGGTGGAGAAAGAGGCAAGGGGAGCAGAAAGAAGCAAGAGAGGTGCAGAAAGAAACAAAAGAATAGGAGAAAGAAGGAATAGAGGTGCAGAAAGAGGCAAGAGGGGTACAGAAAGACGTAAGAGGGGTGCAGAAAGAAGCACGAGTAGTGCAGAAAGAAGCAAAGTGGTGCAGAAAGAAGTAAGAGTAGTGCAGAAAGAAGCAACAGAGGTGAAGAAAGAGGCAACAGGGGTGAAGAAAGAGGGAAGAGGGGTGGAGAAAGAGGCAAGGGGGTGCAGAAAGACACAAGACAGCTGCAGAAAGAAACAAAAGAAGTGCAGAAAGAAGGAACAGAGGTGCAGGGGTGCAGAAAGAAGCAAGAGGTGCACAAAGAAAACCAAACAAATGCAGAAATAAGGAACAGAATTGCAAAAAGAAGCAACAGAGTTGCAGAAAAAAACAAAAGAAGTGCAGAACGAAGGAACAGATGTACAGAAACTGGCAAGAGTGGTGCAGAAAGAGGGATGAGGGGTGGAGAAAGAGGCAAGAGAAGTGCAGAAAGAAGCAGCACAGATGCAAAAAGGGGAACAGGGTGGAGAAAGTGGCAAGAGGGTGCAGAAAGAAGCAAGAGATGTGAAGAAAGAAATAAAAGAAGTGCAGAAAGAAGGAACAGAGGTGCAGAAATAGGCAAGAGGGGTGCAGAAATAGGGAAGAGGGGTGCACAAAGAAGCAGAAGTGGTGCAGAAAGAAGCAATAGAGGTGTAGCAAGATGCGCAAGTGGTGCAGAGAGAAGCAAGAGAGGTGTAGAAAGAAGCAAGAGGAGTGCAGAAAGAAGCAACAGAAGTGCAGAAAGAAGGATCAGAGGTGCAAAAGGGGCAACAGGGGTGCAGAAAGAGGGAAGAGGGTGGAGAAAGAGGCATGAGGAGTGCAGAAAGAAGCAAGAGATGTGCAGAAAGAAGCAAAAGAAGTGCAGAAAGAAAGAACAAAGGTACAGAAAGAGGCAACATGGGTGCAGAAAAAGGGTGGATTGGTGGAGAAAGAGGCAAGGGGTGCATAAAGAAGCAAGAGAGCTGCAGAAAGAAACAGAAGAAGTGCAGAAAGAAGGAACAGAGGTACAGAAAGAAGCAACAGTGGTGCAGAAAGAGGGAAGAGGGGTGGAGAAAGAGGCAATTGAAGTGCAGAAAGAAGCAACAGAGATGCAAAAAGGGGGAACAGGGATGGAGAAAGTGGCAAGAGGGTTGCAGAAAGAAGCAAGAGATGTGTAGAAATAAATAAAAGAAGTGCAGAAAGAAGGAACAGAGGTGCGGAAATAGGCAAGAGGGGTGCAGAAATAGGGAAGAGGGGTGCACAAAGAAGCACAAGTGGTGCATAAAGAAGCAAGAGAGGTGTAGAAAGAAGCGCAAGTGGTGCAGAGAGAAGCAAGAGAGGTGTAGAAAGAAGGAAGAGGAGTGCAGAAAGAAGCAACAGAAGTGCAGGAAGAGGCAAGAGGGGTGCAAAAAGAGGCACAAGGGGTGCAGAAAGAAGCAAGAGATGTGCAGAAAGAAACAATAGAAGTGCAGAAAGAAGGATCAGAGGTGTAAAAGGGGCAACATGCATGCAGAAAGAGGGGAGAGGGTGGAGAAAGGGCATGAGGAGTGCAGAAATAAGTAAGAGATGTGCAGAAAGAAGCAAAAGTAGTGTAGAAAGAAAGAACAGAGGTGCAGAAAGAGGCAACATGGGTGCAGAAAGAGGGTGGATGGGTGGAGAAAGAGGCAAGTGGGTGCAGAAAGAAGCAAGAGAGCTGCAGAAAGAAACAGAAGACGTGCAGGAAGAAGGAACAGAGGTGCAGAAAGAGGCAAGAGGGTGCAGAAAGAGGGAAGAGGGTGCAGAAAGAGGCAAAGGGTGCAGAAAGAAGTGAGAGGTGCATATAGAAACAAAAGAAGTGCAGAAAGAAGGTGTGCATAAAGAAGCAAGATCTGTGCAGGAAGAAGGGGAGAAAGGCACGAGGGGTGCAGAAAGAAGTAAGAGTGGTGCAGAAAGAAGCAACAGAGGTGCAGAAAAGGGAACAGGGGTGGAGAAAGAGGCAAGAGGGTTGCAGAAAGAAACAAAAGAAGTGCAGAAAGAAGAATCAGAGGTGCAGAAAGAGGCAAGAGGAGTGCAGAAACAGAAGAAGGGTGCAGAAAAAGGCACAAGTGGTGCAGAAGGAAGCAAGAGAGGTGCAGAAAGATGCAAGATAAGTGCAGAAAGAAGCAACAGAGATGCAGAAAGAGGGAAGAGGGGTGGAGAAAGAGGCAAGAGAAGTGCAGAAAGAAACAAAAGAAGTGCAGAAAGATGGAACAGAGGTGCAGAAAGAGGCCAGAGGGGTACAGAAATAAAAAAAAGAAGAGCAGAAAGAAGCAACAGAGGTACAGAAAGAGGCAAGAGGAATGCAGAAAGATGGATGAGGGTGCAGAAAGAGGCACAAGGGGTGCAGAAAGAAGCAAGAGAGGTGCAGAAAGATGTAAGATAAGTGCAGAAAGAAGTAACAGATATGCAGAAAGAGGGAAGAGGGGTGGAGAAAGAGGCAAGAGGGGTGCAGAAAGATGCAAGAGAGGTGCAGAAAGAAACAAAAGAAGTGCAGAGAGAAAGAACAGAGGTGCAGAAAGAGGGAAGAGGGGTGCAGAAAGAAGAGACAGAGGTGCAGAAAGAAGCAAGAGAAGTGCAGAAAGAAGCAACAGAGGTGCGGAAAGAGGGATGAGGGTGGAGAAAGAGGCAAGAGAAGTGCAGAAAGAAGCAACAGAGATGCAAAAAGGTGGAGCAGGAGTGAAGAAAGTGGCAAGAGGGGTACAGAGAGAAGCAAGAGAGGTGCAGAAAGAAACAAAAGTAGAGCAGAAAGAAGGAGCAGAGGTGCAGAAAGAGGCAGGAGGGGTGCAGAAAGATAGACAAGGGGTGCAGAAAGAAGCACGAGTGGTGCAAAATGAAGCATGGGAGGTACAGGAAGAAGAAAGAAGAGTGCAGAAAGAAGCAACATAGGTGCAGAAAGAGGCAAGAGGGGTGCAAAAAGAGGCACGAGGGGTGCAAGAAGTAGCAAGAGATGTGCAGAAAGAAACAAAAGTACAGAAAGAAGGAATAGGGGTGAAGAAAGAGTGAAGAGGGGTGGAGAAAGAGGCAAGGGGGAGCAGAAAGAAGCAAGAGAGGTGCAGAAAGAAACAAAAGAATAGGAGAAAGAAGGAATAGAGGTGCAGAAAGAGGCAAGAGGGGTACAGAAAGACGTAAGAGGGGTGCAGAAAGAAGCACGAGTAGTGCAGAAAGAAGCAAAGTGGTGCAGAAAGAAGTAAGAGTAGTGCAGAAAGAAGCAACAGAGGTGAAGAAAGAGGCAACAGGGGTGAAGAAAGAGGGAAGAGGGGTGGAGAAAGAGGCAAGGGGGTGCAGAAAGACACAAGACAGCTGCAGAAAGAAACAAAAGAAGTGCAGAAAGAAGGAACAGAGGTGCAGGGGGTGCAGAAAGAAGCAAGAGGTGCACAAAGAAACCAAACAAATGCAGAAATAAGGAACAGAATTGCAAAAAGAAGCAACAGAGTTGCAGAAAAAAACAAAAGAAGTGCAGAACGAAGGAACAGATGTACAGAAACTGGCAAGAGTGGTGCAGAAAGAGGGATGAGGGGTGGAGAAAGAGGCAAGAGAAGTGCAGAAAGAAGCAGCACAGATGCAAAAAGGGGGAACAGGGGTGGAGAAAGTGGCAAGAGGGGTGCAGAAAGAAGCAAGAGATGTGAAGAAAGAAATAAAAGAAGTGCAGAAAGAAGGAACAGAGGTGCAGAAATAGGCAAGAGGGGTGCAGAAATAGGGAAGAGGGGTGCACAAAGAAGCAGAAGTGGTGCAGAAAGAAGCAATAGAGGTGTAGCAAGATGCGCAAGTGGTGCAGAGAGAAGCAAGAGAGGTGTAGAAAGAAGCAAGAGGAGTGCAGAAAGAAGCAACAGAAGTGCAGAAAGAAGGATCAGAGGTGCAAAAGGGGCAACAGGGGTGCAGAAAGAGGGAAGAGGGTGGAGAAAGAGGCATGAGGAGTGCAGAAAGAAGCAAGAGATGTGCAGAAAGAAGCAAAAGAAGTGCAGAAAGAAAGAACAAAGGTACAGAAAGAGGCAACATGGGTGCAGAAAAAGGGTGGATTGGTGGAGAAAGAGGCAAGGGGTGCATAAAGAAGCAAGAGAGCTGCAGAAAGAAACAGAAGAAGTGCAGAAAGAAGGAACAGAGGTACAGAAAGAAGCAACAGTGGTGCAGAAAGAGGGAAGAGGGGTGGAGAAAGAGGCAATTGAAGTGCAGAAAGAAGCAACAGAGATGCAAAAAGGGGGAACAGGGATGGAGAAAGTGGCAAGAGGGTTGCAGAAAGAAGCAAGAGATGTGTAGAAATAAATAAAAGAAGTGCAGAAAGAAGGAACAGAGGTGCGGAAATAGGCAAGAGGGGTGCAGAAATAGGGAAGAGGGTGCACAAAGAAGCACAAGTGGTGCATAAAGAAGCAAGAGAGGTGTAGAAAGAAGCGCAAGTGGTGCAGAGAGAAGCAAGAGAGGTGTAGAAAGAAGGAAGAGGAGTGCAGAAAGAAGCAACAGAAGTGCAGGAAGAGGCAAGAGGGGTGCAAAAAGAGGCACAAGGGGTGCAGAAAGAAGCAAGAGATGTGCAGAAAGAAACAATAGAAGTGCAGAAAGAAGGATCAGAGGTGTAAAAGGGGCAACATGCATGCAGAAAGAGGGAGAGGGTGGAGAAAGGGCATGAGGAGTGCAGAAATAAGTAAGAGATGTGCAGAAAGAAGCAAAAGTAGTGTAGAAAGAAAGAACAGAGGTGCAGAAAGAGGCAACATGGGTGCAGAAAGAGGGTGGATGGGTGGAGAAAGAGGCAAGTGGGTGCAGAAAGAAGCAAGAGAGCTGCAGAAAGAAACAGAAGACGTGCAGGAAGAAGGAACAGAGGTGCAGAAAGAGGCAAGAGGGGTGCAGAAAGAGGGAAGAGGGGTGCAGAAAGAGGCAAAAGGGTGCAGAAAGAAGTGAGAGGTGCATATAGAAACAAAAGAAGTGCAGAAAGAAGGTGTGCATAAAGAAGCAAGATCTGTGCAGGAAGAAGGGGAGAAAGGCACGAGGGGTGCAGAAAGAAGTAAGAGTGGTGCAGAAAGAAGCAACAGAGGTGCAGAAAAGGGAACAGGGGTGGAGAAAGAGGCAAGAGGGTTGCAGAAAGAAACAAAAGAAGTGCAGAAAGAAGAATCAGAGGTGCAGAAAGAGGCAAGAGGAGTGCAGAAACAGAAGAAGGGTGCAGAAAAAGGCACAAGTGGTGCAGAAGGAAGCAAGAGAGGTGCAGAAAGATGCAAGATAAGTGCAGAAAGAAGCAACAGAGATGCAGAAAGAGGGAAGAGGGGTGGAGAAAGAGGCAAGAGAAGTGCAGAAAGAAACAAAAGAAGTGCAGAAAGATGGAACAGAGGTGCAGAAAGAGGCCAGAGGGGTACAGAAATAAAAAAAAAGAAGAGCAGAAAGAAGCAACAGAGGTACAGAAAGAGGCAAGAGGAATGCAGAAAGATGGATGAGGGGTGCAGAAAGAGGCACAAGGGGTGCAGAAAGAAGCAAGAGAGGTGCAGAAAGATGTAAGATAAGTGCAGAAAGAAGTAACAGATATGCAGAAAGAGGGAAGAGGGGTGGAGAAAGAGGCAAGAGGGGTGCAGAAAGATGCAAGAGAGGTGCAGAAAGAAACAAAAGAAGTGCAGAAAGAAGGAACAGAGGTGCAGAAAGAAACAAAAGAAGTGCAGAAAGAAGTAACAGAGGTGCAGAAAGAGGCAAGAGGAGTGCAGTAAAAGGGATGAGGTGTGCAGAAAGAGGCCCAAGGGGGCAGAAAGAAGCAAGAGAAGAGCATAAAGAAGCAACAGAGATGCAGAAATGGGGAAGTGGGGTGGAGAAAGAGGCAAGAGGGATACAGAAAGAAACAAGAGATGTGCAGAAAGAAACAAAAGAAGTGCAGAAAGAAGGAACAGAGGTGCAGAAAGAGGCAAGAGGGGTGCAGAAAGAGGGAAGAGGGGTGTGAAAGAGGCACGAGGCGTTGAGAAATAAGCAAGAGGGGTGCAGAAAGAAGCAAGAGAGTTGCAGAAAGAAACAAAAGAAGTGCAGAAAGAAGGAACAGAGGTGCAGAAAGAAGCAAGAGAAGTTCAGAAAGAAGCAACAGGGGTGCAGAAAGAGTGATGAGGGGTGGAGAAAGAGGCAAGAGAAGTGCAGAAAGAAGCAACAGAGATGCAAGAAGGTGGAGCAGGGGTGGATAAAGTGGCAAGAGGGGTACAGAAAGAAACAAGAGATGTGCAGAAACAAACCAAATAAGAGCAGAAAGAAGGAACAAAGGTGCAGAAAGAGACAAGAGGGGTGCAGATAGAGAGACGAGGGGTGCAGAAAGAAGCACGAGTGGTGCAAAAAGAAGCAAGAGAGGTGCAGGAAGGAGCAAGAGGAGTGCAGAAAGAAGCAACAGAGGTGCAGAAAGAGGCAAGAGGGGTGCAAAAAGAGGCACGAGGGGTGCAAGAAGAAGCAAGAGATGTGCAGAAAGAAACAAAAGTGCAGAAAGAAGGAACATAGGTGCAGAAAGAGGCAACAGGGATGAAGAAAGAGTAAAGAGGGGTGGAGAAAGAGGCAAGGGGTCCAGAAAGAAGCAAGAGAGTTGTAGAAAGAAACAAAAGAAGTGCAGAAAGAAAGAACAGAGGTGCAGAAAGAGGCAAGAGGGGCACAGAAAGAGGCAAAAGGGGTGCAGAAAGAAACAAGGGGTGCAGAAAGAAACAAAAGAAGTGCAGCAAGAAGGAACAGAGGTGCAGAAAAAGGCAAAAGGGGTACAGAAAGATGCAAGAGAAGTACAGAAAGAAGCAACAGAGATGCAGAAAGAAGCAACAAAGGTGCAGAAAGAGGAAAGAGGGGTGCAAAAAGAGGGAAGAGGGGTGCAGAAAGAGGCATGTGGGGTGCAGAAAGAAGGAAGAGATGTGCAGAAAGAAACAAAAGAAGTGCAGAAAGAAAGAACAGAGGTGCAGAAATAGGCAAGAGGGGTGCAGAATGAGGGATGAGGGGTGCAGAAAGAAGCACGAGTGGTGCAGAAAGAAGCAAGAGAGGTGTAGAAAGAAGCATGAGTGGTGCAGAAAGAAGCAAAAGAGGTGTAGAAAGAAGCAAGAGGAGTGCAGAAAGAAGCAACAGAAGTGCAGAAAGAGGCAAGAGGGGTGCAAAAAGAGACACAAGGGGTGCAGAAAGAAGCAGGAGACGTGCAGAAAGTAACAAAAGAAGTACAGAAAGAAGGAACAGAGGTGCAGAAAGGGGCAACAGGGGTCCAGAAAGAGGGAAAAGGGGTGGAGAAAGAGGCAAGGGGGTGCAGAAAGAAGAATAAGAGCTGCAGAAAGAAACAAAAGAAATGCAGAAAGAAGGAACAGAGGTGCAGAAAGAGGCAAGAGAGGTGCAGAAAGAGGCAAGAGGGGTGCAGAAAGAGGCAAAAGGGGTGCAGAAAGAAGTGAGAGGTGCAGAAAGAAGCAAGAGTTGTGCAGAAAGAAGCAACAGAGGTACAGAAAGATGCAAGAGGGGTGCAGAAAGAGGTACGAGGAGTGCAGAAAGAAGCAAGAGATATGCAGAAAGAAACAAAAGAAGTGCAAAAAGAAGGAACAGAGGTGAAGAAAGAGGCAACAGGGGTGAAGAAAGAGGGAAGAGGTGTGGAGAAAGAGGCAAGGAGGTACAGAAAGAAGAAAGACAGCTGCAGAAAGAAGGAACAGAGGAGAAGAAAGAGGCAAGAGGGGTGCAGAAAGAGGCAAAAGGGGTGCAGAAAGAGGCAAAAGGGGTGCAGAAAGAAACAAAAGAAGTACAGAGCGAATGAACAGAGGTGCAGAAAGAAGCAAGAGAGTTGCAGAAAAAAACAAAAGAAGTGTAGAAAGAAGGAACAGAGGTATAGAAAGAGGCAAGAGTGTTGCAGAAAGAGGGAAGAGCGGTGCAGAAAGAGGCTCAAGGGTTGCATAAATAAGGGACAGAGGTGCAGAAAGAAGCAAGAGAAGTGCAGAAAGAAGCAACAGAGGTGCAGAAAGAAGCAACAGTGGTGCAGAAAGAGGGATGAGGGGTGGAGAAAGTGGCAAGAGGGGTGCCGAAAGAAGCAAGAGAGGAGCAGAAATAAATAAAAGAAGTGCAGAAGGAAGGAACAGAGGTGCAGAAATAGTCACGAGGGTGCAGAAAGAGGTAATAGGGGTGCAGAAAGAAGCACGAGTGGTGCAGAAAGAAGCAAGAGGAGTGCAGAAAGAGAAGAAGGCTGCAGAAAGAGGCACAAGTGGTGCAGAAAGAAGCAACAGAAATGCAGAAAGAGGGATGGAAAAAGAGGCAAGAAAATTGCAGAATGAAGCAACAGACATGCTGAAATGGGGAAGAGGGATGGAGAAAGAGGCAAGAGGGGTGCAGAAAGAAGCAAGAGAGGTGCAGATAGAAAGAAAAGAGGTGCAGAAAGAAGGAACAGTGGTGCAGAAAGAGGCAAGAGGGGTGCAGAACGAAACAAAAGAAGTGCAGAAAGAAGCAACAGAGGTGAAGAAAGAGGCAACAGGAGTGCAAAAAGAGGGAAGAGGAGTGCAGAAAGAGGCACAATGGGTGCAGAAAGAAGCAAGAGAGGTGCAGAAAGAAGCAAGAGAAGTGCATAACGAAGCAACAGAGATGGAGAAAGGGGGAAATGGGGTGGAGAAAGAGGCAAGAGGGATACAGAAAGAAACAAGAGAGGTGCAGAAAGAAACAAAAGAAGTGCAGAAAGAAGGAACAGAAGTGCAGAAAGAGGCAAGAGGGGTGCAGAAAGAGGGAAGAGGGATATGAAAGAGGCACAAGGGGTGTAGAAAGATGCAAGAGGGGTACAGAAAGAAGCAAGAGAGTTGCAGAAAGAAACAAAAGAAGCACAGAAAGAAGGAACAGAGGTATAGAAAGAGGCACAAGGGTTGCAGAAAGAAGGGACAGAGGTGCAGAAAGAAGCAAGAGAAGTGCAGAAAGAAGCAAAAGAGGTGCAGAAAGAAGCAAAAGAGGTGCAGAAAGAAGCAACAGTGGTGCAGAAAGAGGGATGAAGGGTGGAGAAAGTAGCAAGAGGGGTGCAGAAAGAAGCAAGAGAGGTGCAGAAATAAATAAAAGAAGTGCAGAAGGAAGGAACAGAGGTGCAGAAATAGGCAAGAGGGGTGCAGAAAGAGGCACAAGTGGTGCAGAAAGAAGCAACAGAAATGCAGAAAGAGGTGAGAGGGATGGAAAAAGAGGCAAGAAAATTGCAGAAAGAAGCAACAGATATGCAGAAATGGGAAAGAGGGGTGGAGAAAGAGGCAAGAGGGGTGCAGAAAAAAGCAAGAGAGGTGCAGAAAGAAAGAAAAGAAGTGCAGAAAGAAGGAACAGAGGTGCAGAAAGAGGCAAGAGGGGTGCAGAACGAAACAAAAGAAGTGAAGAAGCAACAGAGGTGCAGAAAGAGGCAAGAGGAGTGCAGAACGAGGGAAGAGGGGTGCAGAAAGAGGCACAATGGGTGCAGAAAGAAGCAAGAGAGGTGCAGAAAGAAGCAAGAGAAGTACAGAACGAAGCAACAGAGATGCAGAAAGGAGGAAGTGGGGTGGAGAAAGAGGCAAGAGGGATACAGAAAGAAACAAGAGAGGTGCAGAAAGAAACAAAAGAAGTGCAGAAAGAAGGAACAGAGGTGCAGAAAGAGGCAAGAGGGGTGCAGAAAGAGGGAAGAAGGGTGTGAAAGAGGCACGAGGGGTATAGAAAGAAGCAAGAGGGGTACAGAAAGAAGCAAGAGAGTTGCAGAAAGAAACAAAAGAAGTGCAGAAAGAAGGAACAGATATATAGAAAGAGGCAAGAGGGTTGCAGAAAGAGGGAAGAGCGGTGCAGAAAGAGGCACAAGGGTTGCAGAAAGAAGGGACAGAGGTGCAGAAAGAAGCAAGAGAACGGCAGAAAGAAGCAAAAGAGGTGCAGAAAGAAGCAACAGTGGTGCAGAAAGAGGGATGAAGGGTGGAGAAAGTGGCAAGAGGGGTGCAGAAAGAAGCAAGAGAGGTGCAGAAATAAATAAAAGAAGTGCAGAAGGAAGGAACAGAGGTGCAGAAATAGGCAAGAGGGGTGCAGAAAGATGGAATAGGGGTGCAGAAAGAAGCACGAGTGGTGCAGAAAGAAGCAAGAGGAGTGCAGAAAGAGAAGAAGGCTGCAGAAAGAGACACAAGTGGTGCAGAAAGAAGCAACAGAGATGCAGAAAGAGGGAAGAGGGGTGGAAAAAGAGGCAAGAAAATTGCAGAATGAAGCAACAGACATGTGGAAATGGGGAAGAAGGGTGGAGAAAGAGGCAAGAGGGGTGCAGAAAGAAGCAAGAGAGGTGCAGAAAGAAAGAAAAGAAGTGCAGAAAGAAGGAATAGAGGTGCAGAAAGAGGCAAGAGGGGTGCAGAACGAAACAAAAGAAGTGCAGAAAGAAGCAACAGAGGTGCAGAAAGAGGCAAGAGGAGTGCAGAAAGATGGAAGAGTGGTGAAGAAAGAGGCACAATGGGTGCAGAAAGAAGCAAGAGAGGTGCAGAAAGAAGTAAGAGAAGTGCATAACGAAGCAACAGAGATGCAGAAAGGGGGAAGTGGGGTGGAGAAAGAGGCAAGAGGGATACAGAAAGAAACAAGAGAGGTGCAGAAAGAAACAAAAGAAGTGCAAAAAGAAGGAACAGAGGTGCAGAAAGAGGCAAGATGGATGCAGAAAGAGGGAAGAGGGGTGTGAAAGAGGCACGAGGGGTGTAGAAAGAAGCAAGAGGGGTACAGAAAGAAGCAAGAGAGTTGCTGAAAGAAACAAAAGAAGTGCAGAAAGAAGGAACAGAGCTATAGAAAGAGGCAAGAGGGTTGCAGAAAGAGGGAAGAGCGGTGCAGAAAGAGGCACAAGGGTTGCAGAAAGAAGGGACAGGGGTGCAGAAAGAAGCAAGAGAAGTGCAGAAAGAAGCAAAAGCGGTGCAGAAAGAAGCAACAGTGGTTCAGAAAGAGGGATGAGGGGTGGAGAAAGAAGCAAGAGGGGTGCAGAAAGAAGCAAGAGAGGTGCAGAAAGAAAAGAAGTGCAGAAAGAAGGAACAGAGGTGCAGAAAGAGGCAAGAGGGGTGCAGAACGAAACAAAAGAAGTGCAGAAAGAAGCAACAGAGGTGCAGAAAGAGGCAAGAGTAGTGCAGAAAGATGGAAGAGGGGTGCAGAAAGAGGCAAGAGAAGTGCATAACGAAGCAACAGAGATGCAGAAAGGGGGAAGTGGGGTGGAGAAAGAGGCAAGAGGGATACAGAAAGAAACAAGAGAGGTGCAGAAAGAAACAAAAGAAGTGCAGAAAGAAGGAACAGAGGTGCAGAAAGAGGCAAGAGGGGTGCAGAAAGAGGGAAGAGGGGTGTGAAAGAGGCACGAGGGGTATAGAAAGAAGCATGAGGGGTATAGAAAGAAGCAAGAGAGCTGCAGAAAGAACAAAAGAAGTGCAGAAAGAAGGAACAGACGTGCCAAAAGAGGCAAGAGGGGTGCATAAAGAGGGAAGAGGAGTGCAAAAAGAGGCAAAGGGTTGCAGAAAGAAGGGACAGAGGTATAGAAAGAAGCAAGAGAAGTGCAGAAAGAAGCAACAGAGATGTAAAAAGGGGGAACAGGTGTGGAGAAAGTGGCAAGAAAGGTGCAGAAAGAAGCAAGAGAGGTGCAGAAAGATACAAAAGAAGAGCAGAAAGAAGGAACAGAGGTGCAGAAAGAGGCAAGAGGGGTACAGAAATTGGGAAGAGGGGTGAAGAAAGAAGCACGAGTGGTGCAGATAAAAGCAAAGAGGTACAGAAAGAAGCAAGAGTAGTGCAGTAAGAAGCAACAGAGGTGAAGAAAGAGGCAACAGGGGTGAAGAAAGAGGCAAAAGGGATACAGAAAGAAACAAAAGAAGTGCAGAAAGAAGCAACAGAAGTGCAGAAAGAGGCAAGAGGAGTGCAGAAAGAGGGAAGAGGGGTGCAGAAAGAGGCACATGGGGGCAGAAAGAAGCAAGAGAGATGCAGAAAGAAGCAAGAGAAATGCATAAAGAAGCAACAGAGATGCAGAAAGGGGAAAGTGGGGTGGAGAAAGAGGCAAGAGGGCTACAGAAAGAAACGAGAGAGGTGCAGAAAGAAACAAAATAAGTGCAGAAAGAAGGAACAGAGGTGCAGAAAGAGGCAAGAGGGATGCAGAAAGAGGGAAGAGGTGTGCAGAAAGAGGTACAAGGGTTGCAGAAAGAAGGGACAGAGGTGCAGAAAGAAGCCAAAGAGGAGCAGAAAGAAGGAACAGAGGTGCAGAAAGAGGCAAGAGGGATGCAGAAAGAGGGAAAGGGGTGTGAAAGAGGCACGCAGGGTGCAGAAAGAAGCAAGAGGTGTGCAGAAAGAAACAAGACAGTTGCTGAAAGAAACAAAAGAAGTGCAGAAAGAAGGAACAGAGGTGCATAAAGAAGCAAGATTAGTACAGAAAGAAGCAACAGAGATGCAGAAAGAAGCAACAGAGATGCAGAAAGGGGAAGTGGGGTGGAGAAAGAGGCAAGAGGGATCAGAAAGAAACAAGAGAGGTGCAGAAAGAAAGAAAAGAAGTGCAGAAAGAAGGAACAGAGGTGCAGAAAGAGGGAAGAGGGTTGTGAAAGAGGCACGAGGGGTGCAGAAAGAAGCAAGAGGCGTGTAGAAAGAAGGAAGAGAGTTGCAGAAAGAAACAAAAGAAGTGCAGAAAGAAGGAACAGAGGTTCAGAAAGAGGCAAGAGGGGTGCAGAAAGAGGAAAGGGGGTGCAGAAAGATGCACAAGGGTTGTAGAAAGAAGGGACAGAGTGAAGAAAGAGTCAAGAGAAGAGCAGAAAGAAGCAACAGAAGTCCAGAAAGAGGGATGAGGGTTGAAGAAAGAGGCAAGAGAAGTGCAGAAAGAAGCAACAGAGATGCAGAAAGAAGCAACAGAGATGCAGAAAGAGGCAAGAAGAGTGCAGAAAGTGGCAAGAGGGGTGGAGAAAGAACCAAGAGAGGTGCAGAAAGAAGGAACAGAGGTGCAGAAAGAAGCACGAGTGGTGCAGAAAGAAGCAAGAGAGGTATAGAAAGAAGCAAGAGAAGTGCAGAAAGAAGCAACAGAGGTACAGAAAGAGGCAAGAGGGGTGCAAAAAGAGGCACGAGGGGTGCAGAAATAAGCAAGAGACATGCAGAAATAAACAAAAGAAGTGCAGAAAGAAGGAACAGAGGTGCAGAAAGGGTCAACAGAGGTGCAGAAAGAGGCAAAAGGGGTGCAGAAAGAAGCATGAGAGCTACAGAAAGAAACAAAAGAAGTACAGAAAGAAGAAACAGAGGTGCAGAAAGAGGAAAGAGGGATACAGAAAGAGGCAAAAGGGGTGCAGAAAGAAGCGAGTGGTGCAGAAAGAAACAAAAGAAGTGCAGAAAGAAGGAACAGATGTGCAGAAAGAGGCAAGAGGGGTGCAAAAAGAGGGAAGGGGGGTGCAGAAAGAGGCACTTGGGGTGCAGAAAGAAGCAAGAGATGTGCAGAAAGAAACAAAAGAAGTGCAGAAAGAAAGAACAGAGGTGCTGAAAGAGTCAAGAGGGGTGCAGAAAGCTGGTGGATGGGTGGAGAAAGAAGCAAGGGGGTGCAGAAAGAAGCAAGAGAACTGCAGAAAGAAACAGAACAAGGGCAGAAAGAAGGAACAGAGGTGCAGAAAGAGGCAGGAGGGGTGCAGAAAGAGGGAAGACGGGTGCATCAAGTGGCAAAAGGGGTGCAGAAAGAAGTGAGAGGTGCAGATAGAAACAAAAGAAGTTCAGAAAGAAGGAACGGAGGTGCAGAAAGAGGGAAGAGGGGTGTGAAAGAGGCATGAGGGGTGCAGAAAGAGGCAATAGGGGTGCAAAAAGAAGCGAGAGGTGCAGAAAGAAACAAAAGAAGTGCAGAAGGAAGGAACAGAGGTGCAGAAAGAGGCAAGAGAGGTGCACAAAGGGGGAAGAGTGGTGTGAAAGAGGCACAAGGATTGCAGAAAGAGGCAAGAGGAGTGGAGAAAGCGAACAAGGGTGCAGAAAGAGGCACAAGTGGTGTAGAAAGAAGCAACACAGATGCAGAAAGACACAAGATAAGTGAAGATAGAAGCAACAGAGATGCAGAACGAGAGAAGAGGGGTGGAGAAAGAGGCAAAAGGGGTGCAGAAAGAAGCAGGAGAGGTGCAGAAAGAAACAAAAGAAGTGCAGAAAGAAGGAGCAGAGGTGCAGAAAGAGGCAAGAGGAGTGCAGAAAGAGAAGAAGGGTGCAGAAAGAGGCACAAGTGGTGCAGAAAGAAGCACGAGAGGTGCAGAAAGACGCAAGATAAGTGCAGAAAGAAGCAACAGAGATGCAGAAAGAGAAAAGAGGGGTGGAGAAAGAGGCAAAAGAAGTGAGAAAGAAGCAACAGACATGCAGAAAGGGGGAAGAGGGGTTGAGAAAGAGGCAAGAGGAGTGCAGATAGAAGCAAGAGAGGTGCAGAAAGAAACAAAAGAAGTACAGAAAGAAGGAACATAGGTGCAGAAAGAGGCAGGAGGGGTGCAGAAAGAGGGGGAGACAGGTGCAGAAAGAGGCAAGAGAGGTGCAGAAAGAGGCAAGAGGGGTGCACAAAGAAGCAAGTGAGGTACAGAAAGAGGCAACAGAGGTGCAGAAAGAGGCAAAAGAGGTGCAGAAATTAGAAGAGATGTGCAGAAAGAGGCAAGAGAAGTGCAGAAAGAAGCAAGAGTAGCTTGCACACCATTAGTACCAATTTAACACCCACATTTAACAATAAGTATCAGGAGACCATTCTAGGTTTGCTATGGACCTTCCACCACGCTGTAACACTTGTTGCTGCATTTTTGGTAATGTTTGAGTCGTTTGAGCTAGAAACAAGGTTTTTTTTGTTCAAATCTGCAGATTAGGCCGCAGATGATGGATTATGTAGCTAATGCGGAAAATGTATAATTGTGCAAAAGTCGGTGCAGCTAAACAGTCACATAATTCCAGTGGCCCTGCTCATACCTCTGACTAGGTCCAGAAGTGCTCCTCAGTGATTCCTTCTTTTTTTTTTGTCTCATTGAGTTCATAGTTTAGCTTCTATGGAAACGACGAAGACTAAACCTGAGGTTACCACTCCACAACACAGACTACTATACCACATCATTTCTCTCCATAAAACATAATCCCACTCTACATAATTCCTATACACTAAATTCCACATACTTTCTATCCATATAATTTCACTGCACAACATACCACATAATTCCACTACACACAACGTACATCCACTCCACTCCAAAAAACATGAGTAAAAAACTTTTACATTTACAACGCCAATAGCTCTAACTCTTACAAATGCGAAACCTATTACATTGCAAATGCTTCTTTAACTAATAGTTGCGTTTTCAGAGTGGTGGAGAAAGGGTGCTGGGCCTCCGACCAGCACTCAGGAATTCCGCTGCGTAGGACTTACATGCGGTACCAGGAGGGCTTCTTGGCCCCCAAATTCCCTCAGGAGTAAAATGGACTTCATCCCCCAACCCGTAGTGTGCCAGGAGGTGCGTTTGCAGAGTGGTGGAGAAAGGGGGGCGTGGCCTTCGAAGACCTCTTAGAAATCCCACTGTGTGTGACTTACTGGAGGTAACAGGAGGGGTAATCGGCCCCCAAGGACCTCTTAGGGGGCCAACTACCCCTCCTATTACCTCCAGTAAGTTCCACACAGCAGGATTGCTAAGTTCTCATAGCAGGCCACGCCCCCTTTGCTCACCACTCTGCAAACACGCCTCCTGGCGTGCTCTTAGATGGGGATTGAAGTCTCCTTTGCTTGTGGGGGTCTTTAGTGGTCAACTAGTCTACCTGATACCTCCAGTAAGCCCCAAATAGTGGGATTGCTGAGTGGACACATGCAACGCCCCCTTTCTCCACCACTCTGCAAATGCACCTCCTGGCATGCTCTTGGTTAGGGGATGAAGTCCCCTTTGACTCCTGAGGGTCCCTGGGGGCCAACTAGCCCTCCTGTTATCTCTAGTAAGCCCCACAAAGCTGAATTGCTGAGAGTGGTCTGAGGCCACGCCCTCTTTTCACACCACTCTGCAAACACCCCTCCTGGCGCACTGCTGCTCAGGGGATGAAGTCCACTTTAGTCCTGAGGTCCTCAGGACACAAGAGGACCTCATCGCCCCACCAGCAATGCACCAAGAGGCGTGTTTGCAGAGTGATGTAAAAAGGGGCATGGCCTCGGACCACCTCTGAGCAATCCCACTGTCTGGGACTTACTGGAGGTACCTGGTGGGCTAGTTGGCCCCTAAGGACCCTTAGGATTGAAGGGGACTTAATCTCCCAATTCAGAATGCGCCAGGGGGTGCGTTTGCACAGTGGTGCAGGGAGGGGGCGGGGCCTCCGGCGAGATGCCAGCTTCTGCTTTTAAAAAAATTATTGTTAGAAGGGGGCTTTGTGGCTCCCCTTCACTTACTATATATATATTTTATTTAACTTAAAAAAACGGGAAAGGGCGCCGCGCGGCCCCCCTCCAGAGGCCGATTTTAGCCCGGGGGACCCCATCCCCCGGGGCAGGCCAATTTTTTAATAAAAAAATAAACATTTAAAGGAGGGGGCTGCACGGCTCCCTTCCTAAGGCCATTTTTGGCCCCAGGGGTCCCCATCCCCCGGGGCTTTGCCTCTTTTTAAAATTTTTATTTTATGGGAGGGGGGCCACGTGGCCCCCCTTCTCTGGGCCACTATTGGCCCCGGGCACCCCATCCCCCGGGGCCTGCCCAGCCTTTCTTTTTTTTAATTTTGGAGGGGGGGCATGTGCCCCCCTCCGGAGGCCAATTTTGGCCCCGACGGCCACATCCCCCGTGTCCGGCCTTATTTATTTATTTTTTTAATGAAAAAGGGGAGGGGGGCCTTGTGGGCTTCCTTCCCTTGGCCACTTCTGGCACTGGGGACCCCATCTCCAGGGGCCTGGCCTCATGTTGGGGACCGCGGGGGGAGCCCCAATGCCCATGCGGTCCCAGTCGGCTCCCTGCCTCCTGTGGGAGCCGGCATTGCTTTTGGAGAAGGGGGGCTGCTGACATGCAGCTTCCCTTGTCCAAAATCAATCTGCTTCGCTTCATGGAAGCGAGAGCAGTTTTCCTGCTCTCACTTCCATGAAGCAAAGCAGTGCTTGCTATGACAGGGCGGGAGCAGTGCTCCCGCCCTGCCATAGCAAACTGCAATGTCCAGGGCGTGGGCACCCCAGGACATTGCTGGAGCCGGCCCTGGGGGGTCGCGGTCCCCAAGGCCATGGAGGCCCCCTCCAACAAGTTTAAAGCCCCGGGAGGTGGTGGTCCCCAGGGCCGGAGGTCCGCAACGAACCCCCGTATTAATATAATTAGTGCCTTGGGGAGGTGGTGGTCCCTGGGGCAGTGTGGGGAGGGGCAGGAGCCCCCCACACTTCTTTAATTCTATTGGAGCCCCGGGGAGGTGGCGGTCTCTGGGGCTTGGGGTGGCCCTCGAGGCCCTCCGCCCCTAATTTCTTTGTGCCCCAGGGAGGTGGTGGTCCCCGGGGCAGTGTGGGGGGGCAGGAGCCCCCCACACTTCTTTAATTGTATTTAAGCCCCAGGGAGGTGGCGATCCCCGGAGCTTGGGGGGGCCCGCAAGGCTCCCTGCCCTAAATTAATAAAAGCCCCGGGGAGGTGGCGGGCCCCCGCACCATAATAAAACATTGCCCCTGGGACCTGGCCCACCCGGGGGCTTAAAGAAGCAAGGTGCGGGAGCCCGCGCATATTTTTTTTTTCGGCCGGTTCGCACACCCAGCGTGAATCCTGCTGAAAATATTCAAAAAACAAATGCTTTTTTGGGCCCTGGTGGTCCCTGTGGGACCCCCTGAGCAGGCCTAGGGGGTCAGGGTGTTTCTACCCTGCCCCTTTTTCTTGTTTTTTAATGTTTTTTCTCCTTTTTTCTTGTGACTTGGACCGAGTCACAAAATGGCTGCCAACACTTTCTGGTTTGAAGTGTTGGCAGCCAATCAGAGTCAAGCTTGTGATCGGGAGGGTTCGTGAATCCTCCTCGGTCAACAGATATCGATATTTTTTTATTTTTGAATTTCTCAGGAACTACTGCATGGATTTACACCATTTAAAAAAAAAAAGAACGCTTTCTGAACCAAGAGCTTCCTTTTTGCCAAATTTGGTGTAATTCTGTTCAGCAGTTCGGGCTGTAGCTTTGTCTAAGGTTTCCTACGGAAATTAACATGGAAAAAACGCATTTTGGTCCCCCCCTTTTTTCTCGGCCCCTGCTCGACGAATCACCCAAAAACTTTCAAGACAGGAGCTGACCTTAGTGAACCATTAGTTTTGACAATTTCGAGAAGATTTGTCAAATGGCGCAAAAAATATTGGCAGATCAAAAAACACTTTTCCTATGGAAACCAGGTCCTAACTATAACTATCTACTGGCGACTGCCAGTAGGTAAGATATATATATATATATATATGCTGTCTGGTGAGTTGGAGGACCCCCGGAGAACACTGCTGCACCCAGGTAAGGCTATAAGCACAGTAACGGGGAGAAGGGAAAGTCACTGTAAAAAGCATAAAACCGATGCAATTTCACTGAGGGCAGTGACGGCTGTGGATATATAGTACTTACGAGAGCAATTGACATATTGATATGTCGGCCACAGAGGTAAAGGAACAGGAAGAGGCAGCATTAACAATATTTGATGACAATATCACAAGTAAAAGGGGAGCGCTCGCCAATACCAGGAACCTGGAGCAGACAAATGATGTCATATCCAGGTTAAAGAAACTGGAGAAACTAAAGCGCACAGAACTTTCTAAATGGTGGGAATCGAAATCACTCCAAAGATACTTGGAGGTAAAACGCATCCCTAGAGGATTAAGAATTTTGGTAGCTCCCAGTTACGAGGACCCTAACTCTGACATGCTGCGTGAATGGGCATGTAATAACAGTGAATCTTCAAAAAGGATGCTGGCAATTCTGATTAAGTATGAGGAGATAGACAGAAAGAAGATCCTTGAAGAAATTGAGAAAATCTATGCATCCTTAGCAAAAGAATCTAACCAAGAGCAAATCCAAATGTTTTTGGATGAAATAAAAGAACAAATTCAAAACTGGAAACATCAATAAAAGAAAGAATAGCGCATAAATTTGCTTGTGATAAAAACAATTATGACAATGGACAGATCTACACTTTCGCGAGAAAGTTTGATAATATACGCAGACAAAAATTGATGACAAGTAGCAAACCGCAACCAGAGACACAGTCAGAACAGAGCAGCCTGATGAGCTCAGAAGTAGATACTAGTGCCGATGAAGGACCAAGTGGCCAGGCGAAAGGTCCAATCCCTACAGTCATCGATGAACTGAATTTTTTACGTCAAGAATGGAGATTCAATCTCAGACCAAGACAGCAAACATCAAATCCAAAGCCTCCAAGAGGAAGAGGCAGAGGAGCAAGAGGAGGAAAGGTGCTAGGCAAAGACGAGCCAACGAAGAAAAAGAAGTGGAACAAGTAGTAGAAGAGATGGATGCGGCAAATGATAACACCATCGTCAATTTAACGAATATCGTTTTATCAGACCAAGATGAGAGAATTCTGAAATTAGGTTTATCCTTTTGCATCGATTCAGATATGGACTATGTGCAAACACGTATCGACCTGCTTAAATTTACAAGGATGCTCAAATTAAAGAAACATTTTTTGTCTCATCAGAGACCAGACCAACCAGAAAGGGTGATAAGTGAAGCAAGTCATGAAGGACTATCAGTGGCAGACATGAGTCTAATGATGGATCTGAGAGAACTGGAAAGCGAGAATACGTTTGGAGAAGCAGTAATACTTAATGAGGAAACCCTAGCAGCTGAACAAGGTGTGGATGTATATGGAGAAGCACCAACGAGGTTTAGACCCAGATCCCGATTTGTGCCTGTAACAGGAAAAGATAAAATTGACATTTACAATGAACTAGCGATTAATGAAATAAAAAATCTGCATACTCATGTAAATAATAAAAAGCATGTAAATACACAGAAACAGAAGGCATATTATGCATTAATCAATAAGTTATTGAACAACAATGATTGCTTTGTAAGAAATTCGGCTAAAGGGGGCAACGTGGTGTTGTGGGCAAGAACTAAGTATATGGTAGAAGCCTTTAAGCAGTTAAATAACATTGCATGCTATGTAAGAATAACAAAGGATGTTATGTCAACAACTTACTACTGAGTACAATTGTGAATTGCAGGATTGGCAGACCCGGTGTTTAATCAGCAGAGATGAATTTCTGTACTTAAAAAATGATAATCCCACTACACCTGTACTGTGTCTTATTCCAAAGGCGCACAAGGATGCAGTTAACCCCCCAGGACGCCCTATAATCTCTGCTATAGGGAGCGCGTTTGAAAATACCTCAAAATACGTAATTGTCAGAAACCTTCCATCGTATATACAAGATACGGGTGACTTCCTTAGGAGAGTCTATGATCTCCCTTGGGAAGAGAATTTCCTGTTAAATACGATTGGTGTCTCTACTTTATATATGAGCATCAAACATGATGATGGCCTGAGGGCGGTGAAATACTTTCTAGGTGCTAGACCCCTCAGACTATGGCAACATACTCAAATGCTGCTAATAATGATCGACAGATGTCTCAAGAGTAATTATTTTTTATTTAATAATGAACTCTTTCATCAAGTATGCGGCACAGCGATGGGCACCTGCTTCGCCCCCAGCTATGCGAATTTGCATATGGGCTGGTGGGAGGAGCAGTTGGTCCGAGTGAAATATCATGAAATTTGGGACAATCATGTAATACACTGGGGTCGTTTTCTTGATGACCTTTTTCTGGTCTGGAAGGGAACAGAAAGTGATGCGAGACATTTTTTAAACCAGTTAGAGGCCAATGACTTAAATCTACATTTCACTAGTAACATCAGTGCCCCCAGTGTGAATTTTTGGGATCTGACAGTCTATGTGAAAGACAATAAACTTGAGACAAAGCTGTATAGAAAACCCACAGCAGGGAACACATCCGAGAAATCTAATTAAGAGTATCCCATATGGAGAGAGCCTAAGAGTGAAACGAAATTGTAGTAACTCTGTAGAAACCAGAAAAGAGATTATGATCTTAAAAAAACGATTTAAAACAAGAGGCTATCCTGAAGACTGTGTTGAAGGGGCAGTTAGGAAAGCCAATAAGCAATCCAAGGAACAGTTGTTGTTTAAAACGAGTAACCAAGCTAAGAGAAACAGCAAACAGAAAACGGAAACTATACACTTTAGGCTGATCACACCATACAGCAGGCAACAGGCAAACATAAGAGGAATCTTAGGAAAGTACTGGTACCTCATTAAAAAAGACCCAGTTTTGGGAAAAAAAGCACCACGAAGTCCATTAATAACATTCAGGAAGGCAAGATCGATGAAACAAGCCTTAGTCAGTAACATCTTGAAGGACACAAAACTACGAGCACAAACAACATGGCTGAATAAGAAGCAAGGCTTTATGAAATGCACTAAGTGCAAAGCTTGCCTTCATGGCAAGAACACAGAGACATACAAATCAGGTTTGTCAAGCCGAGTGAAAAAGATAAAAGGAAGATTCACTTGTAAAACAGAATATGCAATTTATGTACTACAATGCCCATGTGGCTTATGCAACGTGGGCAGCACCATTTTAGAAGTACATAAACGCATTTTACAACACCTATGTGCAATCAAGAATGGGGACAAAAGTTACCCAGTAGTCTGACATTTTGAAGCATTCCACAACAAGAACACGAAAGGTCTGACATATTTTGTCATAGACGCAGTAGAGCCAAGCTCCAGGGGAGGTAACAGAGAGAAGAAACTGAGGAAGCTAGAATCGAGGTACATTATAGAGCTCGACACTAAGAGCCCAGGAGGCCTCAATGTCTGAGAAGATCTTCACACTCACTTATAACTTGGGTAAAATTTATCTATTCCGCAATGAATTTCCTGTTTCCTTAAAAGCTGATTTTAATGATTTTAAATGCCACAAACCACGATTTAGAGCACTTTAATTTTGACTGGGGAGTACAAAAAGCAACAAAGGTCGTACTGTACACACTTTGCCCACTTGGGCTGAATTAGGGAATTGAGCAGAAAAACTCAGCATAGAATGAGGATGTTGATGTTTATTCATTTGCTGTATTTGATGAATTTATATATCAATTTAATACAACAGTATTGCAATGCAAAAGATTACTGAGGTGAATTAACCACCATAAAATGAGCATAGTCTATACAATAACGGAGTATGCAAATAACTTGATGTATTTTTGCAAAAGAATGCGCAAAATAGTGAATTACAAATCACGGCCATTTGTTTCAACATAAAAATGAATTTAGCTAAACAATTATGTTTTATTGAAACTATATAAATGTAATTTATGTTGATGAATGTAAAAACTACCAGTCTGTTTTCACTATCAGTTAACACAGAGTACTACACGTGATGGGTAGAATAGACAAAAGACTGCTTGTAATGTCGCCTCGTTATTGGTGAACAAGGCTGTGTTCAGCCGAAACGCGATCAATTGCGGTCAGAAAATAAAATATTGGAATATCCACACATGGCGTCATCATTCTTGCTTGCAGGGGAGAAGTGATATATATATATGAAAACGAAAGTCCTGTCCGCCGCTCACTCCGGCGGAACTCCAGGCACGGACCTCAATGCACTTCAAGAAAATTACGAACTCCCACACAGCATAGGTGGGTGAAACAGTGTCGATTTTATTAAAGATTTAAAAAAACCTCAAATCACCACAGGAACAGTGCCTGCCATGACGCGTTTCGCTCCTCACTGGGAGCTTGATCACATAAATATATATATGGTCAGCCATAATTCCTAGAATTATGCATGTTTCAAAAGAGCTTCTTATGATGCCATTATAAGATATAATATTATATGAACACTTACATTTAAGGAATGACACTAGTATCAAGTTTGCCTTGTTATGAGGTATTCCTGTTTATTCATCAGCAAAATTTCTTGACGAATGGTGCGCTTTAACAACTCAGAAAGCTCAATATTGTAAGCAAACTTAATGAATAAAAGAAAAATATGAATTGTTAGCGAAAAATAATTATTTCTTGCCTCATTACACAACAGAAGAGATATGTAGAAGATATGGCGTCAATTACATAGCAGGTGGCAATATGGCGTTGTGGTTGTACAATGGTTCAGGCCTCTGAAAAAAATACCACCTCTTTGCTGTAATCTACTTGATAATGGAGAAGAAACTTAATGATAAAAAAATGTACCGTTCTCAAAGGCTAGGTATAAAAAGAAATATGGTGCCATTTGCTCTGAACGAATGAATAGTATGGTATGACTATGCTAAGCAACCCTACAACTAAGAAGTCAGTTTACAGCACAATATATTCACAACATGTTCTCGGCCATGATCGATGCTAATTATGCACCATGAGGATTATCTATACATCTCTCTCAGCTCAACTTGTCATTGGGGTTTTAGTCAATATTTTTTTTTAACACATATGGAGTTAAATGAGTGAACAGTTCACGTCTCTTTTTCTTACTCTGGAGAAAATCAATGCCTTTCAATGGAGCAGGCCCCCTGGTTGGGAGAAAGTGTCTTTTCCATGGTCTGGCTGAAAACTGATGACGTCCAAACACAGTCATTTGAGAGCATTGCACCTCTTTATCTGTGCTGTAAAAACAGATTTTGGCATATGATTATATTGGAATTATGTTTGTCAAAGATAGGCATGAGATGGAATCAAGCCGTGGTATTCAGCAACATTGATGTTCAGCAGCGCCGGGCGTGGGTTCCTGAAAAAAACTTTGGGCACTGGCACTTCTTACTTTACAAATTCAGCACTGTATGCAAGGATTAAGGTATAGACAAAAGACGTGTGGGCACATTTACCAAATTTTCATGCAGCACAATGCAGCAATCCACCTTGCTGTGCTACATGAATGGGAAAGGGCAGGAATGTGTCGTATTTAACATCATATAGTGTATTCCTGTCTTTTCCATGCACCGGCACACTCTTGGCTGCCTAGCGCCTATGCAGGCCCCCTTGTGCAAGGGTGCCAAACAAGATTGTTTCTATGCAGGAAAGGTCGCCTTCCTGCACAAAAAACTCTGAGGCATTTTCCTCCTTCTGTGTGCTGCAGAATGCAGCATAAATAGAAAGAGAAAAAAAACTATATTTGTCCTTGTTACATCTCACCTGCGGAGGCGTAGCATTTTGACGCATGCACAGGTCTACCAGTAATGGTAAATCTGTGATTGCAACAAAACCCATGGAATGCCTCCCTAGGGCAGAGTAATGCAATGCAGCGATTTGCGTTGTAATCTGTTACTCTAGATTTATCAAGCCACTCAGGGCAAAGCTAGGTAGCCTTGCATGGCTTGTTAAACTGACTTTGTTGTTGCGTGGCCCTTGCGCCCCCTTGCACAGCATAAGGGCAACGCAACAACAATGATAAATATGCCCTTGGTTTGAGTCCTCTTCCTACTGCTCGATAGATCTGCAAAGCAAGAGCACACCGCAAAGGCTTCAAATTTAATCATACTGTTTCATGGGTTTGGCCTCACTGCGGATATCTGCTTTACTCTAATGAAATATATAAACCAGTTCCTCTATTCATTTTACTCATCATAGCTGCTCATTGGAGGAACAAGCACATTCGTTACCCCTCATTCATTTCGGTAATGATAATTAATAGCTATTAGCGAAATGCTGAATCTTCCTAATATGAACATATGCATTATTTTTTAGATAGAGCAATAACTTTAAGAAGGCTAGTTATAGTCTGTTTCAAAGTGCTTGATAGTTTGGTCACCTAGAATGCAGACAGTACGCAGGTGGAGTTAAGGTTAAATCCCCAAGCGGAGATGTTGCACAAATCCAGATGACTTTTGCATGTTTAAAGTGAAACCTTGCAATGTAAACACCAGTATTATTAAGAATGCATGTCAATATGAAAGTTTCTATCTGTAACATTCCATCAGTGCCTCATCATGCTACAAGCTTTTTGTTCATTTCCATCTTTTGTGTTTGTTTATTTGCAACTAAGGGCCTGATTTAGAGTTTGGCAAATGGGTGCTCCATCACAAATCTGACACCTTATTACAAGTGCCATGGGATATAATGCATTTCTAATAAGGCAGACGGGATATCGGTCATATCTGTGACAGAGGAACCCATCCACCAAACTCTAAATCATGCCCTAAGTGTTGATGTAAACTTTCCACTTAATCCCATGCAGTATGTGATGTAAAAAATATTTGCAAGAAATATTAGTTTAGGTGTGTCTTTGCTTATATGTTTTGACTCAAACTATATACATTTAACTGAGTGGAATCCTAGTAATTCACTTGGTGTCTTCATGCTCCCTGTTGTATTTAATTATGGCCCTGTTTTTTGTGCTGGTAACACACTTACATTTTCATACAAGACTTATTTGTAAATATATTTGATCTGGGAGCTCAATGCGCCATAATCTGGCTCACCTCAAAGAGATGGGTGTTGTCTGGCTTGGTCTGGTGTAATTCTACCAGGAAAAAAAAGAAAGGCTGGATTCATATGTTTCAGACCCTATTTGGGATTGGGGGGCTGAGTGGTAAGCAGGGGCTACTGAGCCTCAACTGTCAGAGTTGGGGTAATTTGTCTCTGATTTTTCAGGGCTTGGCCTGATATGGTTCTGTAAATTGGGCCAACCCTTTCAGTACTTGACTTTTAGTGGTAGAGATGGCGAGCAATTAAACACTTCTTGGGGAAGCTTCATTCAAGCTGAGAACTCAACAATCACCTAGCAGGACAATCACTGAATCTCCAACCCATTGCTTTATAAAAAGAAAAGTACTTTGTTACACACATAAACTATACACTGCGCAAGTGAACAGGCACAGTTTAGAGACCTGGAGGCGATGCCCCTGTGCGTTGTTCTGCTCGAACTCTTCTTCTCCCATGTTCCCTTCAATCTCTGATCTGGATAAGATGAATTAAGGTTGCAACCATGTATTGCATGCAGTGTAGCATTTAGCTTCCTGTGAGATTAAAACACACTATTTTGCATAAAAGTATGTTACTAGACAGGTCTATATGTTATTGTGTCTGTTGGTTGACTGTTGAGTTCTGAGCTCTTGCCCCCCACACTACCTCCTAAGAAGCCTGTGACTGATCGCTACCCTTAGAGTCAAGTGTAGAAAAGGTTGTACTTGGCCCCAGCAGCGGCTCCTCCGCTTTGGCGGAGGAGCATCGCCCCACTGCTTTTCGGCAGTGTAAAAAGGAAAAAGAAAATGATAATAACTCGCTGTTATTATCATTTTCTTTTTCCTTGCTGAAGCCAGTTTTGGGGAAGGCGGCACTTGGCTCTTGTCACAGCCAGCAGGGGGAGAAGTGGTATGTGCACTTTAGTGAACACAACGGTTTGGACGGCCGTCTTGGGCAGTTATGCTCACTTAGGATGTTCTCCATTTTCTCCACTGGGCTGTAATCACAGTTTGAGTGGAGAAGATGCACAAGCTTGCAGTTCCCATCTGATCACCAAATCATGGTGCTCAGACTAATCATGACGCTGGTATTAATGTGACAGCAGTGTCATGATTGGCTTAGGGGAGCCTGTGTGCTTCCTGGAAGAGAAGCGAGGACAGACGACGGAGGAAGACGGTGGCCGTGGAAAGGTAAGTTAATTTCTATTTTTTAACCCCCCACCCCACCACCAGCGTTATGCCCATCACCCCAGTGTGTCTTGAGGCCCTGTTAACAAGTTGTGACACTCGCTCTTGCCTAAAAAGTCACTTTTCAGATTGAACATGCCTACAAGATTGCTGTTTGCTCCTTTTTTAGCTAATAATTTTGATCACTTCCCCTTACTTCATTCTCAAAATATGATAACCAACTCAGAACAAGAATGATATTCAGCCTGCAGACTTTACGGAGAAGAGCTAAAAATCTGGAAAAGTGCATTTGTAAAATTGAAATTTGAATACTAATGCATTTAATGCTGATACTTAATGAAGCCATTTCACTGCCATTCGTGTTCCAGAAAAGTTAATGGAGTCATCGACCTAGCTAGAGAGGTTGCATTACAAATTTACTCTTCATCATAGATAGTACAACATGGATTCTGTACTCCTATTTTTTATCCCCTTGATTATTAATTATGAGAGCATTGTTGACCACTTGCAAGGTAATTTTCTTGCTAATTCGTGATAAGGATTTAAGTCACACCCACTAGATTTACCTGTGGCCCTAGGAAGAGAAGTCATGCCTACCAGTCCTATGGAATGAAGAAAACAGACGATCTTTCAATGACCAAGTGTTCAGTGACCTCTCCCAAATGCCATTCTAGAGACAGAGCTCATATTAAGATGAAAAGCTAGTTCAGTACAGCTAGAGACTCAGCTGGATTATAGTGACCTCTTCTCAAGTTCCTATACCCTGGTTAGCAAACAGATGGAACATAGAGATTCATATACAAAAAAACATTATTATTCACTGACCTAGAATAGCATATGCATGGTAAAATATAAAGAAAGTGAACCTTTTGAAAAAACAAACAAATTTATTAATATGTTTCACTTCATATCCTACCTACATACATCATTAGGTGATCATATGCTGACATGAGAAGTGTGTTTCGGAAGCAGCGTACTTGCTCTGAGTGCAAATTTGGTGGTGGCTTGCACAGCCCATGGATTGTGCTGTACTATGTCTAGCTCATCTTAAAACAGGTGTTCCGGGCTCAAACAGGGAAAGTGCACCCTATTAGATTAAATGTGCTGCCCCCAAAGCAGCCGCAAAGTCGAGCTACTCTGGGGGCAACACATTCAAGTGAAAAATGGAGTGTCTTTGAAACAGCCATTCCACATTTCACTGTGCAGGCGGCAACCCACAAGCTCTTTTAAGAGGGGGAATGAGATCCCCTTGCAGGGGCGTGCAGTGAGTGAATGCACCTGCCTACAAGGGGATGTCTGGAGGGTCCATAGGACCCCCTTTCCTCCCTCTAGAGGGCTGCCATCAGGGGGCGCACTGACAGCTTCTTTACCTCAGCGCCTGCATCTATAATAAGGCGCGGGCGCAGAGGCAAAGAGGTTCCCTCATTTGCATGGGGCCACGCCCGTGGGGTGAGAGCGCTGGCGCTATATATGTACACCATCGCTATCTGTATTACAGAAAGTGATGCACAAGCGTCTGCAGAACTTTCTGTAATACCAAAGTGCCCCAGACAAGCAAAGCGGGCCCCTGGGCACTTTCCATAATATGGCCCCAGATGTCCTTGGAGACTCATTTCCCTGAATAGTCAGTCCCCCTGCCATAGTCTATATCCTTCCGCTCAGGCGAAGTTCCTCTGAAATGGAAGCAAGCAGTAGTTCTCTCTCTGCAGAAAAAACCTTCCACTGACCCTATGCTGTTAGAAAACCTACGTCCAATCTCCGTGCTATCATTCTTTGCCAAAATTGCAGAGAAAGTGGTGAACAATCAACTTGTAAATCATATCAATTTAAATAATCTATTTCACCCATCACAATCTGGTTTCAGAACCTCTCACTCCATGGAGTCCGCCCTAGTACTCGCAACAGAAACTTTGAGGAAATGTGCCGACGCAGGACATACTGCAGCACTGATCCTGCTGGACCTGTCTGCGGCATTCAACACTGTAACACACAGCCTACTTCTTCCTAGACTAAGCTTTGTGGGGTTAGGGGCCCAGCTCTCCACTGGATGATGTCTTTCCTCCTTTCTCGCAGTTTCCAAGTCGCACAGCACCCACACTTATCAAAGAGCATTTTCCTCTTGCAAGGGGTCCCTGAGGGTTCTATACTGAGTCCTACCTTATTCAATCTTTATATTGACCCCTTGCAAAAATTGTAGATACATACAATGTAACCATTGTGTCATATGCGGATGACACACAACTTTTTGTCACCCTATCTCAGGATATGGAGACAGCGGCTAATCAGTTTTCAGCCTGTCTTAGGGAGCTCGCCTCTTGGATGTCCAACAATTGCTTTAAACTAAACGGCAATAAAAACAAAGTGATGATAGTTGGAAAATCACCTTCTTTCTGGTCATCAGCTTGGTGGCCCCAGATCCTGGTGCAAACACCGGTCCCTAAAGCAGAAATTAAAAATCTGGGGGTCTGGGTTGATCCAAAACTTTCGTTTGAGAACCAAATAAGGAAGGTGGCTGGAATATGCTTCGGGACCCTCAAAGTCCTAAGAAAACTCTCAGATCTACTACTGACTGCAGCTAGAAAAACCATTGTGCATGCTCTAGTCACATCACAGATAGATTATGGTAACATTCTCTACCTAGGAGTCTCCAAAAAAACCTCAACAAACTTCAACTTATCCAGAATGCTGCTGCACGCTTGGTATTGAACCTGCCCAGAAGAGCAAATACTACTAAAGCTCTGTCTACTCTCCACTGATGGCCAGTGGAGAAGAGGATTATCTATAAACCTATGTGCTATTGCCACAGAATCATGTGGAAAAACGGCCCTAGCTTCCTCCGCTCGATGATAACCCCTTACACACCTGCCCGCAATCTTAGATCTATGGGAGCCCACCTGGTAAGGGTGCCTAAATTCCAACAGGCCAGGATGGGAGCACACTCTTTTGGATATCTTGCTGCCAAAAGGTGGAACGCTCTGCCAATGAGTTTGAGGGCCGAACCTACTTACAGCAATTTTCGTAAGCAACTAAAAACCTGGTTATTTCAACCCTAATTTGGGACTTTCTATTTGTTCTCCTCAGTATTCCTCTTTCCTCTGAGCTTAGGCTGTGCTCTGATTTTTTTTCCTTTCCTATGGGGGTCACTATCCTAGCATGGGGACACACCGTTGGGTGTAACCAGGTGCTTTATAAATGGAATTGTATTTTATTTTATTATTTATAGTATTGTGACCATTTTGAACCTTCTCTCAGAGAAAGACAAAAATGTGTGATACGGTGTAGTAGTTATCCTCTAGATGTGTGTGAGAATAGTAATGTGAGAATACATGAAGGAAAATATACTCAGTTACATGATTTGCTGAATTATTATATTTGGCTCAAATACCATGTGCTACTTAAGGAAGTATTACGTATCATTAGTACTTAGTGTTAGTAACAGTGCTGTACATTTACAGTACATGCAGGAAATGCAAGCACATTTCTATAGGAGTATATGCTAATCTAAAACCTAAATAAAAACATATTAAAGCATACATGTCTGTTTGCAGAGATGTATGAACATAGGTTAGTGTTCTGGGGTCATAGGTCATGAATTGCAGGTCTGACAGGGTCATGCAGTGTACAAATGACACTGTAATATAGTCTGAAGCACTAATACTAGTCCTGTAGAAGGTTATCCTTGTTTCTCTACTCCTGTAGCTTGGTAAAAACATTACCAATTAGGTTTCTGATGAAGGGTAGATGGGTGTTGGGCTGGGTGTTGAGAAATATGTCTCCATCTAAGTAAAGCTTCGTCATTAGGGGTCAATCTCGCTTCATCGTGAGGACATCTAGGAAGACAACTTCACCCAATGGAGGAGTTAACAATGATGGGAAAGGGTGTAAGTGTACCTCTTTGGAGTGATTTCAAGATAGATAATGGTAGCATGCATTCTTTATAGGAGATGATGTTGATGATGGATGGTGAGTTAGCCGTATTAGAGGAGGTTGAGAACTGTTTACAGGGGTATATTTATTGTTTGCAATCTCTGCATGAATGAACACCTACAACAAGACAGAACCTGCAAAAAAATGACAAAGAACGGATATTGTAACAGTGAAAAACAACCATATGTGAAGGGTAGTGTCTCAGAGTTCAGAACAGGTATTGATTTCTTCCTGAAACATGACCCAATTGCCTGGGCTTGAAGTCACTGGTGCTGATTGCCGACAATGGAGATATCTTGAAATCTTGCTACCTAGAGTCTCTAGAGGTTCTTGGTCAGTGATTTCTCACTCAGTGGGACCATGGGACCAACCTTGATTATGATGCACTTTGACCCAAGGAAAACATTGTCAGCCAGAGAAACAAAGGCCTCTCTCAGGTCACACAGGCATCTTTTGACGTGGCTGGCTGGCAAACAGAATGAGAGTCTTGGGCAGCCCTCCATTCCTCTTCTGTGGGGAGTAGAAATGCTTTAAGGTTCTGCGTCTACTTCTTTTGACTACTAAGGTCATCAGCAGGGAGACAGACCTGCAGAGTTTTAACATGGGCCTTTCTCATTCAGGTCTGCTTGTTCCTACCCAGGAGAACAGGGGCAGGGCTCAGCTGCCTGTTCTGGAGGCCCCAACATCCAAAGGGTCCATGCAGTTGCAGGACCAAAATGACAACAAGTTGGAGGGAGCAGCAGCTTATGTTACCAAGTATAGGCAACAACTCACTGGCAATTACATTAAGAGCATTCAAATTTACAGGGGCCAGCCAATCAGGGTGTTCAAAAGCTTCATTCTTTCTCAGATGATCTTATTCCTAAAATGCACACTGAAAATTGCAATCCTGTGGTTACTGCCTTTCTGCTGATTATCTTGCAGACTATTTTCGTAGGAAACTTTGTGAATGACCACCAAACAGTGCTGAAAAGAAAGAACATCAGAGGAAGATGAAATGGGGAGGGGTCCAGTGTGGACAACATTTTTCTTACATTGTGCAACTATTATTCATATAAAAGAGGTTTGTGAAAACCAAAGAGTAACCCGAAAGACTAAAGGACAATGTTTGTGAAATATTTAACGCATACACGTTTTGGTGATTAGGCAGTGGTATAGCAAGGGGTGGCAGCCCCCCTTGCTCTTACCTGTGTCCATCTCGCATCACGCAGGAATCGCCCCCACCCGCTCTTACCTGCGGCTGTTGCGGGTCACGCAGGAATCGCCAGCAACCACACCCTCTTACCGGTGGCTGGGCAGCAACACCAGTTACCGCCACTGTGATTAGGATGATAAGTTATTACAACATTTAAGTTCATACTGGGGGATTTTGACTCTTCTTGTATGTGGCCAGACTGCCAGGTCAGTCAATCAATCAATCAGGGAATTGTGAAGCACGCTACTCAGTCGTGAGGGTCTCAAGGTGCTGGGAGGGGGGTGCAGCTACGAGTCAGCCGAAGAGCCGGGTCTTGAGGCTCTTCCTGAAGGTGTGCAGGGTGGGGGAGTGTCTGATGTTGAATGGGAGCTTGTTCCAGGCCTTTGCCGCGATGAGGGAGAAGGCTCTTCCACCCGCTCTGGTTCTGCAGATGAGTGGGATTTCTGCAGTATGGAAACCGCCCTCCTCGCCGCAACAGACGACATCCGCACCCTATTGGACAAAGGAGAAACAGTAGCCCTCATCCTCCTCGACCTCTCAGCGGATTTCGACACAGTCTCTCACCGCACCCTGATACGCAGACTCCACGACGCAGGGATCCAGGACAAGGCCCTCGACTGGATCCGCTCCTTCCTCTCCGGCAGAACGCAGCGGGTCAGACTCTCCCCTTTCCTCTCGGACCCTACACCAACCACCTGCGGAGTCCCCCAGGGGTCCTCCCTCAACCCTACGCTCTT
This sequence comes from Calotriton arnoldi, assembly GCA_963921515.1. Lineage (NCBI taxonomy): Eukaryota > Metazoa > Chordata > Amphibia > Caudata > Salamandridae > Calotriton > Calotriton arnoldi. Next base: position 319,684 of record CAWUFW010014598.1, read on the forward strand.
CAACGTCTACATGGCTCTGCTCGCCCCATCGTCAGAACCTACGGACTCAACATTGTGTCATACGCAGACGACACCCAACTCATCCTCTCCCTATCCAACGAACCCAACACCGCCAGACACAACTTTCGAGAAGGCATGGAAGCCGTCGCCAAATGGATGAAAAACAGCTGCCTACAACTAAACACCAACAAAACAGAAGTACCCATCATGGGTCCAAACCCCCACGCCTGGAACGACACCTGGTGGTCCCCCGCCCTCGGAAGCCCGCCCACCCCCACGGACCACGCACGCAACCTGGGAATCATCCTGGACTCCGAGCTCAAAATGGACCGCCAGATCAACTCCGTCTCGTCCTCCTGCTTCCACACCCTCCGCCTCTTACGTAAGACCTTCAAATGGATCCCCCTTGAACACAGAAAGACTGTCACTCACGCCCTGGTCACCAGCAGACTCGACTACGGCAACGCACTCTATGCCGGAATAAACAAAAACCTCACCCGCAAGCTACAGAACATCCAGAACGCCGCCGCAAGACTGGTCCTCAACCTGCCAAGACACTGCCACATCTCCCAGCACCTGCGCACACTCCACTGGCTCCCCATCGAGAATAGAGTCACCTTCAAGATGCTCACCCACGCACACAAGGCCCTCCATGACACCGGACCAGCATACCTGAACAGCCGACTCAAATTCCATGCACCCCAAAGGACCCTACGATCAGCCCAGCTCTCCTACGCTGTGGTCCCCCGCACCAGAAAGACCAGATCGGGTGGCCACTCCTTCTCCTTCCTCACGGCCAGAGCCTGGAACGCCCTTCCGCTCCACCTCAGACAGACAACATTGCTCCCCATCTTCGCAAGAAAGCTCAAAACCTGGCTCTTCGACAGACCCCCTCCTTGATGGACTGGAACCTGCACCCCCTCTCCCCCGTACCCCCAGCACCTTAAGACCCTTACGGGTGAGTAGTCACGCTCAACAAACGCCTGATTGATTGATTGCTAGGGCAATTTGGCGGAGCGGAGGTTTCTCTTGGGTACGTGGGAGGAGACTCTCTTGTTGAGGTATTTGGGTCCGGTGTTGTGGAGGGATTTGAAAGCGTGGGTGAGTAGCTTGAAAGTTACTCTCTTCTTGACGGGGAACCAGTGGAGGTCTTGTAGGTGTTGGGTGATGGGATCATGTCGTGGGATGCCGAGGACGAGTTTGTGTAGCAGGGATTTGTTGATTCCAGGATAGAGGGTGTTTCCGTAATCCAGTCTGCTTGTTATGAGTGCATAGGTGACGGTTTTTCTGGATTCGGGGGAGATCCATTTGAAGATCTTGCGAAGGATGTGGAGGTTGTTGAAGTAGGTGGAGGCGATGGCGTTGATCTGGCGGGTCATGGTGAGGGAGGAGTCAGGTATGATGCCGATGTTCTGGGCGTGGTCCGTGGGGTGGGGGGTTGCCGAGGGCGGTGGGCCACCAGTTGTTGTCCCAAGCTGAGGGAGTTTTCCGAGGACGAGGACTTCTGTCTTCTCCAAGTTGAGCTTCAGACAGCTGCTGCTCATCCAGGATGCGTCATCTTTCATTCTTTCCTGGAAGCTGAGTCTGGTGACGTCAGGTTCCTTTGTGAGGGAAAGGATGAGCTGGGTGTCGTCAGCGTAGGATGCTATGCTGAGTCCATGCTGTCTGACGATGGCAGCGAGGAGGGCCATGTAGATGTTGAAGAGCGTGGGACTGAGAGCTGATCCTTGGGGTACTCAGCAGTTGATCTCTGTGGGTTCAGAGAGGAAGGGCAGGAGTCTGATCCTTTCGGTTCTGCCAGCGAGGAAGGAGCGGAGCCAGTCGAGGGCAATTCCCTGTATGCCGGCGTCGTGGAGTCTGGCTGGGAGAGTGTGGGAGGAGACAGTGTCGAAGGCTGGGGAGAGGTTTAGTAGGATGAGGGCCGCGGTGTGGCCTTGGCCGAGGAGCGTGTAGATGTCATCTGTCGCGGCGAGGAGGGCAGTCTCAGTGCTGTGGTTGTTGCAGAATCCGGATTGGGAAGGGTCAAGGATGGCATTCTCTTCGATGAAGTTAGTCAGCTGGGCGTTGACAATCTTCTTGGTGACTTTGGCTGCGAAGGGGAGGAGAGAGATGGGCCAGTAGTTTTTCAGGTCTGTCGGGTCTGCAGAGGGTTTCTTGAGGAGGGGCTTGACTTCTGTGCGTTTCCAGTCATCGGGGAATGTGCCGGATTCAAAGGCGGCGTTGATGGTGCATCGTAGCTCGGGTGCTATGGCAGCAGTGGCTCTGTGGAAGATGTGCGGCAGGCAGGGGTCCATGGGGGCTCCTGAGTGAGTGCTCTTCATGGTTGTGGGGGTATCTTCAGTGTGACTGGGGTCCAGGCGGTGATGGTAGGCTGGCTGCCGTCGCTGGAGGAAAGAGTATTTCTGGAGTCTGTTCGCTGAAGTTGCCGTAGAGGACCTTGATTTTCAGATGGAAGTAGGAGCTGAGCTTGTTGCAGAGGTCCTGGGAGGGTGTGACATCCGTGGCTTCGCTGGGGGGTTTGGTGAATTGTTGGATGATGCTGAAGAGTTCCTTTGAGTTGCTGGAGTTGGCGAGAATTTTGTTCTGGATTAAGGTGCTTTTGGAGGATCTGATGAGTAGGTGGTATTCTGTCATGGCAGTCTTGTAGGTGGTCTGGCCTTCAGTGGTTTTGCTGTTCCTCCATTGTTTTTCGAGATGCCTGCAGGTGCGTCTGGATTCTTGGAGGTCGGAGGTGAACCAGGTGGCCTTCATGGGGTGCTGTCTGTCGGGGTTGCGGAGGGGGGCGAGCTTGTCTGCGCATTTGGTGATCCATTTGTGAAGTTCTTCAGCGGCGAGTTGGCATCGGTTGAAGCGGGGGGGCTTCGTGGTTGAGGGTGGAGTTGAGGTGCTCCTCAGCGACCTTGCTCTAGTTCCCTAGTGGAGGGCGGGGTGCAGGTTTGGGTGCGGTGGGTTTGTCGACGTGGAAGTGTACGCAGTAGTGGTACATCCAGGTGGGTTGCATGGTGTAGCTGAAGTGGACGTTGTTACCTCCTGCGAAGATGGGGTCGAGGGTGTGTCCTGCCTTGAGGGTAGGGGTGATGACAAGTTGTTTCAGTCCAAGGTTGGTGAGGTTGTCCAGGAGGGTGGCGGAGTTGGGGTCGCTTAGGTTGTCGAGGTGGACGTTGAGGCCTCCGATGAGTAAGTAGTCCATGGAGGCGATGGCGTGGGGCATGATGAGGTTGGTGATGGTACTGGTGAATGCGGTTCAAGGTCTGAGAGGTCTGTAGGCGAGGGTGCCTCGTAGGGTCGGTTTGGGGCTGGTCTGGATCTGGAAATGGAGGTGTTCGGTGGTGGACGGGGAGTCGCTCGTGCTGGAGGTGGTGTGACGGAGAAATAAGACAAGGAAGAAAAAGCTGCACAGGTTTTTGTGCACTTCCTGTCTTCCTTATTTCAGCAGTGATTTAATTTCCCTTTCTGCACAGATTTTGGACCTTGCTTATCAGAGAGTGATTGCAATTTTTGGCATTTACATTGTTTTTAATTCGATCTTTGGACTTTGGTGTTGCACACATAAATGTAGTGTCACTCCTGTGATGTAACAGGAGCGTTGAGGGTCAATTTATTGAGCTCCGACAACAGGGGTGTTGGTTTGTTTCCTCCTGCAATTCTCTGTTCTGATGGTTGGTTCTGCACCACGTGGTGCAAGGTTAATAAATATGACCCTGGCCGGATAGGAGGGCAGAGGAGACATCCGGGCCTGGGCTGAGTACCTCATCTGCTGCGTCCGTGTGTTTCAATGCTACGCAGTGAGGCCTGTAATATCGGCTATGCAAAGTACTTCTGACCTGAACCTCTCAACATTACATTGGCGACAAGTTGGTGACCTCTGGCCCTCCCGGAGACTGTGTGGCAGCCAGGTGCGATATTCATATGTGCACAGTGCTTGTGCCACGTTCCTGGTGATGCTGCAATGACCCGGTGTACTGAGTGCTGACATCGGAGAACACCCAATGCATATCACAGTTTGGGCGGAGCCTCCAGATTACAGTGGGCCGTCTCGGCCAAAAGGTACTCCCTGCTGCAGCAAGGGCTGCATGTGTAGGTGAGAAGTCCGGGTGGTGCAGCGCCCTCTGCTGGCTGCCCATAGATTTTCTGACGGTCCTGCTCTGGTGTTTTGAGACATGGCAGCACAGAAGGAAGACAAGTCTGATACAATCAACCTGGCATGTGTGCATTTCAACTGGCCTAGATGTAAAGTATGTGCAGACACAATATTAGGGACTGAGTGTCAGGGGGCTACAATTGAGGTCAGTGGAGACTTGCCAGTGGTGCCTGTGATTACGATTGAGAGAGGCTGATAAAGCAGGGTGGACATGTCTAAACTGAACAAGACTATGACTTAGCTACAAAACTCACATCCAAGAGGGGGGATAGTCAAGAGTCAACTCGGGTGACACCCCATTTTAATTCACATCATGGCAACAATATCGCCCGTGGAGCGGTTTACAGTGGAAGGTGCCCTGTCAGCACAAGCTCCCAAATGGAATGAGTGGGTAGAACGAGTACTACTTTTATTTGAAGCCAACAAAGTAGACAATGCACAAAAGAGAGCCATGACTCCTCATTTCGGTAGGAAGAGACATTTATGAAATATCTAAATCCATCAATGAAGCGCCTCCCAAGACACACATCACTCTCCTAGTAGCTCTCACAGTGTTTTGAATGTATGGCAACTCAGGATTACCAGAGGTTTGTATTTTGTCAAGCAATACAGCGAGCTGAGGAGTCTATTGATGCCTTCCATGCCCGCCTTAAGGAACTTTCCTTCTAACCTATATAGGGTTTGGCCCTCAATCAGCAAGGCTAGGCCATAATATACTAAATCATCAAACAAATGCCAATACTGATGTACATTCATCCAACCACTCACATACCGAGATCACACACCTTAATTGATAAGATCACTTGAATTTATTCAATACTCTTTTTTTTATAAAAAAATTTCTGTTGAAACTTTTTCAAACTTATTTTTGGGAAGAAAAAAGGAATTAATAATTTCTCAAATTACATCAAATCCTAAACATAACAATACACAGGGACATACCAATTACAAAATATACAACATTGAATATATCTCACAGACAATTTTGACATCACATATAATTTGCTCAGGTTCTGTACAAATAAAGATATGGTAGTACAAAAAGACCCCTGATAGCCACCTTCAAAAGGATGTTTAACTTATTTGTTACCAAGGGCAATAGCCGAACAGTGACCCTACTGAGCTCATAAACAAATTTTAGAAAATTCTAACTTAATTACACATGAGCAAGAGCGATATTACATATTCTGAACACTTGTTTAGGTGAAAGAAAAACTGTCAACGCGTTTGAACCCTGGCAAGTTTTTTTTAGGGTTCTCCTCAGGACGCAGAACACAAAAGAGCTGGAAATCAACACAAACACACTCATGTTAGCAAGAGTGCTAATCCAGACATTTTCACCACACTGACATTCATCCCATTCTCACAGCACCCCAACATACCTCTTTTTCTTATCCACAGCTAATGAATCCAATTATGAGTCTCCTCTAGTATGCCGCAATCTAAAGAAACAATATAGAAAAGGACCAGGTGTTGATTTTGCAAAACAACCAAAAACGGAACTTACTTCCAACCAGACCAGCTGAAAATAGATACTGGCCATTTTAATCCTCAGGGTTTGATCCTGTCTGTGCGAATCTGTGAAGTTGAAACAACAAATGTCAATGTTTTACTGACAGCATAACATTCACTAAGGTAATCTTTATCTTATTTATTTATTTATTTATAAAGTTTTATATAGCGCGAATAAGATCACGAAGGATATCAGAGCGCTTTACAATATGATGGGAGGAATAACATAAATGCAATATCAACATCCGAGCAAGTGAGTGTATCCCTCGTAGGGTAAGAATTTGTTCATAAGGAATCGTTTAGCTTCCAATTTGAAACCCTTCGTTGAAGAGATTCTGCGTACTTCCGGTGGAAGAGAGTTCCAAATCTTTGGAGCAGCGCCGGAGAAGGCTCAGTGACAAGTTCTTTTTTTGTTAAGGATGAGTGGTTTCAGGAGGAAGGTAGTGGCACTTCTTGAGGCTCTAAAACCACAGGATAGTTCAAGTTTTTGCGCAAGGTACCTGGGAGTATTGAAGTGAAGGGCTTTGTGAGCCAGAACGGCAATCTTTAACTGAATTCGAGCTTCGTAGGGTAGCCAATTGAGAGATTTTAGGACTGGGGATATATGATCGTATCGTTTGGTGCCTGTGACCAGTCTAGCCGCCGCGTTCAGAGTTGATCTTAGTGGAGCCAGGGCGTATTTGGGAAGGCCACAGAAGGTAGCACTGCCGTAGTCAAGCCTTGACAAGACAAGCGCTTGGACCACCTGCTTGAAATCATTTAGTGGAAGGAAAGGTTTGATATTTCTGAGTGACCTCAACAAATGGTTTGCTCCCTTACATACATTGCTGATATGATTTTTCATATTCAGGTGCTTGTCCATGGTGACTCCGAGGGATTTGGCTGAGTCTATGATGAGAGGAGTGCAATTGAAAGCAGTGAGGTGACTCAGCCATAGGTCTATCTTGGGGATGTCGTTCGAAGGGGAGATGAGCAGGAATTCTGTTTTGGAAGTGTTAAGCAGGAGATGGTTCTCCGTTAACCAGTTTGAGTAGACGTTAGAGTAGTGTTGAGGGAGATGATGTTTTCCAAGGATGAGATTTTCAAATAGAGTTGCGTGTCGTCCGCATACATGTGGAAGAGAATGTTCATGGAGTTTAATGAGTTAGCGAGAGGTTCCAGGAAAAGGCTGAAGAGGATGGGAGATAGGGCGGACCCTTGAGGGACCCCCATGAGTACAGGAGAGGGCTGGGAGAGAGAGTGGTTTGCCTTGACTCTTTGTGATCTGTGATGTAGGAAAGATGAGAACCATTGTAACACCTGATCAGCAAAACCCATCCTGTTTTGCAGGATGGATAGGAGGTTGTCATGATTAACCGTGTCGAAAGCAGAGGAAAGGTCAAGGAGAATCAAGAGGCAGGATACATTTTTGTCAAGCATTTTTAAAATGTCATCCATAACGTGGGTGAGAGCCGATTCAGTGCTGTGTCCCTTCCTGAAACCAGATTGATGCTGGTCTAGAAGTTGATTATTCTCTATGTGAGCACAAAGTTGAGATTGAACACATTTTTCTAGAAGTTTCGCTAGAGTGGAGATGTTGGAAATGGGGCGGAAATTATTGAGATCAGATTTGTCAGCATTAGTTTTTTTAGAATAGGTGATACCTGAGCTGCTTTTAGGCAACTGGGGATCGTGCCTTGTGAAAGAGAAGCGTTTACTATCCTTGTCCAGGTGGGGATGAGTGCATTCTTGATTTCTTTGAAGATAGCCGGGGGCAACGGGTCACTGAAGTGGTTGGAGGGGTTGATATTCTGAAGAATCTTGTGGATGTCATTTTCACTAAATGGGGTAAAGGTACCCCACGACGCATTGTTCTTGGCGGTCGATTTGGCCTTATCAAAGGGGTCAAGGGGGGAGGCGGCACTTGAGGGAGGCAATAGAGCCTTCTTAGAGGCGAGGTCAGCAGAGATGAGTCTTGATTTCTCCGAGAAGAAAGCGGCAAGATCGTCGCATGAGGGTGGGCTGCCACCAAGTTCAGAGTGGTTTGGACCAACGACTGATTGCTGTTTGACCAATTCGAACAGTTTCTTGGGGCGGTTTGCCGCTTGATCCAGTTGGTGTCTGAAGTAGTCAGCCTTGGCACTCTTGGTTTGTTTATTGTAGAGGCTCCTGACATCTCTAAGGAGTTTTAGTTGGTCCAATGAGGGATTGGATCGCCAGGACCGTTTAACTGCCCTGAGGTTGCGTCGTTCTGTGTTTAAGTTGTCATTATACCATGGTTTGGATATTTTAGTTGAGGCATTTTTGTGTTGGAGTGGAGCAATGTCATCCATGATGTTGGAAATTGTCGAATTGTAGGCGTCGGTGAGTGATTGCACCTCGACCAAATCAGCTTGGGCGGAGAGGGCAGATTTACATTGGGCAGCTAGATCGTCAGAGTTTATTGATCTGAGGTCTCTTTTCCATATCTTCGATTTCAATGGTTGAGCCTTCCTCTTCAATACCTCCCTGTTAATGTAAAAGAGGATGCTATGGTGGTCGGACCAATCACAAGGGGTAATGGAATCTACGGTGATGGTCTGCTCTTTAGAGATGATGAGGTCTAGTGTTTCTCCTTTAGTGTGAGTAGGTTGATCGCAGTGCTGAGTCAGATCTTGATCAATTAAGAATGATTTCAAGCGAGATACAGCGGAGTCGTTGGGGTTAGACCAGTGAAGGTTGAAATCCCCAAGGAAGATTTGGGCCACCGCTGAGTCGACATTGCTAGTGATGATTTCCATTAGATGCTCAATGAAGGGGAGATTGTCACCCGGAGGGAGGTAAAAGGTGTGAAGTTTGCAAACTGGTAGGTTCATACTAGAGATGCTGAGACACAGGTATTCACTGGAGGAAGGCGCAGAGGACTCCAAGAGAGAAATCGAGAGTGTCTTCCTGTGGATACAGGCTAGGCCACCGCCCAACTTCAGAACTCTGTCTAGTCTAATTATGTCATGAATGGGAGGTACTAGGAGGTCCAAGATAGGAGTGGAAGTGGGATTTAACCAAGTTTCAGTGACGATGATAATGCCTAACTCATTGTGTTGGATGAGGTCGAAGATATCGGAGGTGTGTTTACTGGCTGATCTACAATTAAGTAGTACACATTTAAGTCGTAGTGGATAAGGGGGGGAAGGAGTCTGGGAGATGTTCACACGGGTGAGGTTGTCGGAGTTGCTGCATCTAGGATTGCGAGGAGGTTCTCTGTTCGGGTTTGAAAGGATGGAATGTATTTGTCTCGGCTGGACCATGTTAGATTTGGACCAAGAAGAACAACAATTGTGACTGTCCAGGAGATCAGTCCACGCCGAGAGTGTTCCACATCCTGTGGGGCTGTCGGAGGCATTGGGTAGGGGAATGGATTTCAAAATGGAGGGGGCTAGAGGCTGATCCATGTGGTCGCTATCCCTGGTGGACGATCTGGGCCAATTCAAAGAGGTGAGGAGAGAGCTGATCACGGGGAAAAGATCATTTGAGAGGGATTTCAGATCGTGTAGCTCAGAAGTGAGAAGGTGCAACTGTCGAGATATCTCGTCAAGGCGCGCAGCCAGGTCTGAGAGTTGGTCTAGGGGTGGAGGGTGTGAGGGAAAAACGATCGCTGATGGGGAGCATCTGCGTAAGCCAGTTGAGGCCTGTGTGGGGGCTCGTTGACCAGATTCTGGCATAGCCTGTGTCAAGGTTATAGGGATGGGGAAGGGGCATCGTCAAATAATCGAGGAAACTGTCTGTCTTGCGGGAACCTCTCAGCTTGAGAGAAACCCTGTGACGGACTGACAGACGGTGAGGAGATTGAGCCCACAGATCCGCCAGCCACCTGAGAGGGAGATCTAGTGGGTTGACATAATTCCACCGGGGACAAGGCAGTTCTGGGATCAGCTATAAGAGATGTGGGGTTAGGGGAGAGTGGGGTACTCGCAACTGTTAAGGGGGGAGTACTGGTTAAGCCCAGCGGAGAAGTAGAGGTTGAGTAGGAGTCAGAGGAGTTGCCATGCACCGCATTTTTAAGAGTGGGGTAAAAATTGGCCATCTTTGCTAGATTGATATTAGAGGCTGGGATTAGGATGATACCATTATTGTAGAGGGTGATAGTGGTGGAGGCTTTGAGGGTGGACGAGGGAGATGTTGTTAGTTTGAGGCCATGTGGGGTTATCTTAGATCCTGTTATTCGAAGCAAGGAGTAGAGCACTGCTCGCCAGCATGCCCGTTTTCTGGTATAGAAGATGAGGTCATTCACCAGAGTACCTTTGTTGGTGCAGAAGTAGGGGTCTGAGAATAGCATTTCTGGTCTAGCTTTGAGTATGCGATGTTTGTATTTTTTTTCCGCATTTTTAGAGAGGTCAGTTGGATAATTGATGATGAAGGCATTGAAACCATTGGGATCGGGACTTATCTCCATTGTGAAGTAGAATCCTAGAGAGGATGGGATCACAGAGAAGAGAATAAGGAGGTGAGAGAAAAAGACAACAATCCTGGTTCTTTCAACGGAAAGGTGAGGGGGCGGAAAGGCAGCACGATGGGAGGCGTAGAGATATTGCTGTGCAAAGCTAGTGACTAAGGCCCACTAGGTCACTGCAGTCGTGGGATCACGTAAATTGTCTCAGCTCTATAAACTGGCATTGGCCGTTACACAGGACGATGGGGGGCCCATCTATGAAGATCTATAAATCATGCAGAATTCATGTCCCGAAAAAGTTAGATTTAAAGTCCATATTCAAGCAATTAGAGTCTCATAAACAGAGATTTTCATTATCTGGGTGTAAATGTGAGTCTTTATCCGCAGTCATGGCAGGCTTTTACATCATAGTGACCCCGCGTTTTTGTTGAATAAATGTCTGGTAGGATATACCTTATTCGGTTGGTTCGCAGACAATTTTCATATTTTGCCTCCCCATCTCTGTCTAAGGACATAAATTAGTGCCCGTACGTGCGCTGCACACATTATACCGTTAGTGATATTCCTGAACTACAGGGGTTTCGGATGTTAGTGTATGAGAAAAACGTTCATTAAATGCACCAAATTATGTCCAAACAGTCGGCTCCCATCGATATCTCCATTTACATTTGCTGCACACACTTGTTACTACGCGACTTCCTAATCACTCGGCTGTAGTGGCCCATTTCAAGTCTGTTTCTAGTTGGTGCTAATACAGCATTATTGCAAACCGCAAAAGCAGTGTGAGCTGTTACAAACATACTGTTTGATACTTTGTTTCTTTGGCGGCACATGTGGGTTTAACAATGAAAACGATGAGATAAGAGGCCAGATCATATAAGGGTGTGCCTCAGAAAAAGTTGGTGAGTGGATACTAGAGGAATCGGGAAAATCCCTAGCGGACATTTTAATGCTGGGCAGGACCAAGGAACTGTCCCGAGCTAGGGCTGCCCACATTGAAGCAGCCTTACAGGCCTCGGTGAAGACTGAACCCATCAATGCCCTCACATTAAATCCGATGGCTAAACCAGGTCGGAGAGACAGCACCAGAACACGAACTTGCAGATATTGTGGGGGAAGTAGAAATTGTCCCTCTGATTGCCCGGCGAAAGGAAAGAAGTGTGCTGGGTGTGGCAAACTCAATCATTCTATGCGTGTCTGTCGCTCAGAAAAAGATCTGGGACAGCGCCCCACTTTAAACACGCTCCCAGAAGTAACAGGGGGAGGCAGCGACATGGATGATGATAACACTGAAGAACATACCATCCACTCCATTTTCACCATTGGCACCACCGCTCAACTCTCACGTCAGCTGCCGCAATGCCAGATACAGGTCGGAGATCAGGTCACTACTACCGTAGTCGACACCGGAGCAACAATTAACATCCTGTCTGCGGAGGTCTACAGAACTCTGACACCTGCTCCACAATTGAATCCTGCGACAATCAAGGTGTTTGCATGTGGTCAAGACAAACCTCTTGTGATGCAAGGTAAATTCAAGTCGACCATCACCTATGGCTCCAAGTCTGTCTCAAGTATATGTTGCTGAAGAAGGCCATGGTATGCTCCTGGGCTGCAGGGCGGCTGAAGACCTTGGAATTGTCACCTTTGCTTTTGGGATCCATCAGGGATTGCAGAATTTCGTGCAGTCTTTGAAGGAATTGGGTGCCTGAAAGGCAAAGAGATCCATCTGCATATCAATCAGTCTGTGCTGCCCATATCCTTACGTCATTGGCGCATTGCGTTACATCTGCGACCATTGATAGAAAAGGATGGCCAAGCTGGAGGCCGCGGGCATCATTGAAAAAGTAATGGGACCCACCCCATGGGTCTCGCCAATTGTGGTAACCCAAAAACCCAAGCAGCCGGGTGAGGTGCGAATATGTGTGGACAAGCGCATGCCCAATGTGTCGATGAAAAGGGAGTGACATCGCACACCCACAATTGATGACTTGATTGGAGAATTGAGTGGAGACAGCTGGTTTTCGAAGCTAGATCTGCATTCAGGATTTCACCAGTTAGTCCTGGACAAGGAGTCTTGATACATGACAACATTTTCAACCCATGTAGGCCTGAGGCGTTACAAGCAGTTAAGTTTCGGCATCTCCAGCGCGGCCGTGGTGTTTCAGAACACTATTCAGGAACTTCTGGCTGATCTCCCTGGTGCTGTTAATGTCAGTGATGGCATTTTAATTTACGCGAAGACAGTTCCTGAACACAATATGAGATTGAAGATGGTACTCCTGAGGTTTCAAGAGGCTGGTCTGACACTTAACCACAACAAATGCGAGCCTTACAGCAGAAGTTGCACTTCTTTGGATATGTGTTCTCATCTGCAGGAGTGACTTTGGATCCAGACAGAGTCCGTGATATTAAGTAGTTCCCTGCTCCTGCCACTGTGACAGAAGTGCACAGTTTTTAGGGATGGTCAATTATTGCGGCCATTTAATTTGTGACCTTACAACCTTGACGCAGGCCCTAAGTAAGCTCACAAAAATGCCAGTTTCCTGGTCATGGGGCCCTGCACAAGAAGCTGCTTTTCAGGCCACTAAGGACGCCCTCTCTTCTAAGACTACATTGGCCTATTTTGACCCCTGAAAGGACACCACAATCGAGGTGGACGCCGGCTCCAAAGGTTTAGGGGCTGTACTGTTGCAGCATTCCACTGTAGATGATGATTGGGTCCCGGTGGCGTTCACCAGTCGCTCTTTAATGAACACTGAGCAGAGATATTCTCAAACTGAGAAGGAAGCAATAGACATTTACTGGGGATGCCGACATTTTCACCTGTATGTCTATGGCCGTAATCACTGTTCACAAGCCGCTCCTTCCTTTATTCAAGGGCATGGCTGCTAAGTCACCTCCGCGAATTGAAATATGGATGCTCCAACTTCAGGAGTACAATTTCAGGTGGAGTACCGTACTACATCTCACAACTCTCTGGACTATTTGTCTTGACATCCTCGAGTGGATACCCCTGAAGAGAAAGCTGACGCTGATGAGACGGAGGAGTAGGTCCGATATGTGACGGCCCGATCTTGTCCCATTCCCCTTTCCATGGAAGTCCTGTGCCAAGCTACCAGCCAAGATAAATGCCTTCAGAAAGCATTGGAGACCGTAAAAAATGAGTGGCAGAAGTTAAAGAAGGAATGTGTTTTGCTTACCCCGGAAGCGCTACGGATCATGGATAGTTTATGTCATATTCGACAAGAGCTGAGTGGGACTCCACTGGGTGCCTTTTGAGAGGACATCGACTTGTCATACCCACTGCCCTCACGGATCGAGTTATTCAACTGGCCCATGCGGGAATCAAGGCATGGTTAAAACCAAGAATAGTTTACGAACCAAGGTGTGATTCCCCTTGATGGATGAAAAGGTTGAGGAGGTGGCCAGGTCCTTTTCATGGTGCCAAGCCTCTGGCGAGGCCAGTCCACCCTCCCCTGTAATAAGCGAGACAGGACCGCAATGTCCCTGGATGTGTGCCAGTCTTGACTTTGGGAGTCTGCTGGATGGAAGACATACATTTGTAATGATTGATGACTACTCCAAGTATCCGGAGGTAGAGGTTGTCTCATCGTTGAGTGCCAGCGAGGTGATCCCCAAATTGGAGAAGGTAATGGCCACTCATGGCTTGATAAAAGAATTATGAACTGACAATGGCCCTACCTTCCATGGGTGGGAGATGGCTGCCTATCTGACTTCCCTCAGCATCACTTACAAGCAGATTACCCAGCAGTGGCCCCAGGCAAATCGGGAGGCCGAAAGATTCATGCGAACTTTGAACAAAGTCATTCGGACAACCTCTCGAACTTGCAATATATTCTTTCCTTCGTGAGTTTCGCCAGACGACTCATTCTATCACTGGATGGGCTCCTAGGCACCTCTCCATGGGTCGGGTCATGGTAGATTCCATTCCGCGCCATCCCGGGTGGTTGCCAGATCCTATTGACGACAGCCGAAGTCATGGAAGGCATCAGAATTTCAATGATCATGTGAGTCGTTGCCGACGAGCCAAGATGTCCGACTTACAGGTGGGCGACATGGTGCTGGTACAGAATCAAAGCCCTGGCAGCAAATTTTGATTGCCCTTCGAGCGAGATTCCTGGATCATTATCCATCGGAAGGGCACCCGTATCACTTCACGGCAGGGCCTAGAAACAATCACTCGGAACACTTAAGCTTTTAAGAAGTTCCATCCTCGACTGAGACAATCCCTAAGTGAAGAGGATGTACCTCCTGTGTTGGATGAGACTGAGGACAATGGTGACGTGGACTATTCTGAAGGAGAGTTGCCAGAGCTGAATGCTGATGCTACAGGGGTATCTGGTGGTCCTGAGACCCATGTGGGGAGCTCTCCTCCCCGATCATCCAGTTTGTAGACTGGCCGTAATACCTGTACTCGATATGGCTTACAAAGTAATCCAGTGCCGTCCACAAGACTGAGGGATCATCTGATGTAAGCCCTTTCCATTATATTTGGTATCAGGTAATGTGTCACCACTCAGGTAAGTGACTTTGAAACCCGTTGATGGTGTTGCTGTGATTGTATTGTTCTGAGACTTACTTATTTGTGATTCACCTGTGGCATGTTATTATAATACTGTTTGAATGTTGCATTGGTTATTCATTTTGTATTTTGGGGAGGAATGTAGTGTCACTCCTGTGATGTAACAGGAGTGTTGAGGGTCAACTGATTGACCTCCGACAACAGGGGTGTTGATTTGTTCCCCCCCTTAATTCTCTGTACTGATGGTTGGTTCTGCACCATGTGGAAAAAGGTAATAAATATGAGGGCAGAGGAGACATTCAGGCCGGGACTGAGCACCTCATCTGCTCTGTCTGTGTGTTTCAATGCTGCGCAGTGAGGCCTGTAATATCGGCTATGAAAAGTACTTCTGACACGGCACATTCAGTAATTACCTGAGCCTCTTAACATTACAATAAGGTTGGATTACACAACGTACCCAGTCAGTGCTATTTCACAGTTTGCCTTAATTGGCACTGAGATGCCATTTAACACCTTATGGGAGATGTCTAAATGTGGTGTGTTGTTTTACTCAATTTCTTTTAGGAAGGGACAGTGCTATTTTGTAGCACCAAAAAATCAATGATCTTATTTTCTTTTGTAACAAAAACACATTAATTTGTGTTGCTGCCCTGTAAATAGCATGAAATTACTGTGCACATTCTAAAATATTTCAGATAGCATTTGCTGTTTGCCAAAACAATTTATGAACATTGTGGAAAAAAAACACCCTTTCAAGGCCTGTATTTCTCCCTGTAGTTGGTTCATCAGACATACACATACATGTTTAATTAAAGCTCATTGTAATACAGCTCTGCCTCCTCCATGTTGCTGTCACTTCCACAGTAATCCTTTGCTGAGCTAGCTTGTGGAACAAGGTTACTGTAAAGCCAATCTGTGCCTTGTAAAATGTGGCATATGGGTGACTGGGTTAAACAAGAAAAAAACATGTTAGACAGATGTTTGAACGTGAGACAATTTATTTACTTTGGAATTTTATGAACACCCGTATTTTCATCTTAAAATAACATCCTATAGCAGCGAAGGGCCTGATGCATGAAATTTCCATTTGCAAAAATGACCTCAAATTTTCGCGTCAACTTTTTTGTAGTGAATAATATTTTGCTAACAAATCTATTTACAAATAGGTCAGTTCACAAAATACTGAATTGTAGTGTGCCTCAATCAGACGTACTTCATCCTAATTTGTAAGTTATGTCATGAATTACAACTCACTACGATTGGATACCATCACAGGAATGGTGGCCAGCTTGGGTCAGCAGACCACCATGTCTGTAATGGAACTTTAATAAAGAAAACATTTGAAAAGAAACAGGGCTGCTTTTAAAAAGAAAAATGTATTATGTTTTTAAAGTTTGTTTGGACAACTTATTACTCCCCAACAACCTTTTTTTGCATTCACAAAGGGGAAGGGAACAAATGTGTTACCACTCCAACTCAGAAGTCGCTAACTCATCAATGTTTTGCAACCGGATTATGACCACAAAACATTGATGCATCCTTTAGTGAATTGCACATAGCTTCCAAGTAGCAATTTTGTCATGCGTTTAGTACATAACAAATTGGCATTTTTTTGTAGAAAACCCTGGATTCCAGTTACTAAGATTTAACGCTGTGTTTGCATCACATAAGTGAAGCAAAACTAAGCTAAATATTTTGTTACCTATTTGCTTTCCAACATAAAACCTGTTTTACACTGGAAAATCACTTGAAAGTAATAAAAAGGAGAGCATAGCGCTGCTTTGTATTGCTTAGCGCCAAGGGGGCGTACCATGCAGTGGCGTCACAAAACTTGAGGGTGCCCCCCACGCTCTGTACCTAGTCCGAAGCTCTCTGGCCAGGGGCCTGCCAGTGCCAGAGGGAGCCCCTAGAGTTTGGGGGACCCCCATGCACCGCGGGGGCTGCAGGGGTGTTTGTTATGCCACTGTTACCAGGGGAGGGGTATGAACATGCCCATGCAACTGCCCATGGTTTCTGATTCAAAAACCTATTTACTTAAAAAAGTAGACAAGGTTTAGCATCAGAAAATAGCTCCCATTTCAGATAGGTGCTATGAAGGAGAAATGCTTTTTATCTCCTTTATTTTCCAACTTTTCTTGTTATGCTGCACTGTAAAGTTAGTCTAAGCATAGGATATCCTTCCAGTACAAAACCTATGCTACACCCACGGAGACACCCTTGCACTATAGTGCAAAGGTGTGTCCATGGCGCACGACCGCACATTTCGGAACCGACGTTAGGGAGAGGGAAGGAGAGTGCCATATTTCTATAAATATGGTGCTCTTTTGCTTTCTCCTTCTCACGCAGCACAGCAGCACAGCATTTGATACTGCTGCACTGCGCTGCATGAGAAACTGGTAAATCTGGCCCCCTGTGATTTTGCGAATCGTAGGCTTTGAGACTGGAAAATTGCTTTGTACATCAGGCCACAAATTACAAAAATTGTTCAGCACATTAAAAAAGCCATTTTGCGGTGCTAAACGCTGTAAATTCGCTAATTGCAGGCTTTGCTGATACAAAATGGTTTTTGTACATCAGGCTCAAATATCCATTGTAGCTTTCAGTGCAGTAGCAGGTCTTGTTTGAAACATTTACCATTCTGAAACTGCTGTGAATAATCTGGAGCTTGATTTGGTATTGTGTGTAGGAGAAACATCTGAAATAAATAAGCAGCACTTTTCAGTATTAAAACCGATGTTAGTCTCCATGATAACACTGTGTAGTAAATAGACATTACTGGCATTTTATTAACATATGAGCTACTTGTTGTGCTGTGTCTCCCCCCAGAGGCACTGGGTGAAGACTGTGAGCCTGGAGAATTATTTCCTGTGTAAAGAGCTGCTCAAAGGGAACTGCTGCGCGGTTTTTATTATATCAAACACTAAATAAGAAAAGTCACGTTTTTAATCTCCCTTGGGAGTTGACAGCTATTTCACGCGTTTTGTAAGGCCTTGTGGATTGTACCCTTGAACACTAAAAATAATGTACAGAAAGCTCATTTTTTATGAATCACGTACTGAATACGTTTCATATTCTCAATGGAAAAAATCATGAAATACCATCATTTAAGAAGCATTACCTATAGATAAAAGTGCAGCGCACGTGGTGCGAATTAAAGATTGCGATTCTATTGAGATTCTAAAAACGTAGGTAGGTTGCAAACCTTACTAAGGAGTGCCGGTATAAAGGAGCATTTGATGTTTTTACTGGGCGCCTAAAATTATCACATTATATTCAATGTTTCCTAGGGTGATTAGAAATGTTGGTGCACAAACTTGAAACACTTCATTCAGTCCTGTATGCTCAAAGATTTAATTTGGGAATGAGTTCTGCCGACAACGCAATCCTTAGAATTTCTGGTCATGAAGCATAACTATATCTTGTCATCATTATTCTCGAATTCACCTTTAGTCATGCCTGACGATTTCATAATTTCTTATTTTCCGGTAGGAAGGACAACCACTGAAAAGTGTCATCATAAATGTTAACCTCATCATGATAGCTCAAGCAAAACTCTTGGATTTAAATTTTATTTTACAGAGTAGCTAACATTTCTACAAGTAGCGGACCAAATTATCTCTCTTCCTGCGAGAGTCACAATTGTATAGTGCTTCGCTCAATAGTCATATAAATCTCACAGTAAAAGAATCCATCTTCTTTTATGTGTTTCCCTCTGTCCTTTTTTAGTTTGGAACTCTATGTTGTTGAATTCTTCCATGATCTCATGCCTGCTAAACAGGTCCAAGCCCCATGCCCTCTGTAGAATGCCGACCCTTTATATTCTCTTGCAGCTTTTAATATAGTCTCAATCAAATATTTGTACATTCACTGAGGCTCTCGAGCCATTTGGCAGCCCAGGCTTCAAGGGGCACAGTATCTCAGGAATAGAGGGAAGAGGTCGCTTTAGCTATTACTCGCACGCTTTTATCAAATACCAATATTCCAACAAAGATCCTTTCAGGACAGGGCCTCCAGTTGACTCACCATTTACAGCTCTCCGCAGAACATGCTTCTTTCATGCAGAAGAAGGTGCAGGAATGTCTTTGAAATAGGCTTGGCTGAACTAGTTTGTAGTGGGTGGTCTTGGTTGGAGGGGAAGGGTCAGTTGACAATCATAAAGCTGTCCGCAGAAGTTATGGTTTCATCTTGACAGTGGCCTCTTTGCAATTGCTCTTAAAAAGCATGCATTGCTGTAGTAGTGCCTGGCATTTAAGGGAATTAACTGGTGTGTGGATGGGCTCCTTGTGAATCGCAGAATGCCACCACTGAGAGTGCAGTTTGCCAATAGTTGAAGTGGGCTGACCAGCTACCCCTTGCTGTATTCTGTAATAAATGGATGAAAAATGTGAAATGGTAACGAATAAAAGACCAATGGATGGAGAGGGCTGACTGAACGCCCCTGTAAGTGAGTATATCATACATTTGGGGGCACATTTACTACTATTTGATGCCTTGTGTGAAAAGGAAAGTAGAAAAGTTCCATATCTACAAAGATATGGAGCATTTCTGCTCTCTTCATGAGCTGGCACACTCTGTGCTGCCTAGCGCCAAACCAGGCACTCTTGCACCATAAAGCAAGATTGTGTTTGTGCAGGAAAGCACACCTTCCTGCACAAAAACAATTCTTAGAAGCCTATTTTTCTTTCTATGTGTGCTGCAGAATATATAGTGCAATTGCAAGAGCAATTGCTAGCTCTTGTAATTGCTCTTGTGATCACTCTCTTGATTACTCTGACCAGTGTAGCAGCGGAGGTTGTGAGAACGCAGTGGTCATAGGCTGGTCAAGGTTTCAGATGCACAGTAGTGATGAAACTGGATTAGGACAGATAATAAAGGTATGGATACTGGGAAGAGTTCAAGGTAGTCAGTAGTTCAAGGTAGTTGGTGGATGAGTGAATAAAAGGTAACATTGGTGTAAACTGCTCATGGTCACTCTTTAGGAAATGCTGGAAGAAATGTGGAACAGGGAAGGTTTGAGGGAAAGTATAAGATAGAGTAATGTGCAAAGGATCAGATGGAGGAAGGAAAAGGGTATGTACATGATCCTGATCTGCATTTGTATGTAGGTCACACAAATTGTCTAATCCCACATGCAGATATTACAGAATTAGTGGTCCCAGTGGAATTTTGGGCTTTGCAAGATCCCCATTCTGTAACTTTATGAGAAGTAGGTAGAGAGGGTGTATATCAAGTAAGGTTTTGACTTTTACATTCAATAGGTAGATAATCTTCTTACCGTGTATGTCTGAGATACTAGGTGCCCCTTTGCTGAGAGATTCTACACACCCATAGTCCATCATTTATTTTGGTCTCCAATCAGAGGTCATTCTGCCACTTCATTGTTTTCTTAGTGGTGTTGGGTCTTCAACCTGCTGCCTTTATTTTGCTACTGATTAATCAACATGTGAGTTCAGAAAACCTCTATTCATATGTTCATGTACATTTAAAAAGCACAGCCCTAGTAATAATGAAAAAGCAGCACTGTATACTGGGTGGTTAAGCGGAGAGCAGAATGACACCGTGCATTTTATTATTACATGTAGAGGGTTGCTTTTATAAATTGGCTAAGGGAAATACAGTTCACATTATTGCTAGCCAGATTTGACTACTGAAGAATCTAGACCTCTAGCCCGAGTGTATTCACCTCTTCTGAATGAACATGCCACTCTGAATGTGCTGCCAGCTTTTTATCCTTCTCAGGATATAATTAGCATTGTAGAGGGTTGTGATACTCATCATTCTACTGTTCTGATATTCCTCCTTTGATTTCATTTTAGAACTATATGAGCTTCAAGTTGCTGATAGATGGGTGCCTAGCAGAGGTCCATACCCAGATAGGAATTTTTATTTGCCTGATTCAATAGTGTTTCTGGTGCTTCCATGGCACTGGGATTTGTACGTTGTCATATATGTGTATGCCTATGGTGGGGCCACATGGACTGCTGTGCTTGCACTGCGACTGATTCATCTGCACAAGGGCTACTGCAAGAACATGTTTTGCTGTATTGTGCTGTCCCTGGCTTCTTCAGAAAGATGTCCAGTCTTCACTGGCTGCTGACTCAATACCACAACCCTTCTGCAGGCATTAAGTGTAATGGAATATAAAAGGTTAAATGAACTTTATGCTACAACTAAGGTAGCACTGATGTCTGGGTCGTAATTGGGTGAAAAACAGGCCCGGTCATCAAAACAAAAGTGCCCCCCATCAGTGAATTAGATAGCAAAAAAGTGGCCCATGTTTTTAAATTGGGTCAGTTTTGAAGTTGTAAATACACTATGTACAAGTGTTCTGCAAAGGTATGGAAGATTGTATGGATTTGAGCATGCTGCAGGCAATGTTTGTTTTAATTTCAGGGCAATCAACAGAAAAAACCAGCCCAGCAGACCGTAATACAGGCTCACAAACAGCCAAAGCACCAGCCCACACATTGACCTGTCAAACCAGCCCCTGGTGCACTCCCTGTTTGCCCTACAGACCAGTGCGACCCCTACTGCAGTACAGCCAGCACAGTCACAGTACTAATGTAGAGCGATCAATCTCTCTCTCTCTCTGTTTCTTATTTTCTGATTTACTCTCTAACTCTCTCTCTATATATATATATATATCTGTTTCCATTTCTTTCTCTCTCTCTCGCTTTCCTCCTTGTCTCTGTCACTTTCTCTCCCTCCTCTCTCACAAATTTGCCTATTCGTGGCATGCACATGCCACACATACACTGTACATCCTACACAGAAGAGACTCACATTCGAGATATGCTGACATTTTTGTGCAACCAGGAGTTAATCAGAAAGTGTTGCAGAGACATTTATTGCTATTCAGTGAAATTCCCTGCAGGTGCAAAAAGTATGATTGCCTCACTGAAGCCTATTCGCAAACTGCATTTTGCAGTATGTTTAGTAGTACTAAAGTAGTATTACGCACATACTAAAAAGTGCTATTCAGAAACGTACATGCAGAGATTTTTGACTCTGTCTCTCGTATCTTTTCTGTGTGGAGATCCCAGCCCTGACTGCAGAGATCTCCGCGCACATATGCCTTTGTTTAAGTAGAACATGTGAGAGGGACACGGGGGTGTCAGGCAAATGGGCTATACTTACTGCTGACGGGGAGAGGCTTTGGGAGGAGTAAGGAGCAGCTTAGGGAGAGTTTTGGGGACAGACTTGCATTCAACCACAAAAGACTATGGGCCTTATTATGACATTGTCGGTCCTGTAGCAGATGGTGCAACGCGCCGTCTGCTGTATTACTGCCAAAGCTGTTGTGCTGCTGCCCGCCCGATAAGGACTTCAATCCTTGTCTGGCGGGTAGTCCTGCCGCAATCTGGCAGCGGTAGTCAGTGAGGCTTATAGAAGGGCCTCACTTGCAGACGGCCACTGTCAGAGCGCCAACTGCATCTCCCTGTACGGTGTGGCATACATGTGCCCCCCCATCCACCCCTAGGCCCAGTTCCGGCTGGGGGTCCTGTTAGGGCCCCCTTTATTGCCATTCTGCCACCCTTTCCATGGAGGTGAAATGGAAACTCGGAATAAGCTTGGCATGCGGCTGCAGCACCACCAGCATATTCCTGCCAGTGAAAGACCACCAGCCCAGTGGGATTTTTGATCCCAGTGGTGCCGGCAGTCTTGTGGCGGTCTGACCACCGCAGTCATAATACTGCGGGTGGGCCCGCAGTGTGGTCGTCAGACCGCCACCACGGGTTTGGCAGTCCTATGGATGTTGAACTCGTAATAAGGCCTCATGCCTATTCACAAACTGCACTTCTAGAGTTACTACAGCCAAAACAGTAGTAAATGCACTCCAGCTCAGATGTGGATTAAGTCAAGCATCACACATGGCAACCACTGGTACTGCAGCTCCCTCCCATAGAAAATAAGGGAGGCAGGGAACACCGCATAGTAAAGAAAGTGAAAATAACTTCATTTATTTCAACTTTTTAAAATTTATTTCGCTAATTCGGGGGTGGGTGCTGACGGGGTTCACACACAATGGGACAGGACCCAATTCTTAGTGTGGCACGTGCCTATCAGGTGGCTTCACCAAAGGACCACCATATTGGAGAAATTGTTTTGAACATATGATAGGGTAGTGCCTAATGTATGTATATAAGTTCCTGGGGTAAGAAATCTCAAAATACGGTGTACGTTTTAGATATAGTGTTCCGTATTTATTTGTTGCCAGAAATAAACCAAACGAACAGACGGCACGTGTTTCGCCCATGTGGCCGGCAGGCCAAGGGCTTTCTCAAGGCAGAAAGTCTTGTAAATTAATGCTCATTGAGTCTTGTATGAAGTGGTTGAAGAAATGCTTTGTTCGAAAGTGAAGGGCTTAATGCGTCTTGAGCAAGGAAAAGTCTCTGCGGTCAGGAAATGTCTTCAAATATATACATACATTTCATTAAATGTTGAACAAATTATATTTCAATAAAAAAAAGTTTGTTTTAAAATAAGTGTAACTTAATTCTTTTTAAAGAAAAGAATTAAATGAATTTAAATTATTTTATAAATAACTTCTAAAGTTTAATACACAAAAAATAAATATCAACCTTTTATATTAGGTTTTATAAATACATATTAAAAAATGTGATGAATGGGGGTGCGCAGCTCAAAAAGTCCAATAGACCAAAATAGTTTTGAAAAAATATAACTTCTTTATTCCAATCAATTTTTGTTAATAAAACATCAGGTAAAAGCAATCCAGCCAACGCGTTTCATTCCCATAGAGGGAACTTCTTCAGGGCTAGAAAAAATGTGACATAAATACAAACATATTACAAAGAAATAACAAAACACAGGACTAAACAAAGACAAAAACACTTCATACCAAAGAGGAAAACCATGAAACATTATATTAATTAAAACAATACACCACAATACAAATACATACTATAAATTAGAAAAATTCAAACAAAAATACAAAATAATATCATCACAAACTCTAAACAACATGTATTATATACGAGACACAAAAATAGTACCAATATTGGCAAAGACACAAAGAGGAAACAGATATCAAACAATTTAAATAGAAAAAATAGATAGAAAAAACACTGAAAAAGAGACTGAAAAGAGGGCACACAGTAAAAAAATATAATTTTTAAAACATAAAATTGTTCCAAAAAGTCATATACAAAGTCTATCATATAGACTAACCGAATCTTAATCAATAAACAGTCTAAACTGAGTAGTTTGGGGAACCCAATGAAATTTCTTACCAAAAATACATCTCTAGTATGGAACACTCTGTAAGCGATGCCTTCAATGTTTCATAAACGTAAGTATATAATAAACTTTACCTCATTATTTTTTCTTTTATATGTCTTTATTGACTGCAGTGAATATTCCACAGAAATTGATAAGTCGGTATACACAAAAATTCACCAGGAAAAATGATATAAAATGCCTGATAAGAAAAGAAAATAATGAATAAATTACATATCCGATTACTTCTCATCGTGCCAGAGAGATATCCCTAGAGAACAGTAGCAGTATCAAATTCCGACATAGAGAAACACAATTACTTTCTAAAAACTCGCAACAGTAATGACCAAAACCGGATCAAAAACGAGATTGCACACGCTATCATACCTCAATGAGATCTTGCTGTCCCAAAGAAATATCTCAAAGGAGTCCAACGATATCAACAAATTCAAGGATATCAAAGAGAAAAATCTTTTCTATTTATATTTCATTGATGTAGGGAACAGTGTATTACACCATAGCCCATATGTATTCATAGTCGAAGACTGTGAAATTCTGTAAAATGCAAGAAAAATAAATAATTAGGATCAAAGACAAGCCAGGGAAGCGGGTAAGTAAAGTTTACCAAATCGATCTATATCTAATTACATGTTGTTCAAGGTCCCCATTTAGAGACTACAAATCCCAGAAGCCACCATAATATAGTGGACCTCATAACAAGCCATCCAGTTACTCACCTATGGCTCATAACGCCTTGGTGTATGCACACCCTACCCCATTGGCGAAACCATATCATAAACCTCCCATCCAGCTGGTAGTAAACAACACCCGTAACTCAGGCTAACAACCCAACATGAATATTACCGGCTTAAAGCAAACTGTATCAACTGCCTGTTGCCATCCTACATAAAACTAGTACCCTCCATAAATCTCCCCATTCTACCTCAGAGCACAACCATGCATTTGTCTAAGACATCAATACCTTACCGTCACGCACGAACCCGTCCTGTTCCGTAGTGTGTAGCCTGCTCTCATCCCGCCAGCATTCTAAATACACGGGACTCCTCCCCCAACCAAGGTCTGATAGCCAATCAGAATTGGATTAGCACAACCAGGTTCAAAACGCGTGAATAGTAACCAGTAACACAGGGTAGTATAGCACGCCATGTTAGAGAATCAGACGCAGACCGTCCCACAATAGGTCAAAAGGAAAAGATATCAAACGGACCAAAAAAATCATCTAATTCGAATATACTCAAAAGTATGTGGGCCAGCATGCATCAATCAAACCAACCAGACCCATATTTGAAGCATCATTAGAAAAGTCAAATATGACCAGGAACTCACAGTTAAGGTCAATAATTAAAGGGAGGCTCTACAATACGATACTTTAGACATAATACGACGGGATTAAAGTAAAAGTTAAAAAATAATAAGATTCGGACCTGATTCCATGGCTGTAACCATAGACGTGCTATAAATCGTCAATTGATAAATTGCCACAGCAATAGAGAGAGGACACTGAAGATCTAATTCATATGGGTTACACTCGGCATGATAACCAATGTGCACCCATATGTAATTGGTGTAAGAGAAAAGTCACAATCCTGTGCCCATCAGGTAACGATATTATAAAGGTCACAATGCAAAGTTGTAGAGCCAAAGGCGGCTTTCCAAAAGAGTACTATGTACTTTGGAAGCAGAAAGGAATAAATCTTAACTGAATATGCAAGTCCCAGAACATCACTCATGTCACCAAATTTTAATAATGACCAAAAGACGAAGAAATAGAGTCTATCTCAGACCTAAAATGAAGCGATATAATTCAAATAAGGGGGAGCAAAGAAAATTAAATTCACTCTATATGGATATTATTAGAGCTTGCAGTATGTAAAGCAACCGAATTCAAAAATCCTGACTACACTACTAAAGACAGGTAACAACATTAAAAAGTCACGATACTGAAGTTGTAAAGCCAAAAACGGCTTTCCGAGAAAATGCCAAGTAGTTTGAAAGCAGAAAGAATGAGTCTAAACTAAATATACGAGTACCAGAATAAACATCATGTCATCAAATTTTAATAATGACCAAAATACAAGGAAATAGAGTCTATCTCAGACAAAATCCTACAGTCCAAATAACGGTACACTAGAAATACCATTTTGATGTAATCTAAATATACTTGTGTTTTAACTCTCTATATAGATACAAGGTGCAAGGTTATCAGAGAAGACAAAATGTATAAACACATTAACCATTTTCCAGAAAATAATGCATTTCGTGATCAGTATTAAAACCCTGGGTTCTACTACGGAGCTTACAGATCCATTTTGATTCACTTTGTCTTAAGTATAACTCCCGATCACCCCTCTAGCTGATACTTGTACATGTTCGATGGCATGAAACCAAAAAACAGGCTTACCGTCATGATTTTTTACAAAATGTTCCGTAAGTGGGTATCTAAGGTCCCTTTTGAGGACGGCCCTCCTATGCTCCTGAATTCAGATTTTTAGGCTTCGTTTGGTGCTGCCTACATAGATTAACCCACACTGGCAGCCAATCACGTACACCACAAAAGTGGTGTTACAATTCATGAACTTGAAAATCCTAAAATTCATTGAGCCATTATATGAGAAGCTATTGATTTTATCAACCCCTAGGTCATAAATATTACAAGTACCACAAACATAGAAGCCATTTGGTTTAACTGGCAACCATATAGTGCTCCTATTATTATCTGTCACCACATAACTAGGACATAACTCATTTCTCAATGTTTTTCCTCTCCTGAATGTAACTGAGGGATTATTTCTAACCACCTTCTGTAAGCTAGGTATTTCCTCCAGTAAGTACCAATTTTTCTTTAGCAACCTATAGATTACGCTATGTCTAGTGTATTGTGTGGTAAACCTCACGAAGGGATCTTGCCTCTTAGTTCCTATCCTGCTGTCCTTAGCCAAAGTGGATTCCCTAGTTAGCGCTCGTGCCCTCATTTCAGCTGAGTTGAGCACCTTACTGTTATACCCCCTTGCTAGGAATCTATTTTTGACCAATTGGATGTTGGTACTGAAATTGTCTTCTTCGCTGCAATTGCGCCTCATTCGAACCATTTCGCCATATGGGATATTTTTAATGGTTGAACTGGCATGTGCGCTATCCGCATGGAGTACCGCGTTACAAGCGGTTTCCTTGCGAAACAAAGTACTATGAATTCGGCCATCCTTCACATAAAAGTGGAGGTCCAAAAAGTTAATACTTTCTTTACTGTAATCAATTGTCAATTTGACATTAAGAGAGTTGTTATTCAGGTATTCAAAATAATCAAGAAGTTGTTTCTCAGTGCCAGACCATAGGCAGATGATATCATCGATGTACTCTCCCAAAAGACGATGTGATCTGTCCAGGGGAGGCACCTCTACCCCAGGCATGCCCCCTCTCGAACCACCCCATGAAAAGGCAGGCATAAGAGGGAGCAAACCTGGATCCCATGGCCGTGCCTCTCTTTTGATGAAACCACATGCCATCGTGCAAAAAATAGTTTCTTGTAAGAACCAGTTTCATCATTTCAAGTACCATCTGTTTTTTTAGGCGCTCAAGTTTTACTTAGTGACCTAGAATGGAGGTATCTTACTGTCAATAGTCCCAGATTCCCATGTATTTATAACCTCCCCAAAATCCATAAGAAGGGTAATTTTCCCCCAGGGAGACCAATAATCTCAGGAGTGGGATCGGCAACAGAAGGGCTTTCTGAATTTATCGACCTGAAACTTAATAGACATGTCTTGGATTTACCATCATATATCCAAGACAGTAAAGATATACTGTCTAAATTTCAAGACTTTGAATGGTCTGATGAGCTGTTCCTTGTGACATTTGATGTAGCAAGTTTGTACACGTGCATCCAACATGAATTTGGGCTCAAAGCCACAGAGTTCTATTTGGATAGAGATGGAGCAGACCATTATGATCAGAATCAGATGGTACTTGAAATGATGAAACTGGTTCTTACAAGAAACTATTTTTTGCACGATGGCATGTGGTTTCATCAAAAGAGAGGCACGGCCATGGGATCCAGGTTTGCTCCCTCTTATGCCTGCCTTTTCATGGGGTGGTACGAGAGGGGGCATGCCTGGGGTAGAGGTGCCTCCCCCTGGACAGATCACATCGTCTTTTGGGGGAGGTACATCGATGATATCATCTGCCTATGGTCTGGCACTGAGAAACAACTTCTTGATTATTTTGAATACCTGAATAACAACTCTCTTAATGTCAAATTGACAATTGATTACAGTAAAGAAAGTATTAACTTTTTGGACCTCCACTTTTATGTGAAGGATGGCCGAATTCATAGTACTTTGTTTTGCAAGGAAACCGCTTGTAACGCGGTACTCCATGCGGATAGCGCACTTGCCAGTTCAACCATTAAAAATATCCCATATGGCGAAAGGGTTCGAATGAGGCGCAATTGCAGCGAAGAAGACAATTTCAGTACCAACATCCAATTGGTCAAAAATAGATTCCTAGCAAGGGGGTATAACAGTAAGGTGCTCAACTCAGCTGAAATGAGGGCACGAGCGCTAACTAGGGAATCCACTTTGGCTAAGGACAGCAGGATAGGAACTAAGAGGCAAGATCCCTTCGTGAGGTTTACCACACAATACACTAGACATAGCGATGCAATCTATAGGTTGCTAAAGAAAAATTGGTACTTACTGGAGGAAATACCTAGCTTACAGAAGGTGGTTAGAAATAATCCCTCAGTTACATTCAGGAGAGGAAAACATTGAGAAATGAGTTATGTCCTAGTTATGTGGTGACAGATAATAATAGGAGCACTACATGGTTGCCAGTTAAACCAAATGGCTTCTATGTTTGTGGTACTTGTAATATTTGTGACCTAGGGGTTGATAAAATCAATAGCTTCTCATATAATGGCTCAATGAATTATAGGATTTTCAAGTTCATGAATTGTAACACCACTTTTGTGGTGTACGTGATTGGCTGCCAGTGTGGGTTAATCTATGTAGGCAGCACCAAACGAAGCCTAAAAATCCGAATTCAGGAGCATAGGAGGGCCGTCCTCAAAAGGGACCTTAGATACCCACTTACGGAACATTTTGTAAAAAATCATGACGGTAAGCCTGTTTTTTGGTTTCATGCCATCGAACATGTACAAGTATCAGCTAGAGGGGGTGATCGGGAGTTATACTTAAGACAAAGTGAATCAAAATGGATCTGTAAGCTCCGTAGTAGAACCCAGGGTTTTAATACTGATCACGAAATGCATTATTTTCTGGAAAATGGTTAATGTGTTTATACATTTTGTCTTCTCTGATAACCTTGCACCTTGTATCTATATAGAGAGTTAAAACACAAGTATATTTAGATTACATCAAAATGGTATTTCTAGTGTAACGTTATTTGGACTGTAGGATTCTGTCTGAGATAGACTCTATTTCCTTGTATTTTGGTCATTATTAAAATTTGATGACATGATGTTTATTCTGGTACTCGTATATTTAGTTTAGACTCATTCTTTTCTGCTTTCAAACTACTTGGCATTTTCTCGGAAAGCCGTTTTTTGGCTTTACAACTTCGTATCGTGACTTTTTAATGTTGTTACCTGTCTTTTAGTAGTGTAGTCAGGATTTTTGAATTCCGGTTGCTTTTTATACTGCAAGCTCTAATAATATCCATATAGAGTGAATTTAATTTTCTTTGCTCCTTCTTATTTGAATTATATCGCTTCATTTTAGGTCTGAGATAGACTCTATTTCTTCGTCTTTTGGTCATTATTAAAATTTGGTGACATGAGTGATGTTCTGGGACTTGCATATTCAGTTAAGATTTATTCCTTTCTGCTTCCAAAGTACATAGTACTCTTTTGGAAAGCCGCCTTTTGGCTCTACAACTTTGCATTGTGACCTTTATAATATCGTTACCTGATGGGCACAGGATTGTGACTTTTCTCTTACACCAATTACGTATGGGTGCACATTGGTTATCATGCCGAGTGTAACCCATATGAATTCGTCTTCAGTGTCCTCTCTCTATTGCTGTGGCAATTTATCAATTGACGATTTATAGCACGTCTATGGTTACAGCCATGGAATCAGGTCCGAATCTTATTATTTTTTAACTTTTACTTTAATCCCGTCGTATTATGTCTAAAGTATCGTATTGTAGAGCCTCCCCTTTAATTATTGACCTTAACTGTGAGTTCCTGGTCATATTTGACTTTTCTAATGATGCTTCAAATATGGGTCTGGTTGGTTTGATTGATGCATGCTGGCCCACATACTTTTGAGTATATTCGGAATTAGATGATTTTTTTGGTCCGTTTGATATCTTTTCCCTTTTGACCTATTGTGGGACGGTCTGCGTCTGATTCTCTAACATGGCGTGCTATACTACCCTGTGTTACGGTTACTAGTCACGCGTTTTTGAGCCTGGTTGTGCTAATCCAATTCTGATTGGCTATCAGACCTTGGTTGGGGGAGGAGTCCCGTGTATTTAGAATGCTGGCGGGATGAGAGCAGGCTACACACTACGGAACAGGACGGGTTCGTGCGTGACGGTAAGGTATTGATGTCTTAGACAAATGCATGGTTGTGCTCTGAGGTAGAATGGGGAGATTTATGGAGGGTACTAGTTTTATGTAGGATGGCAACAGGCAGTTGATACAGTTTGCTTTAAGCCGGTAATATTCATGTCGGGTTGTTAGCCTGAGTTACGGGTGTTGTTTACTACCAGCTGGATGGGAGGTTTATGATATGGTTTCGCCAATGGGGTAGGGTGTGCATACACCAAGGCGTTATGAGCCATAGGTGAGTAACTGGATGGCTTGTTATGAGGTCCACTATATTATGGTGGCTTCTGGGATTTGTAGTCTCTAAATGGGGACCTTGAACAACATGTAATTAGATATAGATCGATTTGGTAAACTTTACTTACCCGCTTCCCTGGCTTGTCTTTGATCCTAATTATTTATTTTTCTTGCATTTTACAGAATTTCACAGTCTTCGACTATGAATACATATGGGCTATGGTGTAATACACTGTTCCCTACATCAATGAAATATAAATAGAAAAAGATTTTTCTCTTTGATATCCTTGAATTTGTTGATATCGTTGGACTCCTTTGAGATATTTCTTTGGGACAGCAAGATCTCATTGAGGTATGATAGCGTGTGCAATCTCGTTTTTGATCCGGTTTTGGTCATTATTGTTGCGAGTTTTTTAGAAAGTAATTGTGTTTCTCTATGTCGGAATTTGATACTGCTACTGTTCTCTAGGGGATATCTCTCTGGCACGATGAGAAGTAATTGGATATGTAATTTATTCATTATTTTTCTTTTCTTATCAGGCATTTTATATCATTTTTCCTGGTGAATTTTTGTGTATACCGACTTATCAATTTCTGTGGAATATTCACTGCAGTCAATAAAGACATATAAAAGAAAAAAATAATGAGGTAAAGTTTATTATATACTTACGTTTATGAAACATTGAAGGCATCGCTTACAGAGTGTTCCATACTAGAGATGTATTTTTTGGTAAGAAATTTCATTGGGTTCCCCAAACTACTCAGTTTAGACTGTTTATTGATTAAGATTCGGTTAGTCTATATGATAGACTTTGTATATGACTTTTTGGAACAATTTTATGTTTTAAAAAATTATATTTTTTTACTGTGTGCCCTCTTTTTCAGTCTCTTTTTCAGTGTTTTTTCTATCTATTTTTTCTATTTAAATTGTTTGATATCTGTTTCCTCTTTGTGTCTTTGCCAATATTGGTACTATTTTGTGTCTCGTATATAATACATGTTGTTTAGAGTTTGTGATGATATTATTTTGTATTTTTGTTTGAATTTGTCTAATTTATAGTATGTATTTGTATTGTGGTGTATTGTTTTAATTAATATAATGTTTCATGGTTTTCCTCTTTGGTATGAAGTGTTTTTGTCTTTGTTTAGTCCTGTGTTTTGTTATTTCTTTGTAATATGTTTGTATTTATGTCACATTGTTTCTAGCCCTGAAGAAGTTCCCTATATGGGAATGAAACGCGTTGGCTGGATTGCTTTTACCTGATGTTTTATTAACAAAAATTGATTGGAATAAAGAAGTTATATTTTTTCAAAACTATTTTGGTCTATTGGACTTTTTGAGCTGCGCACCCCCATTCATCACAATATCGTTTGATCTGGAGCACAGTGACGTCACTCAACGGCTGGCGCAGGGGTAGTTTGCACAGCGCACGTATATATAGGAACTGGCACGAGGTGCGGCATAGGAGGTTCGCCGTTGTTGCTTTTGTGAATTTGACATATTAAAAAATGTTTCATTTTATTTAAAAAATTGCAATAAATAAACTTTTATTTTATTGCATTTTTTAGTTTGCTCTAAATTCAAAATAAATATATGAAATTAATTTACATTTATATTTATCATTATATATTGCAATAATTTTTTTTTTTTAAATGTAATAAACTTTTTTACTTTTCTCTATGCTTTACCATAGGGATATCTCTGCCTCCTTGTTAAAAACGTTGAAGCATTGCCAAGAATTTAGTGCCCAATGTCCCCCTTACAAACACCTTTGTGTTCTCTTCTGTCACCAAGTTTTTAATCAGTACGGAGATTAAATGAGACCCACTACACTGTGAGTTTTCATTGTTTTGGTCAGTCACTGTCAGGAGAATCATACAGATCAAGGAAGGTAATCTGTGTTCCCTTAGACACTTCAGCAGAGAGTCATATTGATCTTTAACTTTTAAAAGTCAATGTAAGATATGCAGTGACAGATCTGCATCTCATAATATCGTGTCCACTTCTCAGGCCTTTGATTCAGCTGCATTTAGGCACTGCTTGGGTGGCTGTGCCACCCTGCTTCTTTTCTTCACCTCCTAATATTATTTTTGAGGGTTTGGATAGTATGGCCCTGATGAAAAATGGACAAGAAAAGTCCAACTGCGGTACAATCCCCTGTTTGTGCAGTGGGCAGAATTATTGTTGCTGGAACCTTACAACACCTGGTAATTTCTGGGTGTGCTAAATACCGCACACAGGGCCAGATGTACAACTGTTTTTTGCGGTCGCACACAGGAAATCAGCTCGTTTGCAACCGCCAACAAGGGTCCTGTCATGTAGAAACGCTATTTTGCGCGTCGGTGAGGCGTAAAATAGCATTTGCGACTCTCGCTATTAGGAAGGGGCGTCCCTTCCTAACAGCGAGTCACAATGGAATGTACAATTGTTTTGCGACCGCATATGCTGCCGCAAAACACCCGCAGGTTACCACCTACTTCAAGTAGGTGGTAAGCCACTCGCAAACAGGAATTGGTCCCCAGGGGACCCCTTCCCCTTTGTGAATGGATGCGAAAATATGTTTTAAGAGCAGGCAGTGGTCCCAGGGACCACTGCCTGCCCTTAAAAAATGAAACAGAAACGTTTCATTTTTCTTTTTTAAATGCATTCCATTTTCCTGTAAGGAAAACAGGCTGCATTAAAAAAAAAACTTCTTATAAATATCTGTAGGAAATTGCCATTAAATCTAGGACATCAACATTTTGGTGTGGGAAGCATCACATCTGAATTATTGCATGCGATGAATCCCAAATCCCTAGTAAATTGAATTTCATTGATTGTGAAAATGATCTTATCCCTCTCCGGGGCACTCCTAACCCAAGCCCAAGGTTCTATCCCATCAGCAAGCAGAAATAAGTCAACCTCGTTTTCCTCCCTCTCCAACCAAGTATGCTTATTTTTGTAAGTGGGATCACAGAGGCCTTCATGTGGTAAATATAGTAAAGGGAGTGAATACATGGCAACAGTGTTGAAAACGCAGAGGGAGCAGAAATGCATAATCAATGTTCAGCAAATTTAAATCAATGTTCAGCAAATTTAAACTATACTTTCCACCAAACAACCATCAAGCAAAAATACCGTACTGTTTTCCCCTGTTCACTTGAGTTGAGACTTCCAGGTGGGAGAGTTATTCCAAGGAGGTAGGTGTTTCAGAAAGTGAATACAAACACAGAAGGAAGGCAAGGGTAGCATCTGACTGTTTCACAATCACATGCTGAACAGTTTTGGAAGGATGTCAACTTTTCTGTACATGCAGGTTTAGAAGTTTCCTCTACCTTTCATTCGCACGAAGTACGTCCTTTGATCGACAACTGATGGCTTGTGCTAGAGCCCGAATTATTCACCCGACTTTGAAATAAGGCAGGTTATGCAAGCGAGCCATCAATTGGGTGGCGAAAAAAGTCCTTTTCGAACATTGTCCTGAAAAACAAAAGTTAGGAAGATCATCCGAAAATGGAAAACACCATTCTGCTTGTCTTTTGCAAAAATGCAGTTTCTGCTTTTATCTTTTATCCAGAATGTACAATAAATTGGTATTTTATTTAAATATTGTGAATGAAATTCCAAGCTCTTCATTGCGCCTAGGGTTCTAAAGAATTCGATTGAAAAGAATAAGAAAATACAGCATTTACTTATTTTAGACAACATTAATGCTCTGTGTGGATCCGCTTTTCATGAAAATGAGTTTTGAAAACAGGTCATTGCTTGACTTGTGGCTACCACTTAAATATGAAGATCCTTTCCTCTGAGAATGACCTTGACACATTCTGTTACGCTTCAGAAGAAAAGGTAATTGCACCTCGCCTGTCATACCATTCTAATATTTTATTACAAAGAATGAAAAAATGTGTGAAAAATGACATTAACACCAGGCTGAATCCAGGGTGATGGTACAGCTCAGAGATGTACAGACTTGACCTTTAGGAGTGTAATCTAAATCTGCTGTAATTTAATTAATCTTCTGCATTCACATGATAAATCGTCTGATAATGGTCTATAGCTTTATAAGAAGTTGAAGTTCTACTAGCAAGACTCTTTGGTGTTTCATTTCCTTTATAATACCCTCCTAAAGGGCTCAGCTAAAAAGAACCTCATTAAGAGTAGCCATTTATTTCCGATCATAACAGCAGTAACCGGCCCCATCTCAAATATGAGATCTTTATTTTCTCCTGGAGTCTTCAGCTTCCAAAGGCAGTTGAAAAAAACTGGTGCAAAAGTCTGGGTACAGTGAAAAAAATACTTAAGGACTCAACCCTGCAATTATTGATTTCTACAGTAATTCCTTATTCATTACAGTGCCAATTTGTGCTGGTACTACCGATACCAGTAACTCTGGGGTGAGGAAGCAATAGCCCACTTCTCTGGTCCCGCCTAATGAAAGTCTAAATCCCTCAAAAAAAGTTAGGAATACATTTCAAACTCAATGAGAAAACTAGCACATCTAATATTTTCTACCATCTGAGGGCCCGATTACGATGTCATCCAGAAAGCATTTCTACCGAATTGGTCCCGGAATGCTTTCCGGACGACTCGGATGGTTTGGGGAAAATTGTGCATAGTTGGAAAGGGGGGTCCCTTGGGTACCTCCACGGGCCCGATTCGGAAAGCCTCGGGTGAAGGGTGGCCTGCTACGGGCCCCCAAAGACAGATTCTGGCAGCCGATTAGTTCCAGAGGAACCGATTCGGAACGGCTGTCTGAATCGGTCATCGTAATTGCTCGCTCGGAAACCGAGTCCAGAGAGCTGTACGATTCCGCTCCGAAAGACGTGACCTGTCCAAATGCCTTTCGGAACCGATTCGGACAGCCCTAATGGTTTACGGGCATCGTAATCAGTCGCTGGGAGCTGTGTACGATTCGGTCGGAAACAAGGGTTCCGAATCGGATTTGGCAAACCCAAATCCGATTCGGAGCCCTTCCGAACAGCATCGTAATCGATCCCTTAGTCTATACCTGCAAGTTGGGGGTTAAATTACAATGCCTACAGTGATTAAAATTCATAGCTGTGTGATAATTATCACCCACCTATGGTTTAATCTGAGGGCTTTTGGCATGTCAAACCTGCAGAGGATTATCAGGCTAGAATACCAGGAAAAGAGGCACAAATGGTGATTTGTAGCTTTAAACTTTTATTCCACATATCGTACCTCATTTCCAAGTGAAAAACATTGACAATTTGTGTAAGAAAATGGGTTACTAGTTGAGGGGGGTGAAACCCTACTCAAGCAGCAACCACAGTTCTTGTCAGGGTCACAAGCAAACCCCCAAATTAATCTGTGCTTAACCCTTTGGTAGCTTGGCAAAAAAGCAGTCATGCTTAACTTAGAGGCAATGAGTAAAGTATCTACGTAGTTCAAATAGTACTAAAGTGAATATTAACACAAGAAAAATCCCACACCCATTTAGTAAATTAGGGTCATGTTTAATAAATAATTTAAGTCCAAAACAATAAAAATCCAGTCAGTACAATTGGAGATATGCAATTTATAAGGTTTAAATGAAAATAGCACCAAAAAGCACAAAGCGCCAATTGTGGTTAAATGGTCTCACCAGACCGGGGCAAAGTAACAAGTTCAAGCTGACTGTGATGAATTGCAGTTAAGCTACAACGACCCAGTTAGGCCAGCTGAACTAAAAGTACCCTAAATCCTGATTGCGGAGTTCTGCTTCATGGATGCATTGTGCACCGGTGATTCCTAGGAGTTGTGAAGCTGTGATGCAAAGTCCTGTGTCGTCATTAAGTATGCTGAATTGAGAGGTGTTGTGCACCAGCTGGTTCCAAAGAAGCTGTGAGGCTTGCAATGTAGAGTCCTGTGTCATCATGAAGGATGCCATCGGGCTTGCCATGGATAGTCCTGCGTCTAGGATACGTCGCGCAGTGGGAGTTTCTGAGGCTTGCAGCCGGAGATGCGAGATCCTGTGCCAGGGACGGGTCATTCAGCAGTCCCAATGCAGAGTTTGGAGAGGCAATGCATCATGCAGCAGCTCGGATGCAGAGTTTTGGTGAGGCGATGTGTTGCGCAGCCACTCCGATGCATCGGTTCTGCTGGTACCTCGATTGGGTTGGCAGAGCACCTTCAGGCCCACGTCCGAGGGTCCATGACTGGGGTGGCACCACTTGGGAGGGCAGAACTCATAGCTGGCAGAGTCCAGGTGCTGGTATGAAGATAGGGGAAGCCTTTTATGTCCATGAGGCTTCTGATTAGTAGACCAGTCCACTAGCCATTGGAGTAACTCTGGTGGCCCTAGGTTCAAGATGCAAGTCCAGTCCTTCCCAGGCAGGAGAGCAGTAGGGCAGCAGTGTGGCAGTCCTTCTTGCAGCAGAGCAGAACAGCAGTCCTTCTTATGAGTCTTCCACAGATCCAGATGTGTATCGAAGAGTTGGTGTCTGAGGTCAAATATTTTCACCTGGCGCCCACCTTGAATTAGGAGACTTTCACCCCCCTGAGGTGTCAGGCATCCCCTTCCTCCCTGCCCAGGGCCTATTTTGTCTGGGGTCACAATAGACTAGTGACAAACCCTTTGTGAGAGTGCCCAGGCAGGGCCTTCGTGATGTGCAAGTGTGGTAGGTGACAAGACTTCCCCTCAGTAACTCAGAGTGACTCATCCTGCCAACACTTAGCTTCTCTTTGCCTCACTGTCTGAGAGCAATACAGAAAGACCAACTGCCAACTACACCTAGCCATGTAACCCAGGATATAGGCAGCAGACACCAAATGGTTGGGACAAGAAAATGCCAACTTTCTAAAACTGCAAAAAGAACAATTGATGGACAGAATGTAGAGCAATGTCATACATTCACCCCAGTACAGAGATCTGGGCCTAAATCCATTGTTTCTTTTCTCACCATGCCATTCCAGTTTGAACTCAGCCAAATGCAAATCAGTCTTGACCCTGTGCCCAATGGGAACAGTCCAGCCCGAACTGCAAGGCCAGGTCCTCCCTGAACTGGAAACAAGCATCCTAGGACCGGTTTCGGGGTTTCACCCCTCATCAGCCAGGATAGCTTGACCCCAGTGGCATGGCAAGCACGGGACCCAAAGTCTGGGCATACCCGTCCCACTCGGGGTGCCAAATACAAAAAGAAAAATTGATGGACAGAATGTAGAACAATGTCATACATTCACCCCATTACAGAGATCTGGGCCTAAATCCATCGTTTTTATGCTCACCATGCCATTCCAGTTTGAACTCAGCCATATGCAAATCAGTCTTGACACTGTGCCCAATGGGAACAGTCCAGCCCGAACTGCACGGCCAGGTCCTCCCTGGACTGGAAACAAGCATCCTAGGACCGGTTTCGGTGTTTCACCCCTCATCAGCCAGGATAGCTTGACTCCAGTGGCATGGCAAGCACGGGAGCCACGTCTGGGCATACCCATCCCACTCGGGGTGACAAATGCAAAAAGAACAATTGATGGACAGAATGTAGAACAATGTCATACATTCACCCCAGTACAGATCTGGGCCTAAATCCATCGTTTGTTTGCTCACCATGCCATTCCAGTTTGAACTCAGCCATATGCAAATCAGTCTTGACCCTGTGCCCATGGGAACAGTCCAGCCCGAACTGCAAGGCCAGGTCCTCCCTGGACTGGAAAAAAGCATCCTAGGACCGTTTTCGGGGTTTCACCCCTCATCAGCCAGGATAGCTTGACTCCAGTGGCATGGCAAGCGATGGATTTAACCCAGATTTCTTGACTGGGGGAGAATGTTTGAATCATTCAGCATTCCGTCCATCATTTGTTGCAGTAACACTTTTCGCCCTAGGTGGGATGGGTATGCCCAGACGTGGGTCCCTTGCTCACTGTGCCACTGGATTCAAGCTAGCCTGGCTGATGAAGGGTGGCATACCCCGAAACCGGTCCCAGGATGCTTATTTCCGGTCCAGGGAGGACCTGGCTTAGCAGTTCGATCTGGACTGTTCACATCAGGCACAGGGTCATGACTGATTTGCATATGGCTGGGTCCAAACTGGGGTGGCGTAGTGGGCAAAAGAACGATGGATTTAACCCAGATCTCTTGACTGGGGAGAATGTTTGGATCATTCAGCATTCCGTCCATCATTTGTTGCAGTTACACTTTTCGCCCTAAATGGGATGAGTATGCCCAGACTTGGATTCCTTGCTCACTGTGCCACTGGATTCAAGCTAGCCTGGCTGATGAAGGGTGACATACCCCGAAACCGGTCCCAGGATGCTTGTTTCCGGTCTAGGGAGGACCTGG
The DNA here is from genome assembly GCA_963921515.1 of Calotriton arnoldi. Taxonomy (NCBI): domain Eukaryota; kingdom Metazoa; phylum Chordata; class Amphibia; order Caudata; family Salamandridae; genus Calotriton; species Calotriton arnoldi. The sequence goes on from CAWUFW010014598.1 coordinate 358,618, forward strand.
CTTGGGAGTTCGGTCTGGACTGTTTCCATGAGGCACAGGGTCAAGACTGATTTGCATATGGCTGGGACCAAACTGGGTTGGCGTAGTGGGCAAAAAAGCGATGGATTTAACCCAGATCTCTTGACTGGGGGAGAATGTTTGAATCATTCAGCATTCCGTCCATCATTTGTTGCAGTTACAACTTTCTAAAACTGGCATTTTCAGAATTGTGACAAAAAATCTGTCTTTACCATTAAATTACAATTCTTTAGACACCAAACTCGACCTGTAATCCTGCTCCCAATTGTAAGTTACCACTTATTAAATGTAATAAGGTAACCCAATGTTATCCTATGGGAAAGTTAGGCCTTGCAGAAGAGGAAAACAAATTTAGGAGTTTTTGACTACCAGGACACATAATATTTACAAGTACATGTCTAACCTCTTAAATACAGTGCACCGTGCACTCTGGGCTGTAAAGGGCTTCCACTAGGGGTGACATATGTATAAAGAGGAAGGTTTGGGCCAGGCAAAAGGTTTCAAACTGCACACACAGGCTGCAATGGCAGGCCTGGGTCATGTTTGCAGGGCTACTTACGTGGGTGACACAATAGGTGCTGCATGCCCACTAGTAGAACTTAACATACAGGCCCTGGGTATATGTAGCCTCACTTTACTAGGGATATGCAAGTAAATTAAATATGGCAATTGGGTGTAAGCCAATTCTACCATGTTCAGAGGAGAGAGCACAAGCACTTTAGCATTGGTTAGCAATGGTAAGTTGCACAGAGTCCTAAGGCCAACAAAAACAAGATCAGCACAAATAGGAGTGGTGAAGGCAAAATGTTTGGGGGAAGACCACTCTAAGGATGAAAGGTCTAACGAGGCATTTACTGCACCTTTCCAATACACCACCCTCAGGTAATGGTATTTACCAGATGAGGCTCATACCTCACCCCCATCAGCCTACTTGTTATCATAGCTTTAACCAGGAAAGAAATGAGAAAAGATTAAAATAGAAGAGTGCCTAGAATAAGAGAAAGTCTGTCGAAATTGGTGTGCAAAAAATCAGTATCCAGAGTTATCCATCATTCTGAGAACCCCGGTGGTCCAGTTGACAGCAGCAGCGAATGGGGCCATGCATAGAAGTTTCAGTACTTTGCAGGATCGGCGGTGATGAAGAAAGGAAAGAGTTGGTACCAGTGCAGTCAGAAGATCCGGTATGCCTATTGAATGAGGGAATGAGCAGTGGCAGCTTTTCAGGCAGGGCTTTTGAGCCTTCTCTTTTTGTGTACTGGAAGGGACAGACTTTGTGACAGCATCGTGTTGGGCCTTGTTGCTAAGTAGAACAATGCTCCCATATCAGGTATATATATTTGACCTCTTGGCTGCAAGTTCTAATTCTGGAGGTTCCACTAAGCCTTTCATCCTTCTGAGGTCAATACGAGGAGTACCATGAAGCTGGGTACTATCGAGCAACAAGATGCCTCAGGAGATGAGCAACCCCATGGCACCTCAAGGCCGTACTCTGATTCACAGCTCTTTTTTGCACCAAATGGTTCTAAGACAGACTTCTTCTCTTCACTCTCCAGAGTTCTGAAACAATTTGGCACTACTTCAAGTGATATTTGGAGGGGCTTGACCTTATCTGTTGGCACGTTGATAGACAGACCTGGTAAGCTGAATTTGAATATCGCCTGAGACAGTGGTATGCTAACTGACTTGATGACTGACCATTTCTTAAAATACATATGGAGACTGTTAGATCCATTAACCGAGAGTATACGTTAATTTCCTGCATACACTGGACGTGTACCATGATAGACTGTTTTTTTAACATCTAGCCTTATCACTCTAGTCATTGCAACTTGTGAGATACTGGAAGGCAGCATCTCCGGCCATGCCTTGGGTAAACTGGATATTATCTTGCCCTTTGTACCTCCATACATGCCACTGTGAAAAATGAACTCACTTGAGTACAAGAACTCAGATGAGAATAAAAGGATACATGAAATGTTATCTGATTACCTTGAGGGCAACCAAAACTCAGTGCAAATTGACCAAATTCTATGGGCAGCTGGGAAAATATGTCTGGGAGTCTCATTGATGTATGAATCAGCATTGAGGAAGAAAAATGGTAAAGAATGACAGATACAGTTGGAATATTGTGCTGCAGATGTGACAGTGCAAGACTAGAGGAAGCCTGTAATGCATAAACTCAGAGAACTGATGATTGCGCAACTAGAGTTGAACACCTACTTTACAAGCAAAGCGGAATTACCTCTGATAAGGCTAAAAAGGCAACAGTAAGAGCATGGTGTAAAAGCCTGGAGGTGCTTAGCTCTGCGGCTCAAGTAATTAGAATCATCCAGAATAATACCCTAGTTTAGCACAGAAAAGGGAGGACTACTAACACACCCATTAGCTATCACAGCAGAATTTTCACAATTCTTTAAAAAACTAAATTACTTTTCTCACAGCTACAAAATTGATTGATGAGAACAATTTCTACAATCTGTAAACATGCCAATATTACCCCTAGATATTAGAGAGGAACTGGAGGAAGAAATCACAGCCAATGAAATACAAGAAGCCAAAAAACCAGTAGCGGCCACCACAAACAAAGGGTGGTGGGAACGCAGGGGGGCACAGGGGAGCGCAGGATGGGGTACAGGGGAGAGAAGGATGGGTGCATGGGGGAGTCACTCAGGGGGTGTTAGTAATAATATATAAAAAAAAGAACTTACCTGAAGCCGCCGGCCGCCTCCCATGTCTCGTCACAGCTCCTGTCCTCTCCCTGGTCCCAGCAGCCCCTCGGACAGACTTCCATCCAATCCCCATGCTGCAGAGCAGCACGGGGATTGGTCTGAGTGGGCTGGAAAGACGCTCTGCTCAGACCAGGAAGTCTGTGGGGTTTCTCCAGCCCGGCTGTTCAATGCAGCGGGCTAGAGAAACCTATGTACGCATGTGTGTTTGGCCGGCCTGAGAGTACTGGCCAAACACATATGTGCACTTAGGGAGTGCACATAGCACTCCTCTGCCTCCCTCCCATGCCTCGGCCACCCCCTCCCTACAGCACTGGCTCAGAGCCTGCAAATAAAAACTAAAACGATGCTAGCTCTGAGCCAGGCAGTGGGGCGACGCTCCTCCGCCATTGCGGAGGAGCTGCCGCTGTAAAAAGCTCATATACACAGAAACCTTTCAAACAGCTTGCAAAACATTACCTTTAGGCCAGAATTTAAGAGGGTGTTTATCTCTCTACAGGGGCGGCTCCTCCTCTATAGCGGAGGAGCATCGCCCTCCCTGACAGCACCCTCCAAATCATGAAAAATAAAACAATAATAAAACTGATTTAAAACCCGTTTTATTATCATTTTATTTTCCTTTGCCGAGTCTTGGGGGTGGGGCCACAGTGATGACAGCCACTGAGGGGAGTGGTATGTGCGCTCCCTTCACTGCACATGATGGTCTGGCCGGCTGTTTTAGGCTGGCCAAACCATCAGGCACAGTGAAAGTTCTCTCCAACCCAGCAACGCTGCTGGGTTGGAAAGAAAAAGCACAGACTCACAGTATGTCCTGGAGCGCAAATTGAGGGTGCTAAGGCGAATCCCAAAGCAACTCTCATGCAAGAGCAGCTTCAGGATTGGCCACAGAGCAGGCTGGGAGCCTGTGTCTTCGGAAGAAGAGAGGAGAAGTTGAGTGCGACCCGATGGAGGGCAGCAGGTATGTTTTTATTTTTATTTTACACATTGATCTCCCTCGTCCCCCTTTCCAACCCGTCACAACACCCTCCCTCACTGGCCCTGCCTATTTTCTGTGACACGAGCTGCGCCTGTATCTCTATTGCTAAAACCTGGCAAGGACCCATGAAAAAGTGCAAGCAATCAATCTATGTCGGTTCTGGACACAGATATGAAAATTCTTGCCAAAGCTTTTGCAAATAGTGGAAAGGACTGATATTGTGTTGAGACATCAGACAGAAGCAGAGTTTGCATCAGGCCAATCCTCTAAAGATAATATGAGAACTTTAATGCACATTCTGTGTGTAAGAAGAGACCATCTTTTGTGCAGAGTAACCCCAGATGTTTGCCGTGACAGTTTTTGATGGCCTGTGCTTTCTCTTTATATTATATTTATAGTATATGGCACAAAATGTACCCAAGGCAAGTAAGTTAAATGTTACTAGTGGACTGTAGCATCCATTGAGCCAACCACTACAGTGAAAGTGCAAGGATGAGTGCAGGCCTGCCATTTATAGCCAGGCTATTGCAGTTTTAAACTTAAAATGCAACCTGTCAAAATGACCCCTTTTGGCATGCCAAAATCTTCCTTGTAAATTTTTAAAAGTAACCCCTAACCAAGCTTTAATTCCCATAAGGCAGGGTACATAGTATTACAAGTAGGCCTTGTAAAACATGTACTTACAGTTAAGTCTCAAAAGTTATTTTCACTGTAGCAAGGCTGGCTGTTCTATAGGAAAACACTGGGTTAGATTATTATATTTAATTGTGCTGATTTCAATTAGGAAACAGCTAGAAATATAATTCAAAGGTTCTTTCTCATAATTACTCAAAACCCAATTTAATAGGAAAATCTATTTTTTAAGAACCATTAAGGAAAATTATACTTTTGGAAAGTTATCATTTTTCTGCCTGAAGCCTCTGGAGGTCCATTTGCAGGAGCTCCTACTGTCACCTGACAGCTGAATAGCACAATTGTTGAGGTGTGAAAACTGTTCCCAGAGCAGGACAATGGCCTTGGGTATGGGGAGGTGTTGTTGTTCCTTTGACAGGATTGCCAGTGGGCTGTGCCCAGGTACTTGATTAACTTTGAAGAGGCCTACCCTGTCACAGGCAAATGTTAGCTGACACCTGGACAAGCCCTTCCTTTGTATCCCCATTCAGGCAGGCACCAATCCCATTGGGAGTGGAGTTGCCCCTAGAACAGGTTAAGAGTGACCAAAGAGGAGGGGCTGCTCATTTCCATTGCAACACCTCTGGAGTGGGCACACAATCTCTGCACAGAGGAAGATAGGTTCTGACATCTTGGGTTTAGGCAAAGAGGGGCACTGTGAAATAGTTTGCAGTAGGGCACATAGGAATTTCCTCAAAGTGGGTAGTGTTACCCCAGGGAACTCTTTCACCGTTGGTTAGGGAGGGGCCAGGTGTCACCCCTACTCACAGACTAGCACCAGGCATAAATGAGGAACCCTTTGGCACCCTCTTCAAAACACTACTGGACCTGCTGAAGACAGAAGAAAGACTGCTTTGCTTTTGAGACCTGTTAGGAGACAGGAAAGGCTGAATCTGCTCCCACTTGTAGCTTGGACAAAGAAGTGGTCTACAAGAGTCAGTTGGCTGACCTCCTGTTTAGCTAAGAGAAGACAAAAGCTGCCTATTTTCCTGCAAGAGCTCAGCTAACCAGTTTCCAATGGGCCTGCCTAGGATCCTGCTGGTGGCTTCTGTTGGAGTGAATCCTGGCCCTCAAGTACTGTTCCTGGGGTGGCGCAACCATTAGCTGGTATCAGAGAGTACTCTTCCTGCCTAACCCTAAAACCTGGGACTAAGAAACAAAAGACTGGGAACTTTTCCCCATTGGTTAGGGTAGAGCCAGGAGTCACCGCCACCCACAGGCCGGTGCCAGACATAAGAGTGGTATCCCCAGTACCCTCCTCAGAGCACACCTAGACCTGAGAAAGAACAAAATAGGACTGGGCCTGCTGTCTGTGATCTGACAAGAGCCTTGAAGGATTGGTCCTACTCTCTCTTGTACAAAGGACAAAAAGATGATGCCAAAGGTCATAAGGCTGACCTCTTGTTCAAGCTACAGGGATACAACAAGCTACAGCTGATCAGTGACAACTGGACCTGGTCTGGACCTTTTCTTTGGTGGGCTTCCCTTTGCACACAAAGCTATGCGTGATCAATTGGTTTTTAATGATGCAGGGTTTTGACAGTTCTAATTATCAGACTGCTTTTTAAATGCTTTTGTACAATTTGTGGACTCCTTAATTATTGAGTGCACCATTTCATATTGTTGTTTTCTATATGGTTTCTGCTTAGCAGCAGTATCACTCAATGGCTGATATTGAGGAAAGAGTGCATCAAGCTTTGATTTACGGAACTGTGTGGGATGTGCGGTTACAAGTATCCGCCATTGTTCTCATTCTTTAAGCTGGTCTGGACCCTGTGTTGACCTTCCCTGGGGTTTTTTAGAATGATACTCCTCTAGTGAATGGGTACTTAAACTTAAAGTCAGAAGATAAAATCTTTGACCAGGATGAACCCAGTTGGTGTATCTGACCTATGCTCCAATGTGGTTAGCTTCAAATTGCGCCGTGGTCCCAGTCTAAAACGACCCTTGACTATCATTAACACTTTGTGCTTCGTGCCTCTATTCCTACTTAAAACTTAAAAAATTCACATCCAAGTTTCCCATCATCGAATTCTTCTCATTTTGGTGGCATTTTGTTTATAAAATGTTACTATTTTTCAAATTCAGTTTGGGATTTTTATTCTTTTGCATTTCAACTTTATTTCTGTGTTGGTACTGCATAAATCCCTTATCCATTGCCCTAAGTTAAACCTGTCTGCTCTGTGCCAAAGCTACAGGGGGTTGAGCTCAGGTTAATTTAGTGACTTTGAGGGTTTGTGGCGACAAAATTTGTGATTATTACTTGAGGTGGGCAAGGACAGCTTAAGGATTTTGGGGGCCTTGGGCCAAACGGGTATGGAACAGCTTTTAATTCATGATCCAAGTTCAGCTTTTTCATGCCCTCTTTGGCAAGGTCACTGACAGTGCACATGCATACTCGTCCAAATTCTAAATGTGTTTACATGTAATATTCAGGGATAGTAAGGTGTGTTTTCAATATTGTAACACAGCAGTAGCTCATTAATATTACTGCAAACAACAGTAGAGGTTGGCACGGATCAAAGGTGGCGAGGCAGGTGGGGGGAGATAAAAAAAGAAAACTTATCTCCTCACGTCTCTCTGCATCGTCCCTCGTCATCGTCCCTCCGCTCCAGATGGAAGAGGAAGGAGCCAGGCTCCCCTGACCAATCACAATGCTGCAATGCAGCGTTGTGATTGGTCTGAGCGCCGTGGTTCGGTGCTAAGATGGGGAATGGGGGCCTGGGCATGTTCTCCATGCAGGCTGTAATGCAGCCTGCTTGGAGAACATGCAAAGTGTGCATGAGTGTTTGGCCGGCCCGAGAGGGCAGGTCAAACATTCATGCTCACTTTACAGAGTGCCATCACTCCTTCCCCTGCTCGGAGAGCAGAGCAACCCCGCCCTGCAAAGACGCAGAAACCAAAAAAATTATAATAACATCCAGTTATTATCATTTTATTTTTCCTTCATTTCCACTGCTAAAAGCAGTGGGGCGACACACATCCGCCTCAGCAGAGGAGCCTCCACTGGCAAATATTCTCTGTGACAATCTCCCATTTCTCATATGTAAGGTCCGGTTTTGATCAAAAATAACTTTTTTTATGGATGTTGCATGAAACATAAACACAACATTTCTATACAAAATGTCCCGAATATGTAATAGACTCTTAAGCATCACCCAAAATAAATTAAAGGAAAATGTTGTTTAAAACAATCTGTTTAAGAATGATTCAAGGTCATCAGGGCAAGACTCTCTGCAGAACAGAGCTGGCTCTATCAGGGACCCCTGAAAGTCTGGGGCCCTGGGCCAGAGCCCACTTGCCCACGCCTTAAAACGTCTCTGGAGGTGGGTGCTTACTGCCCTTCACTAATACTCCAATTTCTTACACTGTTACAAACCGGTAGGGACCAAGATGTCAAGATCGCTCTCTCCCTGGATGTGGAGAAAACGTTTGACTGTGTAAAACAGGGATATTTATTCTGCACCTTGGTGTGAGTAGGGTTTGGCCCTAAGTTTGTAACTCTGGTCAAGTATCCTGCATTTGGCCCCAATGGCTAGGAATAACTGGTGGTGGATATTTATCTGACTCTTCCAGAGCAGATGGGCAACTAGACAGGGTTGCACACTGACCACGTTCCTCTTTGTGTTTACTTTGGAGACCTTGGCTACAGCTGTCACACACTGCCATGACATACAAGGAATAAACACCCAGACTGGCACCCAGAAAGTCTTTCTTTATGCTGACGACATCGCACTCACACTAAAACAACCCACTGCTTCGGTGCCCAACCTATTGTCTCTGATCTCAAACCTCTTGACCTTTTCTAGATATAGGGATACCTAGTCTAAAAGTGAGTCCCTTCCACTTCTCACACGAACCTTGAGAGTGCAGAGAATACTACAATTTAACATTGGTAGCATCAGAACTAGCATACTAGTCAACCCAGTGCTGCATTGTATGGTACAGGGCAACCTGTAAGTAAATAAAATGAATATTGCAACAAGGTTTAACTTTAGTATGTTGTCAGTCTAGCTGTTAAAGACTATTAACTCAGAGATCAGTCATTAGTGTGGGAATCTAAAAATGCCATGAATTAAGGTGGCCACGTTTTATGCAAGTATTACAAAGATTTTACCGGCCTGCAAACATGCTCCAGCAGCGAGTGGACTGGGAAAGGAATGTCCAGCATCAGCAGACTACCTATTTGGTGACCCCAGCGAGACATCAGAGGCATTACATCCTATATTATATACAATTTTTCTGGCCTGGCACACTATACATTAAAACCTGAGCATCAATGGATTTTATACCCAGAAGCACCAATATGGAGAAACCCCAAAATAAGAATCAGACTCAGAACACCAAACTGGTGAGATTGGTGGTAAAAAGGCAGGAATACTCTTGGAGATGTGATAGAGCAAAACAGGCCTGAATCTTTTCCAGACCTTCAACAAGAAATCCAACTTTTCGGTACTCATGTCTGGAGACGTTGCCAATTGGTGCTCTGTTTCACAGATACTTTTGGACCTTTTTACTACAAACCCTCCGAGGTTACTGATCTGGAAATATTTGTAGACTTGAGGCCAGGTTAGAGAACTTGTGTCTGGAATGTATGGCACTGTAGTAGTGAACTTTTTTTTTTTTGTTGCATATTTATATAGCGTGAACTCGACCCGAAGGTATTGGAGCGCTTTACATGAGCACCGTATTTACATTACACATTCAGGCACGGGGAGATTAAGTGATTTGCCCAGAATCACAGGATGTGGACGCGACCCCGAGGCTCGAACCTTGGTTCCAAGCACCAAAGTCGGCAGTCTAGCCGACGGACCACATCCTCTCCCTTAACTTGTTATTGGAAAGTACTAGTAACAATTTAAAAGCCACAAGGCAATGTTTACTTGGTACAGAAGTAGAAGACATGCTGGAATTCTCTCTTCAAGACAAATATTTGAGAGAATGAAGACTCAAATTTTGCTATTATAAAATTTTGCATGAATGGCATTTCTCCCCACAGAAACTGAAAGCAGCCAACATGAGCCCCAGCGCGGCCTGCTGGAGATGTGCCGAAGGAGCCTCTGATATCATACACATATTGTTTGCGCGTGCTATCATACACATATTGTTTGCGCGTGCTATTATACACATATTGTTTGCACGTGCTATTATACACATATTGTTTGCGCGTGCTATCATACACATATTGTTTGCCTGTGCACCATGATTCTATTCCTCTTATAATATTGATAGTATTTGACCTTCTTGAAACATAATTAAAGCTTACAGTTTTCCGTTTTTACTGATTTTTACAGATAAATGCAGACAGAAAACAGTGTTTTCTGTCTGCATTTATTTTTAGAAGCAAAAAATATAAAAAAGTGGGCTTGTTTTAAGGGGCTCTCCCTGCTGTTCATGAATTCCAAGCCAACAGCTGAGCAGATAGGCAGCATGAGGACTTAAAAAACAGGGTGAAATTTAATTAAATACAATCATATGTCAACATGTCAACATATATTTGTAGAACATGCTAATATTTACCTGTGGGTGTATTGTTATGTTATATTTGGCTGCTTAATTTGCAAAACAATGACAGGCATCAAAGTACCTGTGCTCATGTGCCAGTTAAATAAATGTGGAAATATACTATTTTACAACTGAATTTATTCACAAAACACAAAATAAATACAAAATGTACTGATAAGATGGCTAAAAAATAAATATGGATAAATACAAACTGAAATGATAAAAAAAATTCCATAAAATCGGGAGCCTTAAACATAATGAGATTAGCTACTCTTCTGGTCAAATAATTAAAACAGTCTTTTTATCTGTTCACAAGTCCATCCGTAAACCATTGAAATCCCTTTCTGACTCTCACATTTTCATACTTTTGTACATAGCATTTTTTCTATAGCAATAATTTCCGCCCTTATTGCGATCAGAACACTGCTATCTTGTTTTAATTGGCTGTGTTTCAAAAAAATATTTAGGCATAAAAATATTATGCAGCATCACGTTTTATCATAATTTACGTTTTGTGAACGAGTGAAATGTCCTAAAGGTGTTCTTAATTATTTTTTTCAACAAATTTATCAGTAGGATTGGCATATACAATATGTAAATTAAAAGAAGCTCTATGCTAATATGATGCACAAACATTGCCTGAAAGAACACAGCTCAGATGATGAAAATGATATCTGCAAATGAATATGAAATATTCATTTTGCACTGAAGTATACGTTCGTATACTTGCAATATTATAGATTATGCTATGACTGAAAAAAAACTGCTAAGTGCAGCACAGGACATTAAATACAAGGGATAATGGGATAGTGGTAGGGAAAGGAATTAAAATTGTTCTCTGCCTTATCTTTATTTTAGAACAAAAGTTGTAACCAGAATCCATTTCATGACAGTTAAAGTGGCGGACTACAATAACAACCCACAGTAAGGTTTAGCAAAACATGATCTGAAAATACAGAGCGACAAAGTTACAACTTTGGAAAATATTGCAAAAAGTTCTAAACGTCATATATCCCTTTTTGGTTGTTACTTTACATGCCACCATGAAAACGTGGAGCATTTCTTGGACGAGCCTGAATTAAAACGTCTGCCATAGATGACAGCTTTACAAAGAGGTAGTAACAATATCAAGATGTGCCATCTTTGTTCACCCCTCTGATAAACATGCATTTATTTGATCTACGGATTTTGTTTCTCCAATATTACACCTAATTTAAGGTTCTAACTTACTTTTGATGCACTCTATTCGTTTGATTAAGAAAAAAAGTCATAAATCTGCTCCCTCAGAATTAAAACACTGCCTATCTTCTCCCAATTATTTTGATTTAAAAAGCCCAATGAAGAAAATTGGAAAAAAAAATGGTGTAACAATTTTTCCGGTTGTAGTAAAGCAGAACATTTGAGGGAAACGAGGAAATAGAATCTCATGATATGTTATGAAAAACGCCAATTTTTCGGCTAGGATTAACAATGCCCCAAAAAATATTCCCAAAGAAATTTTACAGGTTCAAATGTGCATGGCAGCTCGTCGGGCAGTCCATAAAGAGGTTCATCTCGACTAACACACTTCTTGAATCACTTTCTCAGTTTTATTATCTTAAAATCCCCAAACATCAAGGAAGAATTAGAAATAAGAGTACTGGAGAAGCCTATCATTGAATATTCCTTTTAGCAGTGTAATAAAAATTGTTATCTTCTCTCATTTTCTTGTCTGTTCAAAATCGTCTGCGAGAGTAAATCTTCTGTTTTCCCTAACGGCTGTTGTTATTGTGAAATACTGTTCACCAGGCTTGATTTCACCCGGGCATAGGTACCGAAGAGTTGTCACATCAGTAACTGATGACCTTAGAGTGAACGGGATGGCTTTGGCACACTCGTTTTATTAGATCTGTCACCTGTGTTCTACACTGTTGGTCATCCACTTCTTTTGAAGCTCTAATCTGATTGCTTGCTTCAGGGCCCTGCTTTAAAATTGATTGAATCCTTTTATTTCTATTAGGAATCAAGCTCTTCAGTCAAGGCCTTTGCCATGCAGCCTAAACTAGTCTGTTGAGGTGCCCCTCAAGGTTTATATTTCTCACGTAAACTCTTTTTCTCCCCCGTTATTTGGCCATTTCAAAATCTAAGAATTTATTTTAGTGGCTGAACATATTATCAAACGCAGCTGCCAAGTCATCTGTGGTTTGAAAAAGTTTGAATCAAATTTGCTGCAAATTGCACCTGCTAAATATATTTATTTTATTTATAGAGTTTTATATAGCATGAACATGACCCAAGAGGGAATCAGAGCGCTTTACAAATAGTCAGGAACAAATGAGAAGGAGGCAAGTAAGGCCAGACAAGAACATGGTCATGAAAGATACAGGCAGTCACCTCCGAGCTGATGCAGGAGGGCCAATATATCGTAAAGCCGAAAGGTCTATAAACAAGAGCATATATGAGCATTAAAACATGGGTGTTGAGTACAATAGAATTTTCAAGAACGATACAGGATGTAGCAACGCCAAGCTGGGAGAGGAAGCCCGTACAGAGCCAGGCTGACAAGACAATAGACAATGGCGAAATTCTAGTTCAGAAAAGTATTCATCAGTAGAGCTTTCACTTCTTTTTTAAAAGACACTGTTGAGGAATTGAGTCTGGTTTCAGGAGGCAGGGAGTTTCAGATTCTCAGGGTAATACCTGAGTGTGATGCTGTGGGAAAAGATACATTGCTCATCGACTCCATCTTGTATACCTGACTCCATTTTCTGTGCTCTCACGCAGTTGCAGGGTGGGGAGGAGATGTTTTTGCTCTTCACCTGTTTTCGCTCCTCACCATGCTAAGTAAGCTTGAACATATCATGTGCCATGTACACTTGATACTGTTCACAGGGTTGAGATTGTTTTTACCAGAGGCAAACACAGGCACCTGGCCAGATTCTGTGAGTGAGTGACCTTGACGCAGACTGGTACAGCCAGCCTTTTTTTTGGAACAGAAGGAAGGGGGAGAGGTTTCTAGAAATCTCTCCTTGGGTTGAGTAAAAGGGATTAAAGACAGGGAATCTTGGCTCTCAGACTGGAGCTCACTGTGGAATAGTCGTGTTACTACAGGGAACTTTAGTGGTCCAGATTGCGACTTACGACTGACTGTGAAGGGCTCCCCAGTCGTGCTGGCCAGAATGTTAAAAACAACTCTTTTGGTGATGTATTTCTATTACTTACTTTGTGTATATATGCTATAAGCTTCATTGCTCTGTGCATATGTTTCATATGTTATTTCTGTTGTGTATAAATGCTCTGTATATTTGACTTCTTTCATTTGACATTCGGGAAGGTGCACTGTCGAATCTATTTTGTCTTCCATTTAAAAGTGTGGTACTAATAAATACACATGTTTCATTGTAAAAGCACCTGGATCAGTTTACTTGCCTCATTTTGAGAGTACTGAGTTCCTTTTCTATGTGTGTCATTTAAGGTGCAGTAATATATATACCAGTGGCGGCTGGTGAATTGTGAAAGTGGTGGCATAAGACTAAATCCTGAATTAGACTGTACAAGCAAGTGTGGTGAGCGAGAACAACTGTCACCATGGGACTTAATGGGTGGGTTTCCCAAAGTGTATAGATTTCTAATTAAGCAAAGTAAATCAATACGCAGCTATATACACTTACGCAAGGTATATTTTCGCAGTGGATAGCCAGCATAGATTATTCCTGTAGCACAATACTTTTGTGGCTGGAAATCGGAAATAAAAATCCCCTCTTTTGTACTCTCTATGCCTTTCTGTCTCCTTCCACCAGTCCATTACTCTGTTCCTTTCTCTATGCCCTGCCATATCAAGCTACCTAATTCCATTCCATTTCAATTTCTATAACTCTTGTATTCTTCAGAACATTTCCTTTATCTATTCCCATTTTATTTGTCTGTCTCCCTTCCCTGTATGTATCAATTTCAAATTTTTCTTGTTTCCTCCTTTTTCTCCTTGTCCTGCTTTATCTCCACCATTCCAACTCTCTTGCTGTTGCTGCCTCTTCCATTTCTTCCACACACTGATTGTATTGTATTGCAATATTTATGTGGCGCTTACTACTTATGTGGGCATTGAAGCACTTGCATATATAAGTAGCACGCTACATCTTGCAAGGTATGAAGGTGGATAGGCTGCTGTGGTCCTGCTATCTTGTTATGGGACACAGCACTTAGCAGTGTGATGGATGAAGAAGTTTGAGAGACAGGCACACGGTTCAGTTGGATCCATACAAGTGCAAAATGACAACCGGCTGAAAGCATTAGTTGTGAAACTCCATCAGTAGGCAAGCACAGCACAGCACACTTGGATACAATGGGTTATCTTATAGTTATATATCTACAGATCATATTGCACACCTTACACAATTTGTATAATGTTTCCAACCATTAAATTAGACCATAATATATACCTTGAACTAACTATTTACTGCATTAAAACAGACAAATGCGAGGAACAATGTCTCTTAAATTAAATGCTTAAGCCTAACTGAAACTATTTGAAATAAACTTTTGTGGGGACGGAAAACGAGTGACATTTAACTGAATATTACATCACAAACCCAGGCCTAAAAATGTTCGCTAGGCAACTGCTACAGCATATCTGAAAAAAGATTAAAGTCCTTTGGGTCTGCCTGGTATTTACAGTTTTCTGTTTTCTGGATGAAGAAAGTGAGTGTTGGATTGGATTGTTAATGGTTGGGGACACGCTGTAAAAAGAAAACACAAATGCCACCTTTAAAAAAAAAATGAAAGCTCTACTCAGCTCACGACTCTTAACCATGAGAAGCAAAGGGGACTTACTGAAAAGCAATACACTTTTCAAGGCACACACATATAAGGCTACCGTGGCGCACTTGAAAAATGTAATATGTCAGCGCACATGTGAAAAATGTAATATGCCAGCACACATGCAGTGGTGGAATTTGCTACAGATGCTGTGCTGCTTTAGAAAACTTAAAGCTATGGAAGCATAAATGCAGAAACACTTCACCTTTCCCCTTAGCTGCCAAATACCTGGCCTGGATGGAGAGACAAATGCTTTGACAGAACTGGTAAGAGGGCAGAGCTTGAATAACAGAATTCCTGGGCTCCGAGTGTCTTAAATTCACACATCTTTCTCCCCGCATTCAAAGTGCTTGCTGATGCTGATGTTGCCCACGTGTTGCAATCCTTCTGCCTCCAATCCTGGCCCTCTGCTTCCAACTCGTCACTAGAGGGGTTGGATCAGGGAGGCTGGCTGATCCATCCCACTCTGAATTGGTAAAGGTGAACCCTCACTGACTGACACACTGTTTTGGAAAGCACAGGCTACAGCTTTAAGCGCCCCAATGGAGTCAATCAGCAAGGGTGGTGCACGTCCCAGGGGAGGAGTGGCGCTATGCTCGGGCAGGCCACAGAAACAAGGGCTGAAATCACGTAAGCCCTGAAAATCCTGCGACACGGTACATGCGCAGTTTGAGCATGTGCCTGTCAGTGATGGGAGTGCCTGACCCTCAGGCAGAGCGAGGATAAGAAAGAAGCTTTGTTAATTGCTGAATAAGTAATATTCATGGCAGCAGGTGAATCTATCTATTTAATTTTTAAAATATTAAGGCGACACAACTACAGGGACGGAACCCCTGCGTCCATGCCAAGAAACCGCCCCTGATATATACGCTTGCCTCATTTTGGGAGTGCTGAGTTTAAGTGGGTCCTATTGTTTCAAGTCTAAAGCAGATCACAGGGAAGGCATGGTAATATGTTTTCTTCCTTTTAAATTTTTGTGGTTTCAGCAGCAAGGTGCTGGAGCTCCTAGAGGGTCTGCAACCACCAGATAGTTTCAGTTTTTGAGCGAGGTACAGAGGGGTGTTGAAGTGAAGGGCTGTATGGGTCATGCAGGCAATTTTTTGTTGTATCCTGGCCTCATATGGAAGCCAGTTTAGGGATTTCAAGTCCGGAGAGATGTGGTTGCTTTTTTTGGATCATGTGATGAGCCTTGCAGCCGAGTTCAGAGAAGCCATAAGCTGGAACCAACTTGTAGCTAGGTAGCTTGAACAGCGGACTTGAAGTCATCAGGGGAGAGGAAGGGTTTTATTTTTCTTAGGATGCTCAGTTGGAAGTTTGCTTCTTTGTTGGCTGAGCTGACTGCATTGTTATGATTTGCCATGTACCCCAATATAGGCCACTGTAGTCTCCTAACCTTTCACCTACATTTACCCTGCCATTGCACTACATAATGTTTTTTGGTGCTGACCTTTTACCTAGTTAGGTGCTGCATACATTTCGTGTGGTTTTCCCCGAAAACTAGCCTAATTTATTATGCATGAGTATTCTCAGAATCACAGCAGTATTACCATCTTCTGCATAATAACTGTGTATAAGGTTCATCACTATCGTCATTCTTGGCCAACATGACACAGCAAGGTAGAACCCCTGAGCGTACCTTTTCGGTGTATAAGCTCCATATCGTTGCTGGGGCAGGCAGAGGAGAAAGACTTTCATGCTGACACACTGACGCGAGACGCTGAGGTCCCTGCATGCAGACACTCCAGCACGCAGTGGTCTGACATCCCCTGCGGGGTGTACATCTCGAGACCAAGATGGGGTCCTTCGCTCTCCCACATCAGGTAATGGGGTTGGCTCTATCCTACAGGGATTCTTGGCTATACACCTATATACATGCTAGGTACATTTAGATACATCTAGTTAGGGTTTGCATCATAGGGGTACGCGTTATTACTGTTATGTATATATATGTCTGCATATATTCATTGTTTTAGCAATATGGTAGCATTCTACCTTTTCTTTACTCTATTGGTGCTCATAACAGTATATACCTGTTTGTGTCTAATGGTTGTTGCAGCACACCTATTTTATACTAGAATGACGCTGGTTCAATAAATACTTATTGAAAACGTCCCCACCATTTATTCTGTGTATTTCTCCAAACCAAATTAAGCACGAGTGACTGAGCGAAAAGTACTGTACTGTTTCCACGATCGCTGAGGGGTCAGGGTTGTCATGTTCTAGAGTTGTCAGAAACTATTCGCTCCTTGGTAAGAGTGGCTCATAGGGGCACTGTGAGCTAGCTGGTCTGCAGACTAACATATCCTTTGGGGGTGCCTGGAATCAGTCTGGACACCAATCCCTTAGTTTAAGTTGTCTTAACGCACAGATACTATATAGATTTGTAGGAACTACACAACAGCATGATCAAGTTCTTATCAAGTATTAGTCCCAAAGATTTCGTAGAGTGTATGATGTGTGGTATGCAGTTGAGAGCCGTTAGATGTTTCATATATTCTTCAATAATGGGAAATTGCTTGGGTGGGGAGATTAGGAGGAATTCTGTTTTGAGGGAGTTTAGGTTGAGATGGTTGGACGTAAGCCAGTTTTTGGTTTTGTGTAAGGTTCTGTTGAGTAACCTGATATCGTCAGTGGAAGAGATTTTCAGGTACAATTGGGTGTCGTCAGCATACATGTGATAGTGGATGTTAGCTGCTTTGAGAATTTCAGTTAGAGGCTCCATGAACAATTTGAAGAGCATGGGTGAGAGAGCAGATCTCTGAGGGACCCCTAGTGTGAACGGTGTGGAATTCTTTAAATCTGGTTGCACAATATCTCAGATTTATGATGACACACTACCTCTTTTCCTATAAAAATCAATTCTAATCAAAACAGTGAAGGGACAGCATCCAGAGTGCAAGATAGCCTTTTGTGTGAGATTCATTTTTAAGGAAACAAGACATGGTAATTCGACACAGATTAATTGTGCCAAATTGTGTTATTAATACATTTCCTGAGTCAGCAGATCTGATGACAACTTGCCCATATCTCCAAATGGCGGCAAAGGGATTTCTGCGGGATAAATGTTGTGCTTTATAAATTAATAGATAGATAGATAGATAGATAGATAGATAGATAGATAGATACACTGTTTGCCAATTCACAAAGTATTCCTTAAGTATGCCTGGAAAGCAACACCTAGGCTTTGTGAATTCTTGTTTCTGCCAGTGTCGTGACATTTCACTGGCATACTTGTACATTTGCAAAACTGCGCCTGTTGAAATATCCACACTCTTGTGCAATAGCATGTTTTTTAATTTTCTCCATTTGGAAAATATTTTTCCCAATGGATAAACTCCCTTCCCCTACACCTATACCAATTTTGTTGGATTACCACACTCCTTGGAATCCAGTAATGGGATTTACTCCAGCTGTTGTCAATAGTAAAACCTCAACCATTCCATGAAAGTAGTGGCTCGGACCAAAGTTTGTGAGTTTTCCAAGGCTTACCACTTCTAGAAATGCTAACTCTTCATCCATTTCATAGGACTTACTACTGCAGAATAGTAAACAAGCATGTGGAAATATTATGTTGGAGTAAAATTATTTATGAGTGCTGTGATATCTTTTGCGAATGCCTTGAACTCATATTACAGCCATTTGGGTTCATGATGTACCTTTGTAAACCGTGTTTTCTATATTTTGTTTAGTAAAAAGAAGAGAAGTGCATTTCTTATCCATCTGATTGAGACAAAAGCTTTTAATAGCTAATTTCTGGATTGCAGCGAAGTACCTTTCACTGCAACATGTGTTTCATGCGATTACATTGCATAGGCCTTCTTTTCTCTCTTCTTTTCTCTTGCCATTTTTGGTTCCAGTCAAGTAAGACTTCCCCCCTCAGCTACATTTACCGCCGATATTTTCAGTTAAGTTACATTTTTTGGAAACAAAAAGTTCAGAGTCCAATTTGCAAATATTAGTCGAGAAAATACTTTATCTTCATTGTAACTTAAAATGTATTCACTTCAGCCTTTGGCCATTTTTTTAAAATAAAAATTATACTTACAAGTGAAAACCAGTGACCTTATCTTGGCTTATACTTTTTCATCAATACTAAAGAAAATTTCTATGAATGTCACATTTTCCCAAAAGGGTGCTGTTTTAAGGACGTTCACTTGCTCATTGTCAAGACAATTTTGAAACCTATCGCACTAAAAACTGGAGGGTCGATTTATCAAGGTTGCGCGCACCGCATCGCAGCAAGAAACCTTGCTGCGCTGCGCTGCACTGTGATACATGAAAGGATGAAGGCAGGAATCCCTGCTATTTGACTTTATATGGCACATTCTTTGCACTGGCGCACAATGTGCTGCTTTGTGCTGACACAGGCACCCTTGTGCCATGGTGCAAGTGTGCCTGTGTTGTAGACAGAATTGTTTTTGTGCAGGAAGTGGCACCTTCCTGCAGAAAAACAATCCTCAGAGGCATTTTCCTCTTTCTAAGTGTACTGCAGAAATAAAATATATCTCCTCATTGCACCTCTGATGGGAAGGCATACAATTCTGATGCATTGCCAGGTCTAACAGTGTTGATAAATCTGGGAATGTATCAGAAGACATAGGTGGATTCTACGGGAACACCCACACTCCACTGAATATATGTCCAACTTTTTAACTACAATTCACCCTACCCTATAGGCTGTCTAGGGCCTACCTTACTGGTGACTTATATGTAACAAAAAGGGAGTGTTAGGCTTAGTAAGGATGTTATTTTGCTAAGTCGATTTGGCACTGTAAAATTGATACCAGGCTGCAACGGGCAGGCCTGATACATGTTTTAAAGGGCTACTTAATAGGGCGGCATATTAAGTGACGCAGTCCCACTAGCAGTATTTAATTTACCAGCCCTGAGTATATGATATACCACTTTACTTGGAGCTTATAAGTAAATAAAATATGTAAATCAGGTGTAAACCAGTTTTACCATGTTTTAGGAAGTGAGCACAAGCCCTTTAGCACTGGTTAGCAGTGGTAAAATGCACAGAGTCCTAAGGCCAACAAAAACAAATTCAGCAAAAATAGGAGGGGTGAAGGAAAAACATTTGGGGTAAGACCACCCTAAGGCTGGCAGATCTAACAAATGCCTTGGAGTAAAGCTAAGGAAATGTCCTTTATTCAGAGGTACACCAGGTGCATTTAAAAGCAGAAAGGTGGATGTTTACGAATATAATGGCCCATTCATCCTGTGTTCTCCAGCATGTTTCTGCCTATCCAAGTGCCTAAAAGGTCAGGGGCTTTCTTCAAGGCTCCAAGAATCCCTGCTGCTATGCTAAATTTTGAACTCACATATGTGGGACAATGAATTTCCTACCTCCACACTTGTCTTGGCGCAGGCCGAGTAGAAAAAGTTTTTAAAAGGAAAATAAAAGTAGTTATGATCACTTGTCCATGCTACTAAGTGATCAATTCATTCAAATTTAAGTGCATAAAACAGCATTAAAAAATGTGGCACTCTAGTGGCACTGCACTACAAGCTAAAAAATAACAACATCCTGCACGCATGATAAAGTAGAAAGTGTGGGCACACGCACTTTTATTTTTCCCTTACCCACTCTAAATACTATTATGACTCCATGGTCGGGTCAGAGAGAGCACCCTCTGTAGTCACACACTTAATAGAACAAAATAAAACACTGGCATGGACAATGAAAAGCCATATTTGACATCTCATCAATAAGTGATTTTATAGAAGTCATATCATTCATTATAGTAGGTGACACTTAGATATGATTGTAGCCATACCAGGAGGAGTGAATGAGAAATCCTAATGGCCACCATCTCACATGTCATTATAGCTGATGATATTTGTACTTTCATGAAGCTGACTTGGCAGTCATATTTGTTAAAAACTCAATCATTGGTGGCAGTGGGCCACACATCCTTATCAAACTACAGAACATCTTAGCATGGTGAGATTCAGAGGCACTTTTTAGTAACCACTCACACCGATGATTGCTGATAAATGCTCCCTGTATCAAAATACCATTGTCAATAGTGAGCGTGAACATGCATAGTACTCACATTGTAAAAAGGAGAACTCTTCTCTTGAACTATGCAGGCTCTGGTGTGCCAGCCATAATTGGTGAAGTTCAGCAGCTCCGACCCATTTAAAAACCGATTTCTGGAGGAAGGATGTTTAACTTGGGACCACACATATCTAAGATGGCTCCAGTGCTGTACACGTCCCTTATGTTTCATGGAATTTATCATTTTGTTTCTTCTGAAGCAGCCATCGCCGTAATGTGTAGGGATTAAAACAAGACTGGTCAGTTGATTCTAGAATGACCCAACAGGGGACATCACAAACTGGTTGGCGGGACTTCCAGCCCCAGAATCCAATATGCCCGAAGTGGTGCCAAGGCTACAGAGAGAGGAGGAGGAGCCAGTCCCCCTCTGTGCTTGGTCCCCGCTGCATGGGATGTCACAGACTGATTGGGGAAACCTCCAGCCCCAGAACCCAATGCGCCCGAAGGGGTTTCAATGCTAATGAGAGGAGGAGGAGCCAGTCCCCCTGTGCGCTGTTTAGCACCATCTCGATCCCCGCAGCATGGGATGTACCCCGGCAAATCCTGAGCCAAGGATGGGCCTGTCTTTGCCTGTCATCACCTGGAAGAGGCTGGGCTGGGCCACACCTCTTGGTTTTTATGTTTCGTGACTCCTGCCCTTACAATCTAGGTATTATATTTAACATCTAAATTATTATTGAGTTAGACCAGAACGTTTTTGAAGCTTTTGTGTGTGGGCATTACGTTTGTTCAAAAGTGAGTCCTATTTATAGGTTGTTACCTGGATGGGCTTAAATGTTCCTGTTTTTTTTTAACTTTAAGTGGTCGTTTATTGCCCCATTATTTGTACTTTTCCCAATTGTTTTCAGTGTCTGTTTTTCTCTTTCTGTTATTTCATTTTACATTTCTTTCTATTCTGTTGTTTTTCTCTATATTATCTTCTGGTTTCTTCTTTCAGACTCTTAAATTTCTTTCAAATTATATATTAAGTATCTTCTCTCATATTTGAGTATTATTTCTTTTGGGGTCAGAAGTCCCTGATAAAATTTCTTATGGGGAAGAGAAAGGCCGAGGAGGCCCCACATAGATCCCATAAGGCCAAAAATCCTCTGCAAAATGCGGTTAAGAACTTCACTATAAGGGAAATTGATTCCCTCATTGAAGAGGTTGAATCGCTCATTAATGATAAAAAAACAGAAGGATCTATCTGCCACTCCTAACATTACCCAATTGTTCACCAAGTCAGATAAACAGACTACACCCGCCACTGCCATTCCCCTTATTCAGGCCTCAATTGTCAACTCTTCTGTTGACAATGTACCAACTGCTCTTCATAAGGAAAATGAGGCAACCAAATACCTTCTCTCTTGTAGCAATGGGTTTGCAGTATTAGCAAACCTTGTAGACATTCAAATAGCCAACCCCCAAGCTCCATTTGTCTCCCCTTCCAGTCAGGAACCTGTGCATAAAGATTTGACTCAAATAGGCAGTATCCTTTTTGTGAATAGTTATCTTAAAGAGGAAATTCAGCACCTGAAATAATCTCCTTCAGCTGTTCCAGAAGGTTTAGGAACTATTAGACATGGGCATTTCTCACGAGGGATGCAATTGCACCCCAGAACGCAAGTTGAATATTTTTTTTTTTTTTAGAGTTTTATATAGCGCAAACTAGACCCGAGACATCGGGTATCAGAGCGCTTTACATGAGCACCAGTTTCGTTACAGATGAACACATAATTTTTTTTTTTTTTAGGCACGGGGAGATTAATTGATTTGCCCAGAATCACAGGATGTTGAGCGTGGTTGCCGAGACTCGAGCCGGGTTCCCCAGTTCCGAGGTTGACCGCTCTAGCCGCAAGGCTACATCCTCTCCCCAATATTATACTATGACTGACTCCTTAGCCCCTACCAGTTTCAGGCAAACCTGGCCCTCCTAATAGAAAAAGCAAGGAGCATGTGCCCATTAGATATACACCTGACTTAAGGACAATGGGCCATGAGGTTCAAAATATATGATCTAGCATGGCTTATGTAAATTGCAACAAGCTTGGAGAACGCTTGTCGAAACGTTTGCTGGCAACTCCAAGGCCAATGCAGAACAGGGGATACATGCCACACTTAAGAAATCTTCTCGGGAGGGTAAACCTCCTATCACAGAGAAAGTGTACCATTGGAACGCACCTTCACCCATTCTCCAATTCCACTTTGCGTTGTGGAAAAGGCTTAACAACATCTATGGTTAATGTTCTGAAACTCAGGGGCAAGGGTCAAGAGGATGCTGAATCCTTGATTAACAACGTAATTCACTGGATTAGGTTCCAAAGGGGATGTCTCTCTCTCACACGTTCTGACATTCTTTTTGCCCAACATGTCTCCAGAACATCCAATCGCCTAGATTACATTAAATTAGAATTCATAGACCAAGATCTAGTTGAGGGCTTAGTGAGCTTGGATGCCACATCCTTTCCCCAAATGGTTCTATTATTCAGTTCAAATTCAATGTCCTCCAATCTGTCTCCCTTGACTTATCTCAGTTTCTATGAGCATCCTCTGTAACGAACCACTCAGATGAGCTAAAAAGGTCTTTTCCATCTCATTCTCAATCTGATAGTCCACAAAGAGGAGTTTATTGACTACATTCACCTGGGAATGTTCCTCTCTGCTCTCACAGGACTTGTACAAAGGACAATCCCGCCTATTCAAATTCACTGATTAGCACCCTGGACTTGGATTTCTCAATTTATTTGATCAAATCTACCTCTCCTTCTTTACTTGATTGAACATCTATTACTCATTTTTCCACTGAAAATTACTTTATTTGTAATTCTAAAACTATATGATATCTTTTAAAATGTTCATAATATTTTAAGTAAGTGTCTTTTTTTGATTTGATAGTTATATATATTTAATTGGTAATTTATTTGAAATTTTGCAGTTGATTTGTTAATATGTTTTATTTATACATATACGTATATATATATATATATATATATATATATATATATATATATATATATATATATATATACACACACACACACACACGCACACACACACACACACACACACACATTTCATTCATTCCATAAACTTTATTCAGCCACCAGCTTGGCCATAAAAGTATAAACACACAATAAAATATCTTATTAAAAAAGTTAAAAATACATATCAATTTCATCATAAAATCAAGTTGCAAATAACATCCAAATAAAACACACATCTCCATCCAACATAAAAAGTGCTATAAAACATTATAAAAGAGCCTAAATAGTCAGAATACATGGTGCCCCTTGAGTGAACCACAACATGCAAGAATGAACTAACACAAAAACAGGTTTCAACATCTGGTAGCTCCATTAAACACTGATGTGCTGACCTGCACTGTATATGATTTCTGGCTTTTAATAGGGGAACCAAATGTTACTTAGTAAATCTGGTGTAATAACCACAAAAGAAAAGAAAATGCAGCTTAGATTGACCAGAGTGATCATTACAAGGGCATTGTTGATGGTTGAGCTTATGCTGAAAAACTAAAGGCAAGGACAGCAAGTATTTTATGGTGTCGGCCCTAAACCAAAATAATAGAGCTCGGTCCCCTCTTCCACTAACCTTCCGCATGTAGCTAGTGAGGGGCTTCTCTGGGCTTATGGAATTCAGACCCAAGTCTGCGGGCTTGTGCCTGTGCTGATAAGATATATACACATATAATATATCTTTTTAGTAGGAAATGAAAAAAACTTTTTTTTAAATTTATATCTTTTATAATAGTGTTACAGAATATATATATATATATATATATATATAAAAACATAGAACAATCTCCTCAACTTCCTTTCGGCTACGAGTGAGAGACGGACTCCAGTCTGAATGGCAAATCAGGTAATTTATTTCATGTAAAGCCAAATACGACGCGTTTCGGACAACGCAGTGTCCTTGTTCACATACGGACATGTCATTCAACTCTTTGTTTTATAATGCTGTGCCTCATCACCCTTCGTGTCACATGTAGTGTAGACATAGACAAAATACTACAAAAAGGTAGTCTGTTTTCCATAAGTAACTGATTTTTCTCTATTTGTTTCTTTTTTTCTTTTTTCCTTTTTATCTTTTTCTCTACTGATGTTAAGCTCTGATTATATTTAACTAAGCTGTTGTTGCCACATGCTATATTAGCTGTTTATGTCATACTTATAGGTGAATCAGTGTTTCGTTTTGGCGATAATGAATGCTGGGATAGACATGGAACCAAGGCAAAATTAATAAGCCCAAAGATATGATTAAAATGCACAAATGTTTTCTCCCCAGAAATCCAAGTCAGTAAATGTACCAATAATGAATGGTTTCTTCTTACCATTCAATTGTAATACATTACTATAGATAAATTAAGGTAAACAAATAAATAAATAAATATATACCATCTAAAATATCAATAAAATTAAGAGACCGGTTCAGAGAATATTTGTCCGCTTGAATGCGTCTGTGCAAACACAAGTTTAGATGACAGTCTCATGATATCATAATAACCCCACTTTGTGCAAAAAATCGCAAACATAAAACGTGATCTAGGTTAAAACATCATCATGACATTAAGAGCATGGCGAGCCAGCACAGGTTAAAAAGAAGAAGAGGTTAAAAAGAAGGTCTTATTTCTGCATAAATGCATCCCTCACTCCACCTCTCATGAATGATGTTCTCCCAATGCCATGCAGGGCAAAAATTTCAACATACTGAAAATCACATATAGCAATTGGCATGTGGACAACTCTTTTTCTTTCCCTTAAACATTATCCTAGCTAAAAAAAAAAAATTATGAAAAAATAATAAATACTTTATAGAATTG
This sequence comes from Calotriton arnoldi, assembly GCA_963921515.1. NCBI lineage: Eukaryota > Metazoa > Chordata > Amphibia > Caudata > Salamandridae > Calotriton > Calotriton arnoldi. The sequence goes on from CAWUFW010014598.1 coordinate 384,192, forward strand.
ACATACCATTATTATGGAAGGGCAGCCGCCCCTCCATATATTAAAGTGCCAGGGCAAACCTCCAGTGCATGTGCGTAAAAAATCTATAAAATTGGGTGTGCAAACAACAAACAACAACAATGAAGTAGCAGCAGATGAACTAGTTAAAAAAAATTCCTTAAAAAATACAAAAGTTTCTAAAACCAATGTTTAGATTCATAATTAGACAGGTTCCGATTCATATGTGAAGTTTGAATATCTATGTTTTCAAACAATTGCGATGGCAAATAGTCAAAGACTACAGAGATGTTCCAATCATGTCTCAACTACATCATGCAGGGGAAATTCTGTAATACGTCAGATCGAGTCATGGGTTGCCTTATAGTGAAATTTCACTGCTGACATTCTATAGGAAATTGTGAAGGCCTTCCGTATTGTTGAGCCCATTTGGAGCTTTGCTATCGAGCTCCAGAATCATACGAGACTCTAATTGCTGCAGTGTTCTCTCTCTATTGCCGCCTCTGATCAAGGAGGGAACTGCTGCAATGACAAAATATTTTAGGCATCCAAGGTTATTATTGTGAGTGGCCTTGAAGTGTCTTGCCACTGGATACGCTGTGTCATTATTCACGATTGCCCTTAGATGTTGCAGGATTCTGGCATGCACCTGTAGCTTAGTGCTGCCCACATATCTTAAGCCACAGGTGCATGTCAGAACATACACAGCGTATTCCATTTTGCAGTTGAAGCTTCCTTTTATAGGGATTTCGGTCATGTGAAAGGGGGTAGTGTATTTGGTAGTATTCTCCCCAAATTTACATGCTCTACAGGTCGAACATTTGTGGAAACCCATTCTTGGCTGTAGCCACATTTTGTCAGGGCCTGTATCTTTCATGTTCTTAGCGACCTGAGATTTCATAGAAATTCCCTTCCAAAATGTGAAGGTGGGCACTGTATTAAGGAACGGTGCCAAAACTGCATCAGTGCATACAATTGCCCAGTTTCGTTTGATGATCGACCTTAATTGCCTCTCCTGCCGATTAAACGTTGTGATCAACCTAGGAGTACCATTATTGTATATTTCCTCTGTATTGATATCTCTAGGTATCAGCAGTGATTCCCTGGATTTTGTTGCCACTTTGGCTTTAGCTTCCCTAAGGACTCGCTCACTGTACCCTCTACCTTTGAATCTCATGGTAGCTTCTTCAATGCATTTCTCCAAATCAAGATTGGTGCTACATATTCTTTTTAATCGCAGAAATTCCCCATAGGGAATACTCTCGATCAAGTGTTTAGGATGTGCACTGTCAGCATGCAGGGTGGAATTGCCCGCTGTTGTTTTCCTGTGCAAGGTAGTTGCCAGACTACCGTCCTTTATGTAGATCTTTACATCAAGGAACTCCACACTCTCCATATCAATATGTGCAGTGAATTTCAAGTTCATATTGTTGTCATTGATGGATTTGACAAATGTGCCCGCACTTTCAATGTCTCCCTGCCACAGTATAAATACATCATCTATATACCTTAGATAATGCCTGACATGCTTGGAGAATAGCTCTGCGTGCGTGGCCCTGAGTGCCAGCTCCTCCCACCAGCCTACCGCCAAGCAGGCATAGCTGGGGGAGAAGCAAGCACCCATGGCCACGCCCCTTAGTTGTCTGTACATCTCTTTGCCATATACAAAAAAATTATTGGTGAGGCACCATAACAGCAAATCCATTAACATTTTGTTGTGATCGTAACATTCAATGGGTTTGTTATCCAAAAAATGTTTGACAGCCATGAGACCAGTGCTGTGTTCAATACAGGTATATAAAGACTCAGGGGTCGATTCCGATTCGGGCCGGAAAAAGCACCGACCGACTCGGATCCGGAAAAAATACCGACCGACACGTACCAGTGGCGCCCGACACGCCAAGTACGATGCAAGCCGCGATAAATCCGACCGACACGTCAGGAAACCAAGCCGACCGACCGAGCCGCTCGGAAAATAGCAATCCGGCCGGAAAAACACGCGAATCCAACCGACCGACACGCACTCCGGAACAAATCCGACCGAATCGTACCCGCCAACTCCAACCCGCAAAGTACGATGCAAGGCGCGAAAAACACGACCGAGTCGGACGGAGGACAAGCCGTACGACCGACACGCATACAAAACCGAGCCGAAGCAACACAATACACCGCGACCGACGCGTACGCAGCATACAAAACTGCACAAACACAGCGTGAACGAAACGGAAAACACCGTACGAGACCAATGCAGGGTCCGACTCGGTCACAAGAACGTTTCCAACATACACAAACAGCACAAAGGAAAAATCAACCAAAAAAAGGCCAAACAAGCAATTACCAAGCCAATAAATACTGGGGGGTGGGGACAGAGAACAAAGACACACCCACAACTCCACCTATATAAAGGACACAAATCACTACCATGAGCCTTTGCAAATGCCATTCCACTACCAGCACCCAAGAGAAAGCAACCACACACCCACAGCTCATCCCTCACACAAGCCACACACCAGCAGCACACCAACAAATACCTACCTCACATACACCCAGCACAACACACACCCACACACCCTCACCTGCACACCAACACACACATCACCCACCATCACCAACCATCACCATGCCCCCCAAGAAGAATCCCAAGTTCCTAGATAGTGAATTGGAAGTCATGGTAGACGAGATCCTCAGGGTGGAGCCACAGCTGTTTGGCACTCTGGTCCAACAGACCCCCATGTCGCAGAAAACCAAGATGTGGGAGAGGATCATCAACAGGGTGAACGCACAATCACCATGTCGGCGCACAAAGACGGACATCCAGAACAGGTGGTATGACGTGCGCAGGAGGGTACGGGACCTGCTGAAGATAGACTACATCAACAGCCAACACACCGGCAGTGGCCCTCCTGCCAAGCCAATATACCTCAGGCCCTGGGAGGAGAAGGTGCGGGCCATCCTTCCGCCAGTGAGCGTATATGGACTAGAGGACATCCCAGAGCCTGGTGAGTACACAACAAATGTACACAATATACTGCCACAAAACACACACATCACTGTCAAGGGGAGAGTCAAACCATGCACTCATAGCAATTACACAGCAACTAGAACAGAATCATCCCAAAATGTGTATGTCAGTCAGATAAACACAACACATGCCATCAAAAAAGTCACATCCAACTGTGCCAACACATGTACAAACACAACCACAACTACAGCTAGGCAGTGGCACAAATAGAACTAACACACACATCCACACATGTAGCCACCACAACAACACCAACACACAGTGAAGACCACTCAAAGGAAGGAATTCTGTGTATGCTGGCCAAGTCAGTGTAGCCAATAGCATCATGGGAGTCGCAGTCACACATATTGCCCCCCCACAACTGTCCCATCAACACCACCATGAACCATGCGCACATCACAGGGAGTGGAGAAGGACTCACAAGATGGCTGACACTGGCTACTGCTGTGAGGAGCACAAGGCCCTGCTGGCAACTGTGCACCAACAAACAGCAGGACACCACTGACTGACATCCTGAGAGACAACTTCCACTCCCTGCAATGCAAGCACGTTCCATGGTGGGATATCTGGCTGGCTGGGTGGGAAGGGGGACTTGCAGCACTGACCATAGTCACCAGCACCTCCCCCTCACACCCCCCCAACACAAACTCCACAGTACCCACCTGGTAGAATGCAATGCCCTCCATCCTAACACAAGATCCCACAAAGCACCACCACCCTGGGTTATGTTGTGTGAAGCACAGGGACACTCTTGGGACTCTTAGCCAAACAACTGCCAGGACAACACTCCCAGCCATCCTGTCAGCACAGCCAGCCCACCCCACAGGGAAGCAGAGTCAAAAGGAAGGAAGCATGGGCATGCTGGGAAGGGGGTGGAGGCAATAGCATGATGGGAGTCGTAGTCACAGACATTGCTCAGCCTCACAACTGGCCCATCAACACCACCCTGAACCATGCTCACATCACAGGGAGTGGAGAAGGACTCACAAGATGGCTGACACTGGCTACTGCTGTGGGGAGCACAAGGCCCTGCTGCCAACTGTGCACCAACAAACAGCAGGACACCACTGACTGACATCCTGAGAGACAACTTCCACTCCCTGCAATGCAAGCACGTTCCATGGTGGGATATCTGGCTGGCTGGGTGGGAAGGGGGACTTGCAGCACTGACCATAGTCACCAGCACCTCCCCTCCCACCCCCCCCCACACAAACTCCACAGTACCCACCTGGTAGAATGCAATGCCCTCCATCCTAACACAAGATCCCACAAAGCACCACCACCCTGGGTTATGTTGTGTGAAGCACAGGGACACTCTTGGGACTCTTAGCCAAACAACTGCCAGGACAACACTCCCAGCCATCCTGTCAGCACAGCCAGCCCACCCCACAGGGAAGCAGAGTCAAAGGAAGGAAGCATGGGCATGCTGGGAAGGGGGGTGGAGGCAATAGCATGATGGGAGTCGTAGTCACAGACATTGCTCAGCCTCACAACTGGCCCATCAACACCACCCTGAACCATGCTCACATCACAGGGAGTGGAGAAGGACACACAAGATGGCTGACACTGGCTACTGCTGTGGGGAGCACAAGGGCATGCTGGGAACTGCACACCAACCAACAGCAGGACACCACTGTCAGCCATCTTGCCATTGCCCTCACACCCACACACACTGAACTCCCCACAAAAGCAAGTAAATATGGGAATGCTGGGAAGTGGGGTGGAGGCAATAGCATGATGGGAGTCACAGTCACAGACATAGCTCACCCCCACAACTGTCCCATCAACACCACCCTGAACCATGCTCACATCACAGGGAGTGGAGAAGGACTCACAAGATGGCTGACACTGGCTACTGCTGTGGGGAGCACAAGGCCCTGCTGCCAACTGTGCACCAACAAACAGCAGGACACCACTGACTGACATCCTGAGAGACAACTTCCACTCCCTGCAATGCAAGCACGTTCCATGGTGGGATATCTGGCTGGCTGGGTGGGAAGGGGGACTTGCAGCACTGACCATAGTCACCAGCACCTCCCCTCACACCCCCCCCAACACAAACTCCACAGTACCCACCTGGTAGAATGCAATGCCCTCCATCCTAACACAAGATCCCACAAAGCACCACCACCCTGGGTTATGTTGTGTGAAGCACAGGGACACTCTTGGGACTCTTAGCCAAACAACTGCCAGGACAACACTCCCAGCCATCCTGTCAGCACAGCCAGCCCACCCCACAGGGAAGCAGAGTCAAAAGGAAGGAAGCATGGGCATGCTGGGAAGGGGGTGGAGGCAATAGCATGATGGGAGTCGTAGTCACAGACATTGCTCAGCCTCACAACTGGCCCATCAACACCACCCTGAACCATGCTCACATCACAGGGAGTGGAGAAGGACACACAAGATGGCTGACACTGGCTACTGCTGTGGGGAGCACAAGGGCATGCTGGGAACTGCACACCAACCAACAGCAGGACACCACTGTCAGCCATCTTGCCATTGCCCTCACACCCACACACACTGAACTCCCCACAAAAGCAAGTAAGTATGGGAATGCTGGGAAGTGGGGTGGAGGCAATAGCATGATGGGAGTCACAGTCACAGACATAGCTCACCCCCACAACTGTCCCATCAACACCACCCTGAACCATGCTCACATCACAGGGAGTGGAGAAGGACTCACAAGATGGCTGACACTGGCTACTGCTGTGGGGAGCACAAGGCCCTGCTGCCAACTGTGCACCAACAAACAGCAGGACACCACTGACTGACATCCTGAGAGACAACTTCCACTCCCTGCAATGCAAGCACGTTCCATGGTGGGATATCTGGCTGGCTGGGTGGGAAGGGGGACTTGCAGCACTGACCATAGTCACCAGCACCTCCCCTCCCACCCCCCCCCCACACAAACTCCACAGTACCCACCTGGTAGAATGCAATGCCCTCCATCCTAACACAAGATCCCACAAAGCACCACCACCCTGGGTTATGTTGTGTGAAGCACAGGGACACTCTTGGGACTCTTAGCCAAACAACTGCCAGGACAACACTCCCAGCCATCCTGTCAGCACAGCCAGCCCACCCCACAGGGAAGCAGAGTCAAAAGGAAGGAAGCATGGGCATGCTGGGAAGGGGGTGGAGGCAATAGCATGATGGGAGTCGTAGTCACAGACATTGCTCAGCCTCACAACTGGCCCATCAACACCACCCTGAACCATGCTCACATCACAGGGAGTGGAGAAGGACACACAAGATGGCTGACACTGGCTACTGCTGTGGGGAGCACAAGGGCATGCTGGGAACTGCACACCAACCAACAGCAGGACACCACTGTCAGCCATCTTGCCATTGCCCTCACACCCACACACACTGAACTCCCCACAAAAGCAAGTAAATATGGGAATGCTGGGAAGTGGGGTGGAGGCAATAGCATGATGGGAGTCACAGTCACAGACATAGCTCACCCCCACAACTGTCCCATCAACACCACCCTGAACCATGCTCACATCACAGGGAGTGGAGAAGGACTCACAAGATGGCTGACACTGGCTACTGCTGTGGGGAGCACAAGGCCCTGCTGCCAACTGTGCACCAACAAACAGCAGGACACCACTGACTGACATCCTGAGAGACAACTTCCACTCCCTGCAATGCAAGCACGTTCCATGGTGGGATATCTGGCTGGCTGGGTGGGAAGGGGGACTTGCAGCACTGACCATAGTCACCAGCACCTCCCCTCACACCCCCCCCAACACAAACTCCACAGTACCCACCTGGTAGAATGCAATGCCCTCCATCCTAACACAAGATCCCACAAAGCACCACCACCCTGGGTTATGTTGTGTGAAGCACAGGGACACTCTTGGGACTCTTAGCCAAACAACTGCCAGGACAACACTCCCAGCCATCCTGTCAGCACAGCCAGCCCACCCCACAGGGAAGCAGAGTCAAAAGGAAGGAAGCATGGGCATGCTGGGAAGGGGGGTGGAGGCAATAGCATGATGGGAGTCGTAGTCACAGACATTGCTCAGCCTCACAACTGGCCCATCAACACCACCCTGAACCATGCTCACATCACAGGGAGTGGAGAAGGACACACAAGATGGCTGACACTGGCTACTGCTGTGGGGAGCACAAGGGCATGCTGGGAACTGCACACCAACCAACAGCAGGACACCACTGTCAGCCATCTTGCCATTGCCCTCACACCCACACACACTGAACTCCCCACAAAAGCAAGTAAGTATGGGAATGCTGGGAAGTGGGGTGGAGGCAATAGCATGATGGGAGTCACAGTCACAGACATAGCTCACCCCCACAACTGTCCCATCAACACCACCCTGAACCATGCTCACATCACAGGGAGTGGAGAAGGACTCACAAGATGGCTGACACTGGCTACTGCTGTGGGGAGCACAAGGCCCTGCTGCCAACTGTGCACCAACAAACAGCAGGACACCACTGACTGACATCCTGAGAGACAACTTCCACTCCCTGCAATGCAAGCACGTTCCATGGTGGGATATCTGGCTGGCTGGGTGGGAAGGGGGACTTGCAGCACTGACCATAGTCACCAGCACCTCCCCTCCCACCCCCACCCCCCACACAAACTCCACAGTACCCACCTGGTAGAATGCAATGCCCTCCATCCTAACACAAGATCCCACAAAGCACCACCACCCTGGGTTATGTTGTGTGAAGCACAGGGACACTCTTGGGACTCTTAGCCAAACAACTGCCAGGACAACACTCCCAGCCATCCTGTCAGCACAGCCAGCCCACCCCACAGGGAAGCAGAGTCAAAAGGAAGGAAGCATGGGCATGCTGGGAAGGGGGTGGAGGCAATAGCATGATGGGAGTCGTAGTCACAGACATTGCTCAGCCTCACAACTGGCCCATCAACACCACCCTGAACCATGCTCACATCACAGGGAGTGGAGAAGGACTCACAAGATGGCTGACACTGGCTACTGCTGTGGGGAGCACAAGGCCCTGCTGCCAACTGTGCACCAACAAACAGCAGGACACCACTGACTGACATCCTGAGAGACAACTTACACTCCCTGCAATGCAAGCACGTTCCATGGTGGGATAACTGACTGGGTGGGTGGGTGGGTGGGAAGGAGGTCTGGCTGTCAACCAAACACAATCAATGCAGACCATGTTCACACCCCAGAGAATACATAGAAATGCCCAAATAATGCAGGACAATGTGCCACACCAATATCAACCCCTGACTGTGACGACTTAGGACAATACAATGTACAGGCCCGCACCCCGAGGCACAGTCACAACTGTCAGGTGTGTCAACCACTGATGCCTGCAGAAACATGACATACATTGTTTGTGTCTCCCAAAAACAGGTGATGATAGGGACACAGCAGCAGACGCTGAGGAGTCCCAGTCCCAGGCTCAAGAGGATGCCGAGCTCACTGGCGTCGTACAGCCTCTGTCCTCCTCGGACGATGAAGAACAACCTGGCACATCCGGTGCAAGTCAACATGCTGCACCAGCAGGACCACCAGCTGCAGCACCAGCAGGTCCACCAGCTGCACCCCCTGCACCCACCCCTCCAACGACTGTCACCACGAATACCATCCCTGCCGACATGGACAGAATAAGGAACAACACCAGCGCAGTGACCCTGGACCAACCTGGGGCCATGGACACCACCACCACCACCAACCCCCAAGGTGGACCAGGGTTATCTGTGCGTGCAACTGCACACACTGCACATGTCAGCAGGGGTGGTGGGAGGGGTGGGAGACAGAGGTCGCTGCTTGCAGACGTTGCTGGTGTGCATGAAGACCCACAACTGGTACGCATAGCTGATGCGTACCAGTCCAGCACCGGAGAGCTCAGCCAGGTAGTGGGGCTCCTCAGAGACATCAAACAGCAGCAGGCTGCCCATCATGCCCGCTTGGACTCCCACATGTCCCATGTGGAGTCACACATGTCACGTGTGGACTCCCACATGTCACGTGTGGACTCCCACATGACCCGCGTGGAGTCCAAGTGGGATGTACTACATGAGATGACGGCGGTGCACAGGGACATTTTACAATGCCTCCGCCAGATGAACAGCAACCAGTCCACACCTCCCTGTGTGCCAACAACATCTGGTACCGAACAAACTGCAACTGCCACAGGGAGGGAGGAGGACTCTGGCGGAGAGTCCCCTGCACCGCAGCAGCCTGCACTTGAGGGCCCCCCCCAAGAAGAGGGGTCGTCCGAGGAGGGGAAAGTGAGAGGCTGATGGCCAAGCGCAACTCCCAGGAAGCCTGAACCTGTTCTGGATTTTCGCCTTTGTGCACAGACTGTTCACCCTGTTTATGGCAACACTACTCCCACACATTGCATGGGGAGTACAAGTTGGAACAATGTGTCAGACAACTGTGGCCCCGATACTGGGGATCCTGTCTACCTGGACTTTCTATTCATCTAGGAACTTGGGATTGCAAGATTCATGTACAGCACAATCCATCCTATGCACTATTATCACAGATGTATCACAATAAACACAATAATACACCATACTTGCCTCTGTCGTGATTCCAACGTGGGTGCTGTTATGGGGATGATGAACAACAAAATTACACTGTGTATGCGAACTGCAACAGCAAGGACAACACAGGCATGTGAGTACAGGCAACGTGACACATATGAGGGAGACACACCACCAGGGCTACACAACACATACACACCTAGGCCATCTGACTCATTGCCTACACTGATGTTGCCAGGGAAGACGGTGCAATGCACAGACACCACACCCATTCCCAGTTGTAGTCAAGTAGCCCACAGGTGCAGTAAGCAAATGGCAGTCAAATGTGTGACCACAGACAACGCACATCACAAAGTGAAGCACAGGTTTATTACACAGTAGCAACATGCCGTAACCACTACAGATGCAAGGTAACCCCACCTGGTAGCGGGCACACAGTCAACAACTGTAGACAGAAGGAAGTCCATGGGTGTGGCGCACATCACCTGTAGGGACACAACAGCTACCAGCCTGGATGTGCAATCACGTTGTCGGTGGACACAGTTGACCAAACGAATCTGAAAGTACCCTGTGAAGGACAGAAATGACACACAGTCAAAAGCAATGGAGTACAGGACAGAACAGCAAAACTCATGCACAATACATGTTACAAGATACCCACCCAGAACCAAGTTAGCATGTCAACACTGTTGGGGAGTACAGCCCACCTGTAAGCACACATCGCAACACACATCCAGTCAAGTAGCCCATGGACACACTCCAACAGCACCAGAGCACCACCCACACATCATGCCAACTCACATCATTGACATGACACCTCAGGATACTCACATTCAGCTAAAGAAGTTGGTGATGAGCTGTGTGCGGACATCACCATCACCATCATCATCATCATCATCGTCACTGGCATCGTGGTCCAGGCCAGGATCCTCCACAGGTGGCGGATGTTGGTCATCGTCATCCTGGATGAGAGGCAACTCCTTCCGCACTGCCAGGTTGTGGAGCATGCAGCAGACGATGATAATCTTGCACACTTTCGCAGGGGCATATGGGAGGGACCCTCCGGTCTTGTCCAGGCAGCGGAAGCGGCTCTTCAGGAGACCAAAGGTCCGCTCAATCACTCTCCTGGTCCGACCATGTGCCTCATTGTAGCGCATCTGGGCATGTGTCACAGGGTTCCTGAGGGGTGTCAGCAACCACGGCATGTTGGGGTATCCCGAGTAACCCTGGGCGAAGTGCTACGCTACGCTCGCGTAGTTTGCGAAGCTTGCGCTACTTCGCACAACGCGAATTGCACGTAGCACAGTGCGAACACGCGTAGCGTAGCGTAGCGTAGTGCCGCGGTCATTTTTGCTTGCTCGCGGTCCTCAACGTCAAGTTGGCGACCGCGAGCAAGCAAAATGACATCCCGGCGAGACTTTTTCCTCGTTCGCGATCAGCAACATCAAGTTGCCGATCGCGAGCGTGGAAAATAAACCTCCCGGCGAGATTCTCAACGCTGGGAGGTCAGGTTTCTCATTGCGAGTGGTCGCGCATGCTCGCGACCGCTCGCGATGAGAAACTACCAGTCCGCGTTGAGAAAGCTGCCGCTCGAGTAAAAATCTACTCAAGCAGCAGTAAAAGACAGCTCGCACTGTGCAAGTTGCCGTTTTCAATGATTGCACAGTGCGGACAAGCATCCAGCACTGTGCAATCATTGCGAACAGTGCGCTACGCAGTTCGCGTAGTGCTACGCGAAGCTTGCGTAGCGCGAACTGCACTTTGCGTAGCTTCGCGAAGCATTACTTCGCGAACTACGCCCACCCTTAATCCCGAGTCACCTACGGACAGACAAGTGCACATCAGCTGACTTGGAAAAGTGGGCGGAATACTACAGATCAGATCACACACAATGGCACAAAGTCAGTACACACCGACAAGCCAGGCACGCTGGTTCTGCATCTGTGCCATCAACCTGGGGATGCGACTACTCCTCATCACAAAGGCATCGTGTGCTGAACCAGGGAAACGGGCACACACGTGTGTGATGGTCATGTCTGCAAGACACACCACCAGTGCATTGACCGAGTGGTAGTGCTTGCGGTTCCTGTAGGCCTGCTCCTGGGCCTGTGGTGGTACCAAAGCCACATGTGTCCCAACAATGGAGCCAATGACATGCGGCATCCTCCCCAGGGCATAAAAGTCACTCTTCACGTCAGTGAGTCGTCGCAGTCTAGGGAAATAGATGTACCGGTTCAGGAAGAGCAACATTGCCGCCAAGAAATCTCGGAGCACACGGCTGAACATGGTCTGTGACATCCCACCAGCAGACGCCACAGTATGTTGGAAGGTACCGGTGGCAAAGAAGTGTAGGGCTGCCATCACCTTCACCTTGGGGGTCAGCGCTGTAGGATACGGCCGGCCAGGCTGCAAATGTGGGGACAACTGCACTGCCAAATCCTCAATCAGCTGCCTGGTGAAGCGGTACCGTCGGATGCTGTCCCGTTCCACCATCGTTGCCAGGTCTGGGAATGGCCGATGGACAGCAGGAGCCCTGCAGTGCAGAGGAGAAGTAAGCAAGATCGTCAGTCACCCCACATATGCGGCATTGAACACACTCAAGATCCCAACATACATCATCATGAGGCACAACTACATGAAGTGTGCAGTACCGGAACGACATGTATGGTACATACATGGCCAACATCTGTCAACACGGTCCTACAGGTGGCATCAATTTGTCCCAGGTTGGCCCATTGGATATCATGATGCTGTGTCACAGTCACCCCCAGTGACATGTGAGGACAGATGTGCCCCAGGCACCACAGCTCAACGACAGGCACATTCCCAGGGACCCTGTAATGCCACATGGACACTGGCATCACCTGGAGTATCATGTGTACACCACAACAAAACAAACATGACCCCCACAGGTAGTGGCCACACTTGCCATGGCAGGAGAGCCATGGACGTCTGTGACACACACGCACAACATCAGAGTCCATGCACACACAACGTGGATGTGGAGACTGTCTCCCATTGTGCACATGAAATCAGAGACATTGTAAACACTACATGCACAAAGACTGTGGAGGGCCATCACTATTGTGCCACTGGGACACCCTGGCTCAAACATACCGTCCCACATGGGACTCACGGGGTATGTGACATGACATACACAAACACCACTGTGAAATGTGACCATGGCACATGCACAGATATGAACAGTTGCACATCACAGTGGTCACGTACACGTAACACCCAGGATCCTGTCCCCATTAACACGTGCACAGCCTGGGGGTGGCTGCCCACAGGTGACACCCACAGGACAACATGTACACCAACATACACACAATAGGAAATGCAGCCTTACATGCCTTATGATAAGGTGTGGACAGGCTGTCGTGATGTAGGTGTGCCCCTCACTCCCTGGGAGCTATCTGTGGCTGGCATATGTCCATCTGAGACAGGCATGCTGACATATGCCAGTCACATGTACAGTGATGCGTTGAACAGCAATGGACCGATCGGTGCCTCCGGCCGGCCCATTGCTTTCAATGTGTGCGGGTACGCGTTGTACCCCTGTGCGCGTTGTACTGCAATGGACCGATCGGTGCCTCCGGCCGGCCCATTGCATTCAATGTGTGCGGGTACGCGTTGTACCCCTGTGCGCGTTGTACTGCAATGGACCGATCGGTGCCTCCGGCCGGCCCATTGCATTCAATGTGTGCGGGTACGCGTTGTACCCCTGTGCGCGTTGAACAGCAATGGACCGATCGGTGCCTCCGGCCGGCCCATTGCATTCAATGTGTGCGGGTACGCGTTGTACCCCTGTGCGCGTTGAACAGCAATGGACCGATCGGTGCCTCCGGCCGGCCCATTGCATTCAATGTGTGCGGGCACGCGTTGTACCCCTGTGCGCGTTGAACAGCAATGGACCGATCGGTGCCTCCGGCCGGCCCATTGCATTCAATGTGTGCGGGTACGCGTTGTACCCCTGTGCGCGTTGAACAGCAATGGACCGATCGGTGCCTCCGGCCGGCCCATTGCATTCAATGTGTGCGGGTACGCGTTGTACCCCTGTGCGCGTTGAACAGCAATGGACCGATCGGTGCCTCCGGCCGGCCCATTGCATTCAATGTGCGGGTACGCGTTGTACCCCTGTGCGCGTTGAACAGCAATGGACCGATCGGTGCCTCCGGCCGGCCCATTGCATTCAATGTGTGCGGGTACGCGTTGTACCCCTGTGCGCGTTGTACCTCAATGGACCGATCGGTGCGCACCCATTGACAATGGGCTTGCCTGGCAACGGACGCGTTTTCGAATATTCGAACGAGTCGGTTGCTGGAAAGTCAGTTGGTCACCCACAACAATGTTGCAAAATCATGTATGTCATGAAGTTGAAATTTTGAAGGATGCTGTGGGCGTGTTTTGGTGCTGCTATTCCATGGATTGGCCAGATTCAGAAGATGCAAACGACTTGGACCTATCACTTTGGACACAAGGGACAGTATCTGCCTCTCCAGCACATATATATTGCTGCATGTTCCCCTGAGAGCCCACTTGCCTGCACTACATGCTCCAGGACGACATCTGCCACTGCACTGCTGCTGTCTCTGCCCCTCTGGACCCTGCAATGGCACGTACTGTGGAGAGAGCCCCAGCCTTCAGCCTTGAAGAGAACCAGGCCCTGCTGGACAGCCTACTTCCACAGTACAGCAAGCTGTATGGGACACCAGGGGAGCAGGTGAGTGTTCTGTGCACTGCCTTTCTGAATGTGCATTTTGTCTGACTAGCAAGGCTGAGAGTCAGCACACCACTGGCTAGCAGGCTCACTGAGTAGTTGTCACCCCCCATAGTGTGTAGTGACTTGCACTGGACAGGTATGGTGCAGTGACAGTGCTTCTGAACAGGGTTTTACTCCCCATGCTATGATACCATGTAGTGACTTCTGGAAAACTGTCCATGGGCAGCCGTGCACTGCCTGGGTACACCATGTGCCCCTGTGATTGCGACATGTATATGCAACTGTGTCATGCACGGATATGTTGCATGTGTAGTAATGGCCTTATCACTTTGTCATCCTGACAGGCTTCTGCCCATCGGAAGCATGAGATCTGGAAGGACATCGTCCGGGCTGTCCGGTCCGTGGGGGTCTACAAGCGCCGGATCCGCAACTGCCAAAAGAGGTGGCAGGACCTTCGGGGCTGGACCCGGAGGATTGCACGGGTCCAGCTGAAGCTGTCGCCTCCTCGCAGGAGGGGCGGAACACGGACCCTGACCCCCACATGCTCAGGATCCTGGCGGTGGTCTTTCCAGACCTGGATGGGCAGCTGAAGGCCAGAGAGCAGCAAGGAGGGGGTGAGTCAAAGACTGCACTGTGTACTCTGTCTAACATGTTATGTGCCCTCCTCGGGCCAGGTTGAACTGCCACAGTACAGCAGTCATGTTGTCCAGGAGCCATGTCCCTCTATTGTGCACTGCCCACTCCTCATCTGATACCCAGGTGTGGCCCTTACATGCAGGGAATTCTGTCACTTAGGACTGTGTCCTTGCAGTTTGCTTGACTCAAGGTGGGAGACAGCATCTGTTTCCCTGACTCTGTGGTGGGCATCATGGGTGGGTCCATTGCTTACACAATGCCTGTATTCTGACATGTATTCAGCGTGTTACTTTGATCTGTGGTCCAATTGCTGAGCTGATCCACCACATGTGGCTGGGGTACCTGGCACACACCCATGCTGCGGGTGGGAACAATGTTTGGGCCCCAGGAGTATGTATATGACGTGTGTCACACATACTTAGCCAGCTGCCTACAGTCCAGGGCTCATCCCTCATTCATGTGGGGCTGGACAGTCATGCCTACTCCAGGCCATACAATACACTCTGTACTCCCACTCCCGTGTATCAGAGGACACATTGTGCACAGTGATTTGCCCCTCAGGTGTCTGCCTCTGTGTCAGTGTGCTGTGGATTAGTCGCCAGGACTGCTGTGGAGTTTCTTGGTAGGGGCTCAGCATGCCACTGGAGATGTGACCATAGGAGACGATACTTGTGTGACACATAGGTGTCTGATCAGCTGCCCATGCAGACTGGGGCATGTAAATGTGAAGTTCAGGCAGCTGTTCCCCATGCACAGCAGAGTGTGAGGGGCTCAGGTTCAGAGGGTAGTGTCACAGGTCTCCCATATGTCCAATAGGTATGACCTGGACAGATGAGGGTTAAGAGGATGTGTTGTGGGGGGATGTACATGTGCACTTGTGCAGCTCCAGGACTTGCATTCCCCATGACCTACTATTGTGACACAGTGCAGAGTGTTGTTGTCTGGCTGCAAAGTCATACATCACTGAGACAGTGATGTATGACTTTGCAGTCATGCCTCCGCCATGGCATGTGTCTACTGATTGGTGATCCTGCAGGGGAGTGACATGTGCTACATGCACACCATAGTGGCGCTGGCTATCAGGACATGGGTGCATCATGGTGTCTGTCGCTGGTATGCATCACATGCATTTCCTATTTGACTCTGGGCATCCCTTACATCCGTAAACCTGTACTGACTCAGTGGCAAGAGCTGTGATGTGTCCACACCGTGTCCTCTGCACTGTCCAACTACTGTGTACTTGGTGCATGTGTCAACACTGGGGTGTTGCAATCCAACAGACACCAGACAGATGGGTGCAAGGCCATGTGGGATGTGAGTGCCATGCTTGGCATCAGACTGACAATTGACTTCTCCTGTTCAATTAGGGCACTTTTAGCAATGTACAACTAATGATGCCAGGGCTTGCTCTGTGATGTGCTGTGCTCACAGTGGTGTGTGCGTTTGGTGCAGGTGACTGATGTCTGTCTGTTTCCCCATTGTTTGCAGATACATCCACAGCCACGGAAGGGGACAGCTCCACGGACCAGGAGGAGCCGGAGAGCCAGACTGGGTCAGCAGCCGAGGAGTGGTCGGAGGGACCCAGTGGCACGGAGGGCGAGGGGAGCCACACCGAGGAGTCCTCAGCAGCATCCACCTCAGCTGAGGACCAGAGCAACTCGGAGGATGACTCCCTTGTGGAGGCGGGTGTCAGCAGCCACCACACCCCAGCTAGTGTTGCTGTCCCCGCCACCACCAGCACCACCACCGCCCTCCCATCGGCTCCCATTCCCCAGGTCCGTGGAGGCTCCCATGTCCGGGAGCGTGTCTCCTTTGGGCCAGGCACCGCACCCCCTGCCCCTGTGTCCCCTGCTGCCCTGAGTGAGGAGTCTGTGTACCTCCTTCGCCAGCTCCATGTAGGGCAGACAGCCATGCTGAGTGTCCTCCATGCGCACACCGCGCTGTTGACTCAGCTGGTGTCGTTCATGGAGGGCATCTCATCAGGCATGTCTGACCTACAGAGGGGCAATAGGTCCATGGACTCCTCCCTGACGGCAGCAGTGTCCCTCCTCAAACGGTCCCTCACCCCTCCTGCCTCTGCTCCATCCACACTCCCCAGCACCTTACCCATCCCAGGCACACACACACTGGCACACACCAGCACACACACATCCAGCACACTGACACACACGCCAATGACAAAACGCACACGCACGCACATTCAGGGGACTGAAGCCAGACTCACAGGGGATGGGGCCCTGGAACACACACACGCATCCACATGCACTGCGCAGTCCTCAGTTCCCTCTCCCTCCAAAGCACCCTCCCTTGCCTCACCTGCAACCCCAAAGTCACAGCAGCTCTTCCTCTGTGACCTCGGCCTCTTCCCCACCGATGAAGCTGCTCCAGCATCCCGGGGAAGAGGAAGCCCACCCACACGGAGCAGAGTGCCCCTCGCCCCCGGACACCCTCCCCCAGGCGCAGACGGACTGAGGCCCCCACCCGCAAGTCCCCCCGGAGTGCTAAGAGCAAGACCCCGCCACCGCCCTGCAGCTCAGGCACAAGGTCTCCGTCCTCCATCCCTCAGGCCCCCACTGCACAGGTGCCCCCACCACACCCTGCCCCAGGTTCCCCCACCCACAGATATACCATCCCCAAGATGCTCCGGCCTTCTCCCCCTGCCACTTGCTCTCCCAGCACCACACCCCCCGCTGCGCTTGTCTGTGCCACTGATGTGGTGAGGGTGTCCCCCCTCTGTCCAACCCACCTTGCCTGTTCCCCATTCTCCTCCCCTGGAGGTAGGCACTGCAGTGGAGTCCACTACCGCCCTGTCTGACTTGGGCACTGCAGTGGCGGACCTGTCCACCCCATCTGCAGGGTCCACTGCAGTTGTGCCGGCACCCACGACATCTGTGTCATGCCCCCCAGTTGTGCCGGCACACACCATGTCAGACACCTCCACTGCAGTTGTCAGTGGCTCTCCAGCACCCACCACCCCTTCCCTGACTCCCCCTGGTGAGCCCTGATCCTGTCCCTGCGGTGCCTGGCCTGCCCCCCGGTTGCCCCTCCTAGTGGATTGTCCCTGGTATTGTGCAGGCATGCGTAGGGTGACATCTGCCAGTGTCACCCTGTTTGAACTTTGACAATGGACTGGCCATTGGCCTTTGCTCTTTTTTTCAGGACTTCGTTTGGCCTCAACACATATGCTGAATAAAGCAACTTTCTTTTCTCTAGTGCTCATGCTTCAGATGTACATGTTGTTGGTGCAGCTAACCATGCCCTTGCTGCAGTGATGGTGATATCTGGTCTCATGATTATGAAGTGTTACTGTGCAGGAACCCATGTGGTCCAGGGGAATGTGTCCTATCATGTGGTGTATCCATGTCATCAATAGCAGCATCTGAGGGTGTCATGTGTTCAGTATTTGGAAATGGGTTTCCTACTTACATTGGCAATTTCATATCTGTGGCTTCCACCCCTGCACATCTGTTGTGCCTGCCATCGTTGCATTTGTCTACTTCCCTGACCGTGTTGCCATCTCCAGTGGACATGCAGGTTTGGGCATCAATGGGGAGGGACTCATCCGTGTAGTCAGTGCAACATTGCTATACAAGTGTGTTGGATCTGTGCTGATGATTCCGTTGGCACATCCATGACCAGGCTGATGTGATGGGAGCCCTCATTTGGTGCTAATTGTTGATTGTGTGACCAAGTGCTCAGCTGACATGATGGGGCCCTACTGAGGCAACATATGGCACAGCTTTCCTCACACAGGAGTGGAGTCCCCTCATGGCAGTGTGTACACGTGTGACATTGCCTGCGCCCAAGGTGTGTGTTGTATGTGCATGTCTGTGTGTTCACTTCCATTCATCTGCGCATGCTGTGATCCCTAGTGTTGTACCTGTTTGTGATGCTTGCTGACTTGAGCTATGTTCCCCCAAAGTCTTCTCCCTGTGTTCTCTGTGATGTGGGTGCATGGCACATTACTGGTCATCAGGGTGTCACCCATAGGTGTGTTTGCTGTCAGGGCAGAGTTTGTGTGCTGACGCAGATGGGTCACAGTCAGGTTTCCCTTTGGCACTTGTTGTTTGCCCCTGTCATGTGATTTCCAGTTTGTGTTATCTTTCAGTGATTGTGACACGTTGTGTGTGTGACTGCTGGCACTCCTTAGGGTCCGGGCTGCAATGTTGGTTGTTGTCTATGTGTGTTCTTTGTGGGTGACCTTGGCTTCTTCATTGGTGTGTGACTGTGGCTGGGATCCCATTGGTCGGTGTGGTATTGCCGTCATGTCCATGTACAGCGTAGTGTGCAGTGTGTCAGACATTCAGGAGTCTTGTTGAGTGTCCATGTGTGATGTGTTTCTACACCTTGGTTCCCACCCACCACGCTGGAGTAGTAATGGGTGCATGTGCAATGTCACCAGTGCATGTGTACTTCACTGCTGCACATTGTTGGAGGTCGAGGGGTGTGGTCTTGAGTGTGTGCAGATGAGAGTTGTTGCCCGGCTAGTCCCCTGCCTCCATGTTGGCCTTGGCTTACTGGCCATGCTGATTGATTTGTGCTTGTGTAGGTGTGATGGTAGTTAGTTGCTCAGGACACCTGACTGTGGTTCACAGTGTGAACGACATTTAGCTTTGTCATCACAGTGGTATTTTTCTTCAGCCCAGGGTCACCACATTGTGGGGGCCCTGGGGGTGGTGCTGTGGTGTGTCTGTGACTTGCTGTGTCAGTTGTTGTTCCTACGTGCCTGTGTGACATGTGTGTTTTGTGCTCCCTCTCACCTGTCAATGCCTGCTTGCCCACATAGGGGATTTGGATCCATGAGTTACCTTAGTGTGGCAGTGTATGCACATCTGTATGATTGGTATTCAGCTCTCCTCATGTGTTGTGTTGTT
Organism: Calotriton arnoldi; assembly: GCA_963921515.1. Classification (NCBI taxonomy): domain Eukaryota; kingdom Metazoa; phylum Chordata; class Amphibia; order Caudata; family Salamandridae; genus Calotriton; species Calotriton arnoldi. The sequence continues at coordinate 403,952 of CAWUFW010014598.1, forward strand.
GCCTGGGGACACTGGCACCCCCACCCCTCACCTGCTGTGTATGATGACAGTGTTGGTCTGCCTGTTTGTGTTTGTGCATCTGCACCACTGCATTGGCATATCTTGGGTGTGCCATTGGCTGTATGTTGTTTGGTGTGTTTCCCCTGCTGTCCCTGGGACTCCTAGGTCATCGGTCAGCACAGTGATCATGGTTTGTTTGTCCCATTGCTGCCATGGTATGGTATCTGTTCACCTCACATCTGCTGTCTCCACAGGGTATCTGCATTTGTGTGCCCATTGGTGCAAATATGTGGGTCTGCATTCTGATGGTCACTTCTGTCATTGTGTCATTGATGACTGTTGACGGTCTCAGCCCCCATGGGTGTTGTTTGTCTGCACATGGCCAAAGGAATGTTTCATTTGCACTGCAGTATTTGGCTCCCCCAATTTATGTTGCAATGGGACACATACACTACTTTGCCACAGATGAGTTTTTGGTTCTGTGACCAGGAATGATCCATGCAGTTTGGCAGTTGCAGCTCTTTCTTTGTCAACAATTACCTTTTGGTCACTGTGATGATGAGGGTGTAGACCCCATTGCCACAATGGTCAAAATGTGCTTCAGCTATGGACCCCACACTTACCTTTTGGTCACTGTGATGATGGGGGTTTAGACCCCATTGCCACAATGGTCAAAATGTGCTTCAGCTATGGACCCCACACTTGCCTTTTGGTCACTGTGATGATGGGGGTTTAGACCCCATTGCCACAATGGTCAAAATGTGCTTCAGCTATGGACCCCACACTTGCCTTTTGGTCACTGTGATGATGGGGTTTAGACCCCATTGCCACAATGGTCAAAATGTGCTTCAGCTATGGACCCCACACTTGCCTTTTGGTCACTGTGATGATGGGGGTTTAGGCCCCATTGCCACAATGGTCATGGGCTGCTTGCATTGTGGGTGCCACACACATATATGTGTGGCACATGTGCTAGGGGGTCACATTGTATGTTCAATGTCATGTTCGGTGTTGTAGGCATTTGACACAGCCTGCTCACACGCTTGTCATGGTGGTGGGGGGATGTCTTAATCTTGCATTCCCTAGGTTGTGGTGTGCTTGTTGTGTCATGCATTGTCCATCCTATGAGTGGGGGTGGTAGTAGTGGTAGGCATCCTGCCCCCCTGGCTAAGGGTGGTAGTAGTGGTAGGCATCCTGCCCCCTGGCTAAGGGTGGTAGTGGTAGGCATCCTGCCCCCCTGGCTAAGGGTGGTAGTAGTGGTAGGCATCCTGCCCCCCTGGCTAAGGGTGGTAGTAGTGGTAGGCATCCTGCCCCCTGGCTAAGGGGTGGTAGTAGTGGTAGGCATCCTGCCCCCTGGCTAAGGGTGGTAGTAGTGGTAGGCATCCTGCCCCCCTGGCTAAGGGTGGTAGTAGTGGTAGGCATCCTGCCCCCTGGCTAAGGGTGGTAGTAGTGGTAGGCATCCAGCCCCCCTGGTTGAGGGTGGTAGTAGTGGTAGGCATCCAGCCCCCCTGGCTAAGGGTGGTAGTAGTGGTAGGCATCCTGCCCCCCTGGGTGAGGGTGGTAGTAGTGGTAGGCATCCTGCCCCCCTGGGTGAGGGTGGTAGTAGTGGTAGGCATCCTGCCCCCCTGGGTGAGGGTGGTAGTAGTGGTAGGCATCCTGCCCCCTGGCTAAGGGTGGTAGTAGTGGTAGGCATCCTGCCCCCTGGCTAAGGGTGGTAGTAGTGGTAGGCATCCTGCCCCCCTGGGTGAGGGTGGTAGTAGTGGTAGGCATCCTGCCCCCTGGGTGAGGGTGGTAGTAGTGGT